>CALNXK010000339.1:0-90000 GCA_942486035.1 Porites lobata
TTGTTGTACTTCGTTCAGTTACATGTATTGCTGTAATAAAGTTTAGTGTAAGTGTAATTTATTTGTTATAATGGGTTTACAATAAAGATCGATTTGTTTAAGCATAAGAGATTCAAAGTTGGAGGGTGTTTTATTAAATACTGGGTCAAGCCACCAAAGCGACAAGCAAAGACTTAATTCTTTCTGTATGAATATTTGAATTACCGTTGCCGTTTTCTCAAAGAAATGAACACATTTGATGCAAATAGTCTGCTACTTTCTAAACGACAATGGATTACGGGGTTAGAGCTGTCTCATGTAATTTAGACTTGAACTGTCGAAAATGTATTGAGAAAACATAGAAATTTATAAATCTTCTTTTAGAACATTCATGTATTTTCGTCTTCAAATAATGCTGAGTGCTTCTCATTATCGATTTTCAGGAAAATATGTTACCTAGAATATTAAATTATATTATCATTACAGTCATGTGGCATAAGACCAAGTGTTCGTACCTCTCGGATTGTTAACGGCTCCGAGGCACCTATAAATAGTTGGCCTTGGCAGGCCATGCTACTATCAAGCAGTGGGAGACAGTTCTGTGGAGGATCTTTTAATCCATCCCAGTGGGTTTAACAGCAACTCACTGTGTAGAAGGAAGTCCTTGTCAGATGTTAAAGTAAGGTAAGAATAAAAAGTCCATCAATGGGTATTTAGGAGACGTGGGGATTTCATTTTCCTTTGTTTTGCATTATGGCAATGTATGAGGCAGCTCGTAATTTATTTTCAAGCACGTGCTGAAGTGTTCTAACGTCATGCAATGTTAAAAGTTGCGAGGTACAACAAAACGGATGAATGCAAATGAGACTATGGATTTGTTATTTTTACTACCCTTAACATGTCTAACAGTATTTTAAATGTATTTGAAACTACTTTAAAGAACTGTTTCTAATCAGTTTTTGTCAAACAGATTTTAAAATAGGGTAAAAATTGCATTGCAATGGTGCTTTACACTGGATAAAATACATTTGTGATTTGTTGTTCAATATTTTGAAACTGGTTTAAAATATATAAAAACTCAAGGGCTTTTCTAAGTGAAACATGGTTTAAACTGTCCTTAGATACAGATCCGAACAACAACAGGAATTTTGAAGAACACATTTTAACCACGTCTTTTAACCTTATTCAGACCGGGAGCGCTTTTGGGGGCTGCCTCTCAATAAAAAGTTGAATAACGTCAAAACCATTAAAAGCCATGACTACTAACTTACCGAGTTTTCCTTAAAAATTAGCTGGAAACATTTTAAAGTCATCGTGTCATGCACGTCAGCATTGGACAACCATTTTTTTTTTTTTTAATTTTGCATTTTCCTCTAAAAAGGGTTTATTTATTTATTTATTTATTTATTTATTTATTTATTTAACTTATTGGACTATATTAGTATACTTAATTTAATAATTTTATTATAACTGTTAGTGAAATTCAGGCTTTTTGGTGACTGATTTTTAGTGACGGGCAGGCGGGCGTGGTCACGTGACTACCAAATTTTCTCGGATGGATAGATAACCAAACCTTCTGAGTAATTGTTTTATTTTTTTGCATTTTCTGTTTGTCTTGAAAGATTGGGAGCTCATTACAGATTATGGTCTACCATTGGAACAGAACAGGATTTTTGACGTTCTAAGGATAATCCTGCACGAAAACTATCTACCCAAACACATATAGCAACGATATTGCTTTTGCTCGGGTTATCAAGACCAGCTGTGCTTGGCAAAGGTTGGCTTGGTTTGTCTCTCAAATGAAAATTTTCAGCTTCCATTTGATAATTCTGGCAAGCCCTGTTGGATCACTGGCTGGGGAACAATTTATTATGCTGGTCCACAGCCAAACGCACTGATGCAGGTTGATTTGCCACTCGTATCTAAACAACGCTGCCTCAATTATTACCCTGGGAAAATAGACGACTCCATGATATGCATTGGAAAAGTCCAGGGGAGGTCAGGGCGCCTGTCATGGTGATAGCGGAGGGCCACTTGTGTGCGAATTTGGTGGTAAATGGTATCTTGAAGGAGCTGCCAGCTGGACGGGCCTCCTTGTGCATCCCACTGGAAGCCAACCGTGTATGCTAACGTTCGTAACTTGAAATCCTGGATAATCAACAAAATGAATGGATATGTTACCCCTTCTCCACCTCCCCTGGCGCCTCAGGTACAGTCTGAAAAGGAACGTGAACAAGAAAATAATAATAATCTATGCCACTGATATAAGCATTATAAAAAGGAAATAAAGGGAGATGTAAAGAATCGACCATAAGAGGACACGGAAAAAAATCTGAGCCCCAGACGGGATTTTCTGTGTCCTCTTATAGTTGATTCTTTACATCTCCATTTATTTCCTTTATAATACACCTTTGCTGTTCATTACGAGAAAATACGCATTCATTTGTGGCCAGAAACGGCGACCATCAGCGCGGAGATACATTCATTAGCGCAATAAAGCGAACATTTGCGCCTGAATCAGATCCAATAACGATTTTTGCATTTTAATCAACATTCAATGACATATGTGGGCATTCATTTGCGTCATTCGACATACCAAAGAGAAAAATATACTTTCATTAACGCTAACATCAAAGTCATTAACACCATCTTGAAAGTCAATTGGGACAACTGATATACATTACAGTGCAAACACTATTCATTAACATTTTTTTATGACACTGTTTGCAATTCAATAGCATTCCTGGACAACCTAAGGATGGATAAGACAAACATTAATGCGCTTGTACAGTCAATTGAGCGTTCTCGTAATGAACAACAAAAGGTGTACTAATATCAAAGGCATAGGTTGGTTGGTTGCAGGCTCCTTCATAGGCGAGTCATTTCTTGCAGTTAATGTGACTGCGTGATGCAGTTAAGCCTTAATGTGTTGCTTGTGATGGACTACGTGACTGCGTGATGCGGTTGGCAAGTTCAACCAATAAAATGACCCTTGTTCGCCAACGAGTCCTCAGTAGCTCAGAGGTTAGAGCATCCGATCTAGAACACCCGGAGGTCGTGGGATCGAATCCCATCTGGGGCTCAGATTTTTTTTGTCTGTGTCCTCTTATGGTTGATTCTTTACATCTCCCGTTATTTCCTCTATAATAATAATAATAATAATAATAATAATAATGATAATGATAATGATAATGATAATGATAATGATAATGATAATTTTTCTCATAAAGTATAATACTTTGTTAATCACTGGATAAAAATCACATATCCAATGTTACAAAGTCAATAAGAAGAAAAACTTTATAAAATGGAGAAAAAAAAAAAAAAACTAGTGAATGGAAGAGAAGACAAAATTATAAATAATCTGCACAATGAATTTTAATGCTGACAATATTAGGGCTTTTTAGTTCTTTCTTTATTAATCACTATTCTCAATCTACTATTAATTTATTTTGAGCTTTTTCGTTTATATTTTTCAATTCAATATCTCTTAAAGCTCATCAAATTGGGTTGATCATTTATATCAAATACATTTTAAACTGGTTTATGATCTTGCACCCCTCGTCATTCCAGAAAGGCTGCAGACATTATTTACAAGAGAAAATAACACAAATACATTTTACGTACCCATTTTTTTCGTGGACTTTAGGCCTGAGACTGGTTGGAGGATCTGGAAGCTGGGAAGGAAGAGTTGAAGTGTATCATAATAACATCTGGGGAACCGTTTGTGATGACTCCTGGGGTATAAATGACGCGCAAGTCGTTTGTCGTCAACTCGGGTTTCCTGGCGCTGTAAGTGCTCCAGGATTTGCTCGATTTGGTGCCGGAAGTGGTCGAATTTGGCTGGATGATGTTGCTTGCGTAGGCAGTGAAAGTTCAATTGTCTATTGTCGGCATAGTGGTTGGGGCATTCATAACTGCGCTCACAGTGAAGACGCATCAGTGATATGCTCAGGAGGTATGTTGTTGTTGTTCTTCTTTCAGGTGATACAACTTTATTTTTAGGAGACATTCCTACAACTTTGAATCGGATAACTTGAGTGGTCTTTCGCATCTTCTTCATCATCACCGTCATCATTATTGTATAGTTCGTTTTTCACTGTCACGCAATAAACAGCGAACAAAAAAAAAAATTTAAACCGTCCAGTGGAAGAAGCCAAGTAAAAAATGAAATTCATAAAAGACTAATATATAAACAATTTGTTCAAGTCTCAGGTCTTGTGGCCCACAGTTTCTGAGTTATTTGCATAAATGTTTCAGGTAGCTTTGTGGAGCTTTTGTACGGAGACGCCATATTGGCGTACAGTTTTGGTACACCAATATGGCCGCCGGAGATCAACAAAAACCATCTGGAGTTCACTTTTTTCTATAAAAAAAAAAAAAGCTCTTTCTTTTCACTCGGGAGTTAGCATACGTGCGCATAAACACATCTTCTAATGCCTAAAATGGTTAAACTGCTAAAAATGAAGAGGATAGACTTTTTTCAATGAGACAGCATTTCCTATTTTGGTGTCACGCGCTATGAAAACTCGGAAGTTCAAATTGCTGTATTTTCGAAATGAAATATCCTACGGGACTGGAGACTTGTACAAAGATTTATATTTTGTTTTTTTCTTCAATCTAACGTAAATAAGAATTCGTAAAACCTCGCTATCTTGACTTTACAATTTGATGACGTCATTTTGAAAACCATCCAAAGCAGTAACAGCAAAGGAGGCGAAGCTTCTCTAATGTGAGGATACTGATTTCTGTTTTCATCATTAGGTTTCCCAGCACAAAAAAAAAAAGGCAGAAGTAATAACGTTTATTCAAATTCTTTTTTAGTTAACTGAGCCGTATTAGGCCGCTGCACTTTATATGGAGCCCAAAATGAGACTAAAATTGGGTATTGATTGATTGATTGATTGATTGATTCCTTTACCATAGCCTGCGAACAAGCTCTCCGGGGCAATGTGTACATGGATAAAATTGGCTTGAAAAAAATTGAACCACAACACATCTTATCTGTGTTTCGCTTAGTGCTATAAATGCTTTAGAAAACTGATTAGATAAATGTTAATTTGAAGTAGGAGCCCAAGCAAATAATCAATATTATGGAAGATACAGTAGTAAAAGAGTTGAGGGAAAGATCTTATGTCTTTATTTTTTACGATTGTGTGTCTGTTTGTTTGGTAGCGTATAGTAAACAGCTACCGCCTAAACCTTAACAAAATAATCAAATTCTCTCTATCGACAGCACCAACAACGTCTGTGCCATGGACAACGTGGTCGCCCTGGACGTCGCCATCTGCCCAACCATCGTGTAACTTTGACTATGGATTGTGTTATGGATGGAGTCAGTCTCTCTCAGACGTATTTGACTGGACACGCCGAAGAGGAAGTACTTCATCTTCAAATACGGGGCCTTCATCAGATCACACTACTGGAAACGGTACACGATTACACTGTAAATAATTTCACAAGGGGCTCTGTCTTGTAACAGATATATATATATATATGTACCGTTAATTGCCGCTTATAAGCTCGCCCAATAATAAGCCCCGCCCCACCCCCAGTTGTAAGCTCATATACACGGTCTACTCCTTCCAATCCAGATATAAGCCTACCTCCAATGCATTGAAATGAATTCGATTTAACTGAAGCTTAATAAAACAATAATAGTAATAAATCAGTAAATTGAAAACTTGTTTTGATCAGCATTGATATAGCTTGTTTCGAAGCCTAGGTTATTTTTCTATTTCTTTAAAGCAGAATAATCCAGGTTCCTGTCCAGGTATTAGAGACAAATATCAACTGATTAATAACCTGAAAGTATGACGGCATTTTTTGTTTTAGTTTGCTTATTTATGCACGCAGCAATAACACTGAGAATTTCAAATGTCGATTCCTTGAAAATCCTCGTTATCAAGTCTTTGGAAGGTTTTCTTTTTAAATACGTTAATCCTCGTCCATATTGGGAAGACGCGGTAGGGGCGGGTGGGGAAAAAGGCGAGAGGCATATTTCACTGTCATCTCGGTTTACAGTAATGATTTTTAATCTAAATTTTCATCAAGTTACTATCAATTTCATTGTAGTTATTACAATTATGCTCTTGCAGGATACTACATGTATATAGAGACATCGTCCCCTAGGCGACAAGGTGACAAAGCAAAACTTCAAATGTCAGTGTCTGGAAATGGCGCAGAAGCTTGTCTCGTTTTCTATTATCACATGTATGGTGGTACCATGGGGACTCTTAATGTTTACAGCGGAAATGAGTTGGTTTTCAGTGTATCTGGGAACCAGGGAAACTACTGGATACGAGCAAGAAAAACGATATATTTGCGAAACAATGTAAGTTTACTACATTTTGGTTCTCAAGAAATCACGACTGTTGGTATTGATTAAATTTCAAAAATCGATTTCTCTGAAAATCTTCAGAGATCGGCTGAAAATCCTAAGGACGTAAAAGGATGTCTATCAAACGACCTTGCCAAACTCTCTCACGATATTTTTAAAGATCATTTTTGCCTGTTTTCGAACAAAAAATTGAAATTATGAGAAAGATTATGATCTTTCAGTCACCGAAACAGGTGGCTTTGAGGAAAAAATCCCAGTACTTCCCGGCATTAAAAGTCGACTGTCGACCCTATGACCCTTGGTTACTAGTTTAGGTGCTGTACCACTTAGCTACAGTGACTAGGGTCATGTGACAAACGTCCTGGATACTGCTAAGGCTAACTTAAATCTCGATATGCAACCGAAACAATTTATTTGCAACACAGTGTAATTTTGATAAAGGTGAATTTTCAAGGAAACGCGACTTTGCCTCATGTAATGGAATCCCTATTTCGGAATCCTGGAAACTTTTTGCTCGTGGAATCCGGAATCCTGGCTTTAATTTTGAATCCGGAATACCTTTCTAGGAATCCGGAATCCCACTAAGATTAGAATCCGGAATCCAAGTTCCATTGACAAAGGTCAGGAATCCATTGCGTAAAATCTAGAATTTAAGACTGTTTTGGATTCCCTTTAATGGGATGAGCGACTGTTGGTCTTAAATTTCAGGCCCCGGTTATCCACTCTTTGAACAACCGGGGCTAGACGGCTAAAATCTTTACATACATCTAATATATGCAGAATTCTTTGAAGATCTTCAGAGATTGGTTGATAATCCTACAGATGATATAAAAGAATCTAGTTATTTCGTTAAAACCCCTTACGTTAATCTTTTTAGAGATCAACGTGCTACCAATTCTACATTAAAATTGGCCACTACATGTAAATCTAATTTTAAGGGGAATTTGAATCTTACTTTTCTTCCTGTTGATTTCCTCTCTTTTATAAGCCATGGCTTTATTTATTTATTTGTTTATTTACTTATTTTATTTCACAACGGTTTCCGCTTGCAGCGATCCAACTTGTTTGACTTACAAATAAATTAACTAAATAAATAAATACATTTTCTCCAAGTGTATGAATTTTTTCCCATTGCTTTGTACTATATTTATAGGTAACCTTCGAAGGTATTGCGGGGTCTTCATTTACAGGAGATATAGCTATCGATGATGTGGCAATCACCAATGCAAGCTGTAATAATCATACCGCTGGAGGTAAATAGTCCAGTAATTGGATTAGGCTTTAAAATAGTTGGTTAAATTCCTTGTGTGCATCACCTCAGTTGCGTGTTATTACCCATTAACTTTTGTTGTTGTTGTTGTTGTTGTTGTTGTTGTTAAGATAGCCAAAGAGGAAAAGTAATTTCTTTATAGAAGGCGGCGTGGCCAAGTGGTCAATACTTCTTGCCATCCGGCAGTCCCTGGTTTTATTCCCCGTTCCGAATACTTGTAAATAGCTGCAGATTGCCACTTGCAAGTTGTGTTTGTTATTGTTGTTGTTATTGTTTTAAAGCTGTGTTCTATTTGGATTATTCATTGTTTCCGATTGTTCCTGTAGCTTGGAAACTAAGAGCATTTTCACGGTGAATACATAGTACACCCTATTTCCTTGAACTCTAGGCCACGCTGCCGAGTTGTGAGCCAAGCGAAGTAACTTTTACTCCGAATTCCAGGTAAAAGGCCCTGAGTTCAAATGTGTTGTTGAACTGAAAGTCGGGAGACGTTAAGACGGAATCCATCAGGAAATTGAGTAATTTTGTGATATTTGACACTCATTTTCTCGGGCTCCCATCAGAATTTTTTTTTTTTTTTTTTTTGGGGGGGGGGGGTTACTACAGATAATTTATTACATCTTTAGCCCTTGAAAAGTGTAAGAAAGAATGCAATAGGCTCTAAATTATTCTGGTACAAGATTTTTGTGCACTGAAAATCAAAATTAGTTAATGTCCTGGTGGATTTCGTCTTAAAATAATATGCAACTTCTCTATACTAATAGCACCAACAACGTCCGTGCCATGGACAACATGGTCGCCCTGGACGTCGCCTTCTGCTCAAGCATCTTGTAACTTTGACAATGGATTGTGTTATGGATGGGGTCAGTCTTCCTCAGACATATTTGACTGGACACGCCAAAGAGGAAGTACTTTATCTTTAAATACGGGGCCGTCATCAGATCACACTACTGGAAACGGTACATATACTAACACTAACACAATAAATAAATTCTCAGTATCAGCAAGTTATCAGTCGACGAGACCTTTTTCGTCACCACTATCAACAGACCTTGTCACGGTTTTCGACGACATCTTGACGAGTAGGCAAACGCGTGAGAAATTACAGTGTTTGTTTGAGAGTCTCCTGTCGAATAATTTCCGTAAAACGGCTGTTCTGAAAAAAAAAAATGAATTGTAAACTAAAGCTTCACTCTTAATGATTCTACTGAAACAAATGGGCCATTTCCGAGTTCCCCCTGGCCTCTGTTTCAAAACGAGGGTAGGTGCTCAGCCTTTGATATGGAAATCATTTTTCATTCTCATGCAAATAAAACTCATTTAACAAGAAAAATTGTGCACCTAGCCTCATTTGAAAGTGAGGATTTTGGAACTCGGAAGTGGCCTATTGAGGGCGTTACATGCTCTAGAAGACCTGGAACCACTTTTTAAAACTTTCTATACATTGGTCTGTAGGAAAGTCCCGAGAAAAATTACACTCAAATATATGGAAAATCTGAAGCATTGTAAGCCCTAGAGAAATTTAAGCACACGAATGCCCCAATTCTTTTTTAGTACAATCCTTTGCTTTGTAGCTTTAGTTTACAATTCATTTTTTTTTTTTTTCAGAACAGCCTTTGTACGCAAATTATTTGACATTAGATTCTCATATAAACACTGTAATTTCTCACGCGGTTGCCTACTGGTCAAGATGGCGTCGAAAACCGTTACAAGGTCTACAATATTTTGTTTCACGGCACAAAGTCTTGTTGCAAATGAGGGTCTCGATGGGGTTAACCCTAAGCTCTCAAACGGCCTGAAACTTAACCGTCAACCGTCAAAAATGCAGATTAATATTAACCGTCAAAAAGTTTCAAGGTATTTTTTTTTTAAAATCTCGCTATTTCAGCTAATCTTCACAGACTCCGTCTGGCTTTGGCTCCTGGGGAATCTCTTAATTGCAAGGCCTCAGAACTTGCTTTATCTGGAAATATTTGGAAATGTTACAACTGAAAGGCCAAGACAACCGCCAAAACACAACAGTTAACATTAATTTGTATAGAAGTAAATATTTACTTTAGCTCTTGGATTAAATTTGCACTAAATAACCGTCAACCGTCAAAAGCTCTAAAATTCAACCACCAGCTGTCAAAATTGGAAGAAAATAACCGTCAAAGCTACCACCCAATTGAGACAATTAAGACCCTCGCAAATGAGACCTTACTCTGTTGGCATCTTGATAAATCTGGGCAAAAAAATCACTATGTCGTTATGAACTTGAATAATTTTTGTCCGGTTCTTTTTTTGTCCGTGTTTGTTCTCGCTCCTTTATGCAGTATATTCTGGGTGTTAGCAAACTATTAGAAATAACTGTCAACTGGCAGCATTTTCATGCCCAGTTTGCTTATTTATGCGTCCAGCAATAACAATTGGAATTACAGTATTACAGCGAAATTCGTTGTATCACATTGCGCGTTTTGCAAACTTAGAAGGGATTTTAGGTTTTTCTGTTCCGTCAATCATTTTAGTGAAGACGGGGTTAGTGCAAATCACAATGTAACGTGCTCGCGCAGCTTGGCTGAGAATGACTCTAGACTGCTCAAGAACAGCGAAGAACATCGCGATGGTGAATGGAGTTTTTGTCGAAGGAAGGAGGCAGACGTTGCTTTATTCTTTATTCTTGCAAGTGACAGGAATGAGAAAGATCATAAAAAATCTGCGAAGCAAACTTAACTAGTCGATTATTGCCCAACACAGGACGATGAGAAAGCAACGAACCTTGAAACACGAAAGAAACAAAACGGATCGAGATCCACCAATAACGAATCACAAGCAATGACCTTTTGAACTCGTGCAAGTAACATGCATTTCCTAAGAGGTCCGCTAAAATGATTGACAGAATAGAAAACCCAAAATGAGCAAAACGCACAGCGCGATACAAGGAATTTCGCTATAATTGCGCTTTTCACAAACACTCGAACTCTAAAGTTCAAAAGCCGCCTTCACAATTGCTTTTTTCGCTGCCGTCAAACATAGTTACGATCACAAACAATGAACCTTGAAACACAGAAACATCCAAACCGGATCGAAATCCATAAATCACAGATCACAAACCTTGACCTTTTGAACCTGTTTAAGTGAAGTTCTGTTTCCTAAGAGGTCCGTTAAGATGATTGACGGCAGCGAAAAACACAAACGTCAGTTGGCTTTTGAACTTCAGAGTTCGCGTGTTTTTGAAAAGCGCAGTAATTAAAATGCCGCTAATTAATCCTCGCCCATATTAAAAAAGGGGACGGGGAGAGATGTGAATAAAGAGGAAGGGCTTATTTGAAGAGGGGGATATTGGGGGGGGGGGGGGTACTCAATACCGCAATACCGTAAGAAAAATTTGTAAATACCGTGTCGAAAATCTATGAAATACCGATAATGCATTTATGATCGGTTACTCTTACTTAAAGTTATATCCATCTCGCGTGTTTGTTTATCTCACGCATTTGAAGAAAGCAAGCAACCTCAGCCCTTGCCATTTCTTTGATTTTTACTGACATTCACTGTTCATTACTTAATGATTTTTTTTTCTTCTAAAGGGGGGACATGTCTTTAAAAAGGGAATCGCTTAATTGAGGAATAACAGTAATGATTTTTGTTCTAAATGTTCATCATTATTACTATCAATATCATTACTATTACCGTTGTGACCTTACAGGTTACTACATGTATATAGAGACTTCGTTACCTAGGCGACAAGGTGACAACGCAAAACTTCAAGTGTCAGTTCCTGGAAATGGTGCAGCAGCTTGTCTTGATTTCTATTATCACATGCATGGTGATACCATAGGGACTCTTAATGTTTACAGTGGAAATGAGTTGGTCTTCAATGTATCTGGGAACCAGAGCAACAGCTGGATACGAGCAAGGGAAACGATTTATTTGCGTCACGTTGTAAGTTTAATAAAGCTTGAATGTTGGTATTCAGACGGCTGTACGTTTTCAGAAATCAATTAATATCCTCAGAGATCGGTTGAAAATCCTAAGTACACAAAAAGGATCCATCAAATTATCTTGCTAAACCTCCTCACTATCTTTCCATAGATCCTCCTCGGATTACTGGATCTATCAAGTGTCCTTGCCTTAGATACTTGCGCAAGTGAAATTATGAGCGCGTTAATTTTCAGTCTGTGAAACAGGGTGGCTTAGAGGAGAAAATCTCAGTATTCCCAATGGGAGACAAACTTGTGACCTTGTGGTTTCTAGACTAGATGCTCTATCACAAAGTTACAGGAGACTCATGGTAGCTAAGACCACTTATTATAACTAGATTAATGAGACAAAAGTCAAGCATAATGCTAAGACTAAATTTAAATGTTGATATGTGCTTGTGCGCAACGATACAGATGTGATAAAAATTCACCATTCGCTATGTGAATCATAGCTTCTTTTGTGTAGATTACCTCTTTCATGATCACGCCGTTTTCACTGTCATTTTGGTTGCCACTTGCATCGATGCCACTTGGTTGAATCAGATACTTCCTAATGCTTTGTATTTCACTTATAGGTAACCATTGAAGGTATTGTGGGATCATCATTTACAGGAGATATCGCAATCGATGATGTGTTAATCACCAGTGGAAGCTGTTTTAGTCCTTCTGTGTTGCCGACGAATCAAAGCATTGGAGGTAAATTAATTTTAAAATACTTGGTACTTATTTTGTTTAAAGCTAAGATGAAAAACAGAAGTATCTTTGGAATAAGAGGCCGCGCTTTGGTTGAGTGGTCAGTGCTTCGCAGTACCATCCGGCAGTCTCGGGTTCTAGTCCCGCTTCTTCTACAGTAGCTGAATTTGTTTTTAGGACGTCCCGAGCTCAAATCCCAGGATCGATGATCCTAAATACGCCAATTCTGTTGTCATTGTTTGTTTGTTTGCTTGTTTTTTGGCCATTGTTGTTTTTGTTGCTGACCTGTTTGAATTCTGGTATTTACTTGTTTTAGTTTTGTTGTTGTTGTTTCTAATTATTATAAAGGAAGGGCGTGTAAACTAAACTAGCTGGAAAGCTAAGTGCATTTTCGACGGGAATAAACTTTGTTACTGTTTGAAAGTGGTCCGCGAGCGGTTAGAAACTTGATAGTCTTGAGTTAGAAGCCTTCGCCATGTTTGTATAGCCAAAAAAAAATCCATTCCTTCTGTTTGGGATTCTAAATTCCCACAACTCTGCTTGCGGTTTATTGATTTTAAGTTTTCTACTTCCCTAATTGCCATGTAACCTACAAAAATTTTCGCAGAGTAACATCTAAGAACAAAATGCGCACTACTGGTTTAAAGAAACTTTTTAGCGAAAACTATTTTTGTTGTTTTATGTTCAGTTTGAGAGTTTAAACTGCTCGTTTTTTACACGGCCCTTTGGATTTCATGATTTTCCTTGTTCATGCATGCTCGTTTCATCGACAGACTCTGGTCGTGGAGAAAAATGTTTGCTATTATGTGGCAGCTGAATTTACTGATTTTAATTTGTAAGGGCTCGCTGAGTGACTACGCAATATTGTAAGATACATCCAGAAAATTTGATACTTCAGTAAGAATATGCATACAGTTCGGGGTACAAGTAAACCGTTAAGTGGGTGCTCAACGAAGGGTGGCCGCTTGATAGGAGTTCGTCATTACTAAACACAACTTTAATCTTTAGTGGACAAATCGCTTTATTTTAAAATAAGAACGCGACAGAATAAGCAGTATTAGTCCACAATCGGTCATCATCAGTATTTTCGTTCATGAGCCAAAAAAAAGTGTATCAAGGGCTTGATGACCGCTTTATAGAGGTCACAACAATGGGAGAACTCTCGTTGGGACGGCCAAAAGGTGTGGTCACGACCGCTTAATAGAGGTGGCCGTTTAATACAAGAGGTTTAATTTTCCATTTCCTACAATTAGTCCGGGACATTAAATACTGGCTGCTTAATAAAGGGTGACCGCTTAATGGAGGTTCAACTGTATTTAAGGGGGTATGTCACGATATTTGCTACCTAGTTTTATTGGTTTGTTTTGTTTTGTTTTGTTTTTTTTGTTTGTTTGTTTGTTTGTTTTTTATTAAAACTGTTTCCTGTCGTCTGTTGTTACGGATGGCAAGTATAGAATCTGAGGTTAAAACTTGAAAAAATTGGGTACGTTTTTTCATGTTTTAAATGCTATGCCTGTAGAAATCACCAAAAAATTATTTTGGTTCGAGCTCCCTGATGGATGTCTATACATGGGTATTTTGTATATAGGTAAAGGCAATAATTAACGACTTAGCAAGACCCGAGAAAAATGTTAATCAACTAACCCACCTCGGCTTACAGTTTTTAAGGATTGATTACTTTTGCTATGCTTATCGTTCTTCTTGTTTCATGTGCAGGTTGTTCTGATCTCTTCCCGAACCTCTGTTCATCATTAGCCCACGGAAATTTCTGTGTGAATAGTTTTAACTTCTCTAGAACATATTGCGCAAAAACATGTGGTTTTTGTGGAGGTATGTATTAGGGACTATCTTGCATAAAGCTCACAAATATCGACGAATAGTCCCCTCGACTTCGTCTTGGTGATTATTCGCGGATATTAACGTCGCCTTCTGCGACTAATTGTTAAATAGACATTTGTTTTTGTTTTCACTTCGTAAACAGATTTTTTTAAAAGGGTATTTGTTAATTAATTAA
The DNA here is from genome assembly GCA_942486035.1 of Porites lobata. Classification (NCBI taxonomy): domain Eukaryota; kingdom Metazoa; phylum Cnidaria; class Anthozoa; order Scleractinia; family Poritidae; genus Porites; species Porites lobata. The sequence goes on from CALNXK010000339.1 coordinate 14,256, forward strand.
TTTATTTATTCGTTTATTTATCTTTTCTCTCTGTTTTACAGCGGGTTGCTCTGATAGACAAGTTGTGTGCCCGCATCTCCCAAATAGCTTTTGTTCTGCTTATTTCTACTGGTCCTTGCAAAATTGTCGACGGTGGTGTGGTTTCTGTTCAGGTAAACTGATAACATTTTAAAATTCGTTATCACAGGCGTCAATGCAACTTGGAGCAAGGGTGGCACAGTGGTGAGAGCACTCGCCTCCCACCAATATGGCCCAGGTTCAAATCCCTGCGTCGACGCCATAATTATGTGGGTTGAGGTTGTTGCTGTTTCTCTCCCTTGCTCCGAGAAGTTTTTCTCCGGGTACTCCGGTTTTCCCCTTTCCTCAAAAGCCATCACTTCCAAATTCCAATTCGATCTGGAACGCACGGACGCGTTTAAACGAGTGCATATGAACTCTTAAGTGCTTCGTGGGTAAAAAAGCAATTTACAATTTATTTATTTATTTATTTATTTATTTATTTATTTATTTATTTTTAATGGGGGACGCCCGGGTACATACGAGGATAAATTTGTCATTTCTTCTTTTAAAGCTTGATTAAGTCTTAGACACTTCAAATCCAGGAGAAATCAAGTGCATTTGACAAATTGAGCGGGTCCAAATAGTCACGATGAAAGTCGCAAAATCGTATTTTAGAGACATTTTAGGCTCTCTACTTTATTCTCCACAGTGCTCTTTACTGGAGACCATACACACGAAAAAGAAAAGAATGAAGGAAATAAACCGTCTTGCTCTTGGAAAGTTTTGCCAGTTTAGTAAAAAAAAAATCCATATTAGCTCCAATGCTTGGGATAATAGTAATAGTAATGGTTATGGTGATGATGATCAGCGACCAATAACTTGCTTAGAGTAGCATGCATGTACAAGTTGTTCACATCGTGTATTCACATTCCTTTAGACAGTCATCTAAATGAGTATGATTTAATGGAAGGTGAGCAAAGGGGAGACAAGGCTGGTTGCAGTAGTACCACGGGCAGCCTTTTGATTGACAAAATGGTCACGCAGGATTACCATCGTGGTAAACGGAATTTAAGCATGGCTTGGGTGGATGTAAAGAAGGCCTATGACTCTGTTGATCAAAACTGCCTAAACGAGAGTATGGAAGTTCACCGGCTCTGGCTCTGTAGGGCGATCCGGAACCTCTGTCCAAACTGGAATAGCAGAATCGCAGTTCCTACAAAGCAGGCAAATGAGACTTTCTAGTCCATCAGATTCAATAAAGGTCTGCCCCAGGGAGACTCACTTTGCCCGCATCTCTTCACTTTATGTCTAAACCCGGTTGTTGGAAACTAAATGCTACGTAGGGGTATAGGCTTTCTAAGCCTGTAGGGACTAAGGTGACACATTTGCTGTATGTAGACGATCTTAAAGTGTTCGCTTCATCTGAGAGCAAGCTAAACAGGGCACTACGATCCACCAGTACCGCGATGCAGGATATGGGCTTGCAGTGAAACCCAAAGAAGTGCAACGTTATCTATGTCAGAAAGGGCAAGCAAGTTGAAGATGCTGTAGACCTCAAGCTGGACGAGACAACTTTGGTCGCGAACCTTAAGACTGGGGCCAAGTACGTGTTCCTGGGTGTGAGAGAGTCCGGACAACCCTCTGCAAGACGAAAACCGCATCTAGGCAACAAACCAGTTCGACTTACCTGTCTTGATGTACCCCATGTGGACCCAACATTGGCGATTGGAAGAGCTGCAAAGTGAAATAGACACAAGGAAGTTAATCAGTGAGAATAGTGGGATACACCCTCTTAGCTTCTCTGCAGTGCTGTATCTTCCAAGAGATAAAGGGGGACGTGGACTCAAGTCCGTAGAACAATATTACAAGTTAATTAAGATCAAGGCGGCTAAGAAGCTGTATGAGAATCCAGACCCAATGATGAGAAGTGTGCGGATATTTGAAGGAAAGCATGCGAGAAGGGGTTCTCCTCAGTTGTGAAAGACGCGTACCTGCTTGCGGAGGAACTGGGGACTAGTCTGAATTTGGCCTCTCCCGATCTACCACGTAGCTCTCAGCAAGCCCCAGAGAAGAGGATCAGTAGACGTCAGGTGAGACAACATCTTAAGAAAGCTGTGGAAGAGAAGCTTAAGGAAAAGGTGGAAGATCAGAGATGGCAAGGACGTCTGCTGTGGACCAGACGGGAAGACGACCAGCTAAGTGAACATGGCTGTTTCGTCTAGTTGAGTGGGTGAGCGAGCGCTCCTCCTCATTCTGTAGCAGGGGTTATGGAACTTTATGAGCAGCTTTTACCAACCCGAGTTTATGCGGGTTATAAGACCGATAGTTCACGCCAAATTAACACCATTTGCATAATGTGCGGTAAGGTATCAAAAAGCCTTGCCCACGTTTTGGCGGAATGTTCATCGCTGGCGCTGACTAAGTACATGGGCAAGCATAATGCTGCACCAAAGGTGCTGTTATTTGAAATGCCGAGGGACTTCAAGCTTGCCGACTCTGTTCCTAAGTGGTAGTCACGGGTGGAGCCCAAACGGTTGTACGAGTCAGAGAATGCTCAAGCATACTGAGATGTTCCTGTTTACGCAGAACACGCTTTCGTTCGAGACAACAGGGTAGACGCACGATTTGTAGACCACAAGGCCATGAGGGTGTTGGCTGTGGAAATGAGCTGTCCATGGTTGGACAATCGCGCGAAGAAGGATTCAGCAAAGACGTCGAAGTAACAACCACTCCGGTGGGAGCTTACCAAACAGTACCCAGGCTACAAGATCGTACTGCTGAACGCCATTGTGAAGGTTTTCACTTTTTCTCCTTGGTGGTCCAAGGAGCTAGATTTCGAGATGAGTAAGATCTTCGGTGCGCGATCGAGTGATATTCAGTAGAGGATGCAGAACGCTGTACTGTCCAGCTCTCTGAAAATTTTGCGGACATTCAAAGTTATTACTAAGAGAGGCCATAAGCCCGCATTTCAAGTGTTGTAGCATAGACAGGGGTCAGGATAAGCTTTACGTTTTCTTTAATTAGTATTCCATTTTTATCATAAAAATATTAGGCTTCCGTTATTATTATTATTATTTTTTTTTTTATTTTTTTTTTTAATATTATATAATGCATATATAGATAAACGGTCGCTTAGGCTTACTTTTTCATAATGTAAACCTTAGGTTTGCATTAGTTTTAGGATTCTTTATGATTTCTTTTTATTGCACCAGTGTAGATTTAACTCGTTATCACCTTTTTAGTGTTGAATTCCCGTAAAGCAGTATAGGCTAGTAAAATTTGCGCCCTACGTGTCTAGTTTTCTAAGCATGCATACGTTGTAAACTGCTATAATAATATTATTGTTAATAATAATGGTTTCAAGCCAATGTGCAGGATTATTATTATTGTTGCTGACCAAGATCAGGCCATCAAGACCAAGCACTATCGTAATAAGATCCTAAAGATGGTACAGACCCAATATGCAGGATTTGTGGTCAATTTCAGGAAACTATTGACCAGATTGTGGCGGGGTGCACTGAGCTGGCCAACACTGAATATCTACAAAGACACAACAAAGCCGCCACATACCTCCAGTGGAACATCTGCAAAGAGATGAATTATAGACACACAAGAGAAATAGTACGAGCATGAACCCCAAACAGTAACAGAAAAAGACAAAAAATCACAATCTTGTGGGATATGCCAATACAGAGAGATCGTGTGATAGAGGCTAACAGACCAGACGTTGTAATCAAGAACAAACAAGAAAAAAGCCGCCTGCTGATTGATATCTCCATCCCTACTGAAAAGAACACTTCAGTTAAAGTAACTGAAAAATTCTCAAAATACAAAGACCTTGAAATCAAAGTTGAAAGAATGTGGGGGATGAAAGCTACAACAGTTCCGGTAGTGATAGGGGCCTTGGAGCTAATTAAGAAAGGGTTGGAAGAATATATATAGGAGGTCCCGAGTAACATTAAAATGCATTAACTACAGAGGATCACACTACTTGAAACATCTCACATCCTAAGAAAGACACTCTCCATCAAAAATACTTCTACCTCATTATAAACCTAGGCCCAAGGAATGGGCACGGCTAGTATGTTGTATTATGGTATCACGTTCAAGAAGATAATAATAATAATGATAGCAATAACTTTTCATTAATATAATATTATGGACACAGACAGACAAACTTGTCTTTTCCTAATTGTAAAACAACTGACATATGGATCGGTGGTAACGTTTTATGGTCTCGTTTTATCTTTAGCGTTCATACTTAAGACTGTTCCATGTAATTTTCTAAATCGTTTTCGCATGAAAACAATGAGACGGTGGCCATGTTGGTGTACCAAAAAAATCACTTGGGGTTTAACCTCTTTTCTCACTTTAAGATAAACCTTCTCTAGCTTTAACCTTTCTATACTTTACATCTTTCAGCTAATGCTCATTCGACGCCCACTCCAGCTGGTTCAACGTTACCGCCAAGCACTTATTCAGCCGGAAATCAAAATACTTCCACAACGCCAGCTGCAGATGGTTCAACACTTAAACCAAGCACGCCATCGAATGAACGGATGAGAGAATCGGTTATGTTGAAGGTCAATAAGATGGACATAAAAAAGGTAGGGTTTTTTTCTTATATCAAAAAATCACTTTACGTAACAAATATTAACGATGAATATTTATTAATTTGTGTTTTTTTTTATGTGTTTACTTCTTTTTTTGTAAGCTCTTATCATGTTTATTATTATTATTATTATTGTTATCATTATTATTATTGTTGTTGTTGTTATTATTATTATTATTATTATTATTATTATTATTATATAACTGGTGAAAATTATCGTCCAGATCTTCTTTTCCTTATCCAGTCCAAGTTTGAGTCTAACCTTAACAAGAATGCAGTGCTTAAAAAATAAAAAATGTCTGAACTTGATCAACGAAATTAGTAGAAATTACAGAGGTGTGAGATTTGTAAATCTCTCCATGAGATCCCATGAGATAGGAATTGGGATAGCCCAGACTTAATACAACTTTGATTTCTTGTCTTGTCTTTTTTTTTTTTTTTTTTTTTTTTTTTTTTTTTTTAGTCATCCAATCTCAAGCAGCATTGTAAATTGCCTATATGAGATTTACAATTGTACATTCAAAAACACAAATAAAGTTTCCATAGTTATTATTATTATTATTATTATTATTATTATTATTATAGAGAAGGGTCAAGCAGGACTTCCCTAGACTCAACAGCTATAGATACTTTATTATTGAGATGTACATAGAAAGCTTGATTTTTCAGTTTATAGACAGTTGTTTACATTTGCCCTGTAGAAAACCGCCAGACCACCAAGAAGTCATTTTTAACCACAGTTATACTGAATTTGTATCTAATTTTCAATTTAGGAAGAGTTTAATACACATTTTGCACGTGGAAATTAAAATTATTATTATTATTATTATTATTATTATTATTATTATCATTATTTTACTATTATTTTGGTTTGCTGTTGTTTTGCTTTTTACTCATGCAAGAATGTTTTTGCTTGTTTTTATTATTTATCAGTGGGACCAAAACATGGAACGCTCTTTTAAAAATGAAGTTGCAACAGCAGCGAGGGAATATTGTGCTAAAGCTCAGTGTTACCCAGAGCAATCAAGGTGAATGGTTTTGTTTATTTTTGATTGCAAGACACGGATGAAGTCTTAAATTAATGATATCACAACTTAATAAAGCTGATCACATCGTCTTCATGTTTCATTATTTTCAAGGGTTAAGATGAACTCAGCAAATTGGCTTGCTCCCAATGTATGGGTCTTCATAGCTCAAATGGTAGAGAACGGCAGCACTAACGCAGAGGCCAATAAGTCGCGTTGCTTAAATTGCAATTACCACTGCCACGATCATATCTTGTGAACATTCTCTCCCTTTAAATCCTTGCCAAAGTCTTTCGTCAGGTTCCTCGTTCATGTTTCCGTTCTTTTTAACCCTATTCAGACTGAGGGGGGGGGAGCTTTTCGAACCCCCCCTCCGGCAAAATCGTGATAACTCCTACACCGAAAGAGCTATGACGATCAAATTTTCTGACTTTTCCTAAAATGTATCTAGGAACATTTTGGTATAATTACCATGTCCATGTGATTAATCATGTTGCCATGGCAACCAGTTTCTGACACATAGGTTTTGGAAAATTTAAAAAATGGTGATTTTTTTGTTTTAAGATCGCGTTTTTACACTTATAGTGCTTTTTGTTGTTAAAATGGTCTTTGCTTGGGACTAGTTTTTGAATTACATCAAAATGTTTCAACATCGAATATTTGGGGGGGAGGGGTGGGGTAAAATTTGTCACTTTTTTGCTTTGACAAATATGCTGCTCTATTTTCCACATAACACTTCCAAAGTCATGTGTTTGGGTAATAAACATTAGTTTGATACTTCTTTTATACATTCTGAGCTTTTTCCCGTTTGAAAGTTGCTTTAAATTATAATTTTAACAAAAAAACGGAAATCCAAGATGGCGGATCCAGCATGGCGGATCCAAGATGGCTGACAACCATTTCAAATTTTAAATTTTATTGCTTCCTATTGCATTTTCTCGCTGTACAAGTGTTTCCTTGTTACTAGTTCATAAGAAAGGATAACAAAGAGATGACTATAACAATATTATTGATATTTTACGTATCTAAGTGGAAAAATTATAAGAAACATTGAAAAATCGGAATATAACGTCACTGTGACATCATCATTGGGCGTGGCAAGTCAAAACTGGGTGTGGGGCGTCTTTGTACGGAGATGATCATTGTATGTAAATTTCATGACCCTAGCATTATTGGTTCCAGAGATACAGAGGGGGGGTCCGAGGAGCCCCCCCCCAGTCACAGATTGACCAAAAAAGCCCAGTCAAAATAGGGTTAAGCATACTAGCTGTAATTTAACATTTTGATCATTGATGGCAATAAACAGCGTTCATAGAAGTAAGCAATAAGAACAAAATTTTTGCAATAATATATGTAGATTTAGCCAGGTCTAAAAGCGAAGCTCTCAATAATATTTATAGTTTGTTCAAACAAAATACAAAATAGTGGAATGCTTTGCGGCGAAGGCAACGCCGGAGAACGGTGAAAAACAGCAATCAGTCTAATTAGCAAAAAAGCAACTTTGCACGTGCAGCACACTTTTTTTTATACCTGTCTTTGCCGTTGTTTTGCACGACTACAACGTGAAACCTCTAGAAAACTTCTTAGTTACACGTTTTATGGAGGAGATCTCCTACGTGTTCTCGTTCACGGGCTGAAAAACCTTTATCTTCAAAACGTTTTTTTTTTTTTTTTTTTTTTTTTTTTCACTACCGCCTATTTTCACCTTGCATCGGTGGCCGCTAGCATTTCTCATTTTGTCACCGCCGCTAGAAAACTTTCATGTTGTTCTTCCAACAAAAAATGTCTCCTTTGCTTTCTATCTTTCGCTCTATATCTCCGTCGCCCTTTTTTTCTCGTTGAGCTTCTCTAGCCTGCCGCCTAATTTATCTTTTTCTCTGTCTTTCTCTTGCTCTATATTCCAAATTTGTGGACATGACAATTAATCTAAGCTTAATACTTTAGAAAACACGGATAAAAGACAATTTCCGCTTTCCGTTTTCGTCTTCACTGGCTCTTTAGTTGTCTCTGCTTCACAAGACGCGGATGGTTCCCGTCAAAATAACCTCGAGTTGCATTTGGTTTGCCATACCTGTTGATTGAGTTATTTTACATTGCTGTGCCTGTGGTGACCTCTACCACGTCTTTTGGTGATTTTAAAAAGGCGTTTGACAGAGTATAGCATAAAGCCCTTTGGTCTACTATGAGGCTTTATCACATCAACGCCAACCTGATACAAGTCATTGAAAACCTCTACAACAAGGCCACTAGTGCAGTCTACCTTAATGGTGAGATAGGAGACTGGTTCAGAACCACAGTCGGAGTCAGGCAAGGGTGTCTACTCTCACCAACTCTTTTCAACATCTTTCTGGGAGAGAATTATGACTGACGCACTAGAAGATCACCAAGGAACAGTTAGCATCGGAGGCAGAACAATTACCAACTTACTTTTTGCTGACGGCATTGACGGCCTGGCAGGAAAAGAGGAGGAACTAGCCTCTCTTGTGGATCGCCTAGATAAGACCTCTGCAGCCTTTGGCCTGGAAATCAGTGCAGAGAAGACCAAACTGATGACCAATAACGCGAATGGTATCAGCATTGACATTAGAATCCACGGTGAAAAACTGGACGAGGTTGATAGCTTCAAGTATCTGAGCGCAGTCGTCACAGATCAGGGTTCCAAGCCTAAAGTACTGTCCAGAATCGCCCAGACAACAGCAGCACTAGCGAGGCTGAAGACCATCTGGAGTGATAAACATATCTCTCTAAGCTCGAAGATCAGACTAATGCGCCCCCTAGTTATCTCTGTACCATTGTACGCCTGCGAAACTTGGAGAGTGACAGCGGAAATCCTGAAGAAATTGCAAGCCACTGAGATGAGATGCTTTCGGAAACTGCTTGGCTTCTCATACAGAGATCACATCACTAACGATGCAGTCAGAGACAGAATCAGGCAAGCCATTGCGCCCTGTGATGATATCTTAACCACGGTAAAGAAACGCAAGTTAAAGTGGTTTGGGCATGTATCAAGACGATTTTACAAGGAACACTGCAAGGAGGGAGAAGAAGGGGCCGACAAAAGAAGCGTTGGGAAAACAACATCGCTGAATGGACAGGGCTGAAGTTTTGCCACGCCGTAAGAGAGAGCTGAGAACAAAAAAAATGGAGGGAGAGGGTTGGAACGTCTTTGGCGTCCCAACGGTTATTGACTACGGATAGGTGCAGGTGCAGGTGCAGGTGCATACCTGTGGGGCAGACGGACGGTCGGGTGGTCGGTGTACGGTCACGTGTTTACCAAATTTTCTCCGATGGGTAGTTTACCACATTTTCTTACCAATGATGCTCCGCCGCGCGCGAGAGATCCGCTAAAAAACTTTATCCCTTTATCGGTCATCATCATCATCACCATCTTCGTTTTCATCATCATCATCGTCGTCGTCATTATCATTATAATTATTTGAGTCAGTTTGTTGATCTTTACTTTTCCATGATCTTACCTTTATATTATTTTGTTTTTATTTTCTCATTATTTGCATGTTTGTTATCTATATTTTTTTAGACGAAGGCGCTCGTCTGTAAACGTCACATTTACGGCTGACATGGTTCACATTCTTCCTGGTTATCCCAAACAGTCAGACAATCCTCCTGAAGTAGTCTTACTGGCATTTTACTTGAGTCTTCCACAAGGAATTTCGGAAAGCAGTATTGTCCCTGAGACGGTATTACATAACATCGTGATGGGCCATAAAGATAGCATTGGAACATCCATTGGAGGTGAAATCTCAAGTGTCGATCCTTTCCCATCCGGCACAGAGCAACAGAAAGACGAGGAAAGCGACAAAGGAAACGACGGAAAGTCAAAACCAACCAACGTTATTATTGGGGCGTCGGTGGGTGGTGGACTGCTCTTAATCATTATTGCTGCCATTCTGATCGGATGCAAAAAGACTGACAGGTAATTCTAGTTTCGCGATTGTTTTTCGTTTTTTTCACTGACGCGCTCGAATGCTGTTTATGTTTGTCGTTTGCTTTTAGTGGAGAATGTGGTCTGAAAATAAAATATGTAACAATGCTTTGATTATCAAATTGTATTTATCCAGGTTCAGTCATAACAGACGTGTGGCAAGCCAAGAAGAATTAAAGCACCGCGATGCCGCACACAAATGGACTGTAAGTACTTTTCCTAGAGGCCACGTCGATCACATTCATGCTGTTGAGCAAGCCGTGGAAGTGGAGGATGTAAGTGAGGATGACAGTTCGTCTTCTCCAGACAAGATTCAGCATGAGAAACATCCAGCTGTTAACCCGATCCACGATAAACCAGCATCCCGCATTTATCCATCATTGTCTGGGGAACCGTATAGCGTGGCATTTGCGGAAAAGACTGATTATACGAAGGCAAGTAAATCAGAACTCAGTTATAATCCAGTCAAGAGCCAAAAAGTATTCCACGTTAACGAAGCATTCCAAGAATCCGATGTTACCGCCAATAGAAATCAAGACAATGGGTCCAAATCGCCGCCAAATGACGCTGATGGCCCAGAAAAGCTTGAACCCGACATAGCGTCAAACAAGTCACCTGTAAGCATCTTAAAAGTACAACCAGAGGACGAGAAACAAGATGTTGCAGGACAGTCATCAGCCGACACTAGTAATGAGGAACGAGAGTCCCAACCAAAGACTGAACATTCCGTTGATTACTTAAAACGTTCGAAAGCGATAGAACTGCAAGTTGTGACGTAAGTTGAACTCTATGCGCATGCTACCAACACACGCGCCTGCTATATTTTCGGGCATCGTTTTCGTTTTGATGCGTTTTCGACCGTTTTTAACTGTCCACACTTATACGACATCCATGCGTTTTAATCCACTTTCGATGAAAATGCTCAGCGTATCAGTGTGGACGGAAGGCCTAAACGCATCAAAATTTATGCCTTTACAAACGAAAAGGCATTAGTGTGGACGGGGTTTTGAAGAGTAGGTCAAAGCTTTCATTTTTCTGTAGAGTTTTCTAAGAAAGTAAAACGGTGAGGCTTGTTTCATACAATCCGATAAGAACTTTCGCCTCCGAGTAAGAATGCGAACATTTACCATGGATTGTTTAAGTTAGCTAACAATAGTTTTTAGTGGCAGTCAACAACTCTTATGAATGGTTCGTGTGCTACTTCTCTTGGTCATCATAGTTCACGGTGCACTCACTAAAGGCGTCAGGAAATGAGCCCAGTTATTTGTTAACACAACATTATGGCTATTCTTTGCATTTCAGCTTACAATATTAGCAACAGTGCAACCAGTTACAGTAAAATTAGTGCTTAAAACAATTAGTAACGTTAAGGCATTTTTTTTATATATAAATTCGATTTGCAATCAAATTGCTTCTTTGTTTTCATATTGTTGATTAAAGTAAAAGAGCTCCCCTGTTATTGTACGTGTTTTTTTGTTGTTGTTGTTGTTTTTTTTTTCTTTGTTAGGACTCAGTGGAGTCCAATTCGGCCTTTAATCATACGAATGATTAAACAAATCGCAACACCAACGGACACCCAACAAATCAGACAACGGTAGCCCGATTTGTTTAATCGCGAGTGAAAGTACAGACCGGATTGGACGACTGACGAAGTTATGTTGCCAATTAATCATAACTACAACAACATTTTTGATAAAGCTGTCTTAAAATTAACATGATACGCAATATATTCCCAGATTTTTTGCTAGCAGTGAAAAAGAAAACCACACACACACACACACACACACATACACACACTACACACACACACACACACACATACGCACCCCTGCATTCTTGTGAGGACCATATTTCCAGACCCTAGTTGCGAGGACACCCTTTTCCACAGCAGTTATCCAAATGATACTGGGGCATTTATTAGCTGACTTCTTGGCCTCTTAAAACATCTGGTCGAAATTAGAAAAAGGCCAATATTTTTTGTGGGGACACTGTTGTGGGGACACTTTACATTGCGAACTTTGCCTACTTGTGGGGACTGTGGTCTGGACAGTACTTATGGGCACACAGAGCTACACACCCGACTTGTGGGGATTGCATCTTGAGACAGTACTTATGGGTACACATGGCAAAACACCTTACTTGTGGGAACTAGTTGGACAGTGCGTATAGGGACACGTCAATACACCCAACTCGTGCTTGTTGGACAATCATTTTCTCAATTAGAGACCTATTTGATAAGAGTTTCGTAGATTTTTACTTCTCTTAGGGATTTAGCTCTCACTTCCCTTAATCTGACATGCACCAAACGGATTCAAACTGCATTAAAATAGAGGATTAAGAATGAAAAATACAAGAGCTCTTATTTTTCACATTATAGCAAGGTCCAATTTATCATTTCTATTTTCTCAGTGGTAGTGAAAAGGGAAACTGAGCTTTGTTAACCTGTGCAGTAAACAATATCAATATCTGCACGTTCTGCCCTCAGAGAAAGTTTTCGCCGAGTACCTAAGGTGATGTAATTATGACGGACCAAACCTGCCCACTTTCACTATATGAGGTTTTTCCCACCCTAGCCGGGATTTTACTCAATACGAGTTTAGCGAGGTTTTCCCAGCTTATTGTAGACACAAACAGTTGGCTTGGTTGCTCTTTTCTTAAGCCTTTCCGTCCAGCGGATGTTTCTTTGAAATCAAAGGAATCGGTTGATGAAAGTATCCACTCCACGTCTGGCCCAAAGAGAAATGATAAGTTTGGTTTTCCCAAGTCTCGCTGTTTCTAGAGACAAAGTCGGGGAAACATCAAAACTTGAGGGAAAACAAAACATACTATTTTTCCTTGAAGATTAGACATTATTCAACAGGGGGATAAAAACAGACAAACAAACAAACAAACAAACATACCTTAACAAAGCACAACTATAATTTCCTCCAAAGAAAATTTCCGACAAATACGTCATGAAAGTGATGCAAAATACAAAATGAAACTAAGCTTTCAATTAAACACTAATACAATCTTTATCATTTTGAATGGTTACATTAGCGCCAGTGAAAGCTCCCCCTTGAAAATTGACGCTCTCTCTTGTTTTTCCACACATAGATAATTAAGCACTAAAGGACCCTAGTCAGCCTCTTCCATTGTCCATGCCATCGAAGGTATTGATATTGCATGGAGACGCAAAATATTATGGCTTTACCGTAAATGGTGTTCCAGAAAGTATGTTTAATTATCTTTAGTAGTTTCACAGTGAGTTCCTTCGTTTGCACATCGGAGTAAAATGTAGTAGCCAAACTCTCCCATATAAACAAAAAGAAGTATGGCTGACTAGGGCTCTTTAATGACTGGCCCCGCATTTCTCCGAGACCCTCATTGTTCCCTGAGGCGTGAAATTAACGAGACAAAGTATCACACACCAAAACACTGAAGAATCCTTAAGGAAAGCATAGTTAATAGAGGGGCATGGTTATGAAACCTGGCAAACTGAAGTTCTTTCTTGTATGTTCTTGTTGGTTATTTTGGGGATGGACCCTGTACAAAACCTGGCAAAATACAAAAGGTGGTTATGTGTGCTCATACAACTAACCAACTTAGAAGCATCTCGATTATGTAATTCGTGCAGTCATTGAGCATAAAACTGAAAAGATGTGCAGGGTCAAGGACCTTCCAACATAAATCTTAGCCTGTTTCAGTGTTTGCTTCTTCGATGTTTAATGGGTTCTTAACCATTTCCCTCTATGTGGAGAGGCATTTCTCCAGAAAACTTGCGACATTCTACAAGTTAAACCTCTTTCAAAAGTTAGATACAACACTTGATGCCTCTTGTTTATCTACGTTATGAAATTTGATTAAAATCTACTGGCAAATCTGAGCGATAAAAACAGTAACCTAAACATTCCGATCACTGTACAACATGGCATGTTGTAACATTGCGACTAGAATCGATTTGGAAAACACCTTTCTGGGCTTGGTTTCATCAAGCGACGTCGTAATAGCACTTATGACTCAGTGAAAATCAAAAGTAGGTGTCGTTATCTCGGCGTAAAGTGTAATTCAGTGGTAGAATAGAGCTCTACAAAGCTCGTTTCGATGCATTGTGATTGGTTCAGTTCGTTCGATTCCTGTTAGATCATAGTGACAGAGTCATGAGCAGAATTCACTAGATCACAACGCCTCTGCGCTTCTGACTACGACTCCGATTGACAGATCCACTTTTCATGAATCCAAGTTTACAAATCCAAATCACTTTGTACAAACTCTAATCTGGTCTATCTTTTACATGTCACACACACACAAAAAAAGAAATGACAACACGATTGTCACGGTGAGTACAGTATATACCGGTAATAGCGGAAAGATGAAAGCCAAACGTTCGCATTCATGACCAACGCAAAAATACGGTTGTTTTGCAGTCTACTGCTATTCTGTGCGATTTTGTTGGTAGCAGCTTTAAAACGTAAATTCGATTCACCAATTAATAACAAGCATTTTAATAAACACGATACAACTTTTGAAATCCACGTTTCAGCATGACTCATGCATTCAACGAAAAAGCAGAATTATCCGTAGTCCGAACCTGTGGAACGAAGTGCGTTCGCGGACGGACAACCAATACACGTATCGCACTGATGAACGCGTGGTTGATTAGAGAATGAAAATTAATGAGCAGAGATGAACATTTCTGGACATACGATAGGAAACTAAGCACGTCCGCAAATTCTGAGACGACCAATTGCAACTGCTATTCCGTATTTTTCTAAACCACGTTTACTAGTTCGTTTAGGCCTAATGCTTGTACAAAATTTAACGGTAGAAATACATTACTAAGTCTTCCGAGAGTGCTGTCGCTAAGTCGGCCGCTTCTTTGTATCGCATTCTGTGTTGCGATACTACACCTTGTTTTTTCTTCCAGCCTCTCGGTGGTCCGGTTTCTTAAATCCTTCAATCTGATTGCCTAATCTCGCGCGCTCCAGCGGTCCGGCTTTGTCCACCCGGACCCCGGTCAATTTTTTTTAAGCCGTACGTTTTCAATTTTCAATAACATCGATTTTTGTTACATAAAGGACATTTTGGGCCAAAAACCAACCTTGTTAAACGTAATGTTTCCCTTCCCAGCGTCACATGTAAATAAAGGTCCGGTAATACGGGCAACATTTTTCTTCAACTTGTCTCGCAACATTGTTGCATTGCAAGTTGCAATCCTCTGTTGCGCGTATGACCATGTTTGTGACCAACTTGTCTTGCCGCAAAATACAGTGTTGCAAGTGTGCGAATTCTATTCTCTATTAAACAATTGTCCATAATTCACTCTGTTTGCCCGCAAATTTTGCATTAACTACTGATGTGAAATTCTCTTGGGAGGTCTGCGTATTCCCAAGAGAATTTCACATTAGTTTATTCAAAATCTGGGGGGCAAAAGAGTGAATTATGGGCAATTGGAAAATAGAGAATACGTTTTCATTGGTCAATCGTGTGCAAATAAAGATGGCGCCTTCCGGCCATTATGTTCTTAATTTTCCGTGCCAGCGAAGTTCTCTCAGTATGAAGCTCAGTGTTGTTTCAGAACAAAATAAAGTTTTGTTGTTGTAATAGATAGCTAGGCGAAAAGTTGTATTCCAAGCCTTTTGTCTGTTTTGCCGCTTGTTTCGAACGGACAAACGAGGCGCCCCAAAGACTAGGATAGCCCTTGAGGTCTTTGCACAGGGCAAATTTATTACTTTCAGTGAGTTACTGGCCTACTTCGAATTCAGATTGTTCTTCACCGTCCGCCATGTTTTTTTTTTTTCCGCGTTGCCGCGCTTTGCGACAGCCAATCACAAGCGTCGAATTCAAATTTACTGCGAGACAAGCTGTAGCTTCAGTGGTAATACGAGCAGCAAAACTAAAATTTGTTGCAGAAAATAGAACTTGAGTCTATCAAACGAAAAGAGTGTTTCAACTTGCAATGCAACAATATTGCGAGACAAGTTGAAGAAAAATTTTGTCTGCATTGCCGGACCTCAACTCCTACAATTTCTGCATACAGCAGTATCGCTTTCTGTGCTCGAAACTCAAGCGTACGCAAGATTTAAACTGAAAGGCAACACGAAATATGCTTTAAAGCAGCATCGTAGCGAGAAAAATAGGTAACTAAATAAAGAAGTCATTTGCCAGCCTTGGTTCGTCCGAATTAGGAAAAACTGTACCCTTGGTTTTGAGTACGGCCGTACTCAGTCAAAACTTCGGGCACAGTTCTTCCCAATGCGGATGAACCAGCGCCGGCAAATAACAAATACTTATTTCAAAAAAATCGTCATTGCTGATTCACTGCTCAATACATGATGCCTCTAATGATGTAGAACAATATAAAAATGATACTTAGTTTCTTCGATACTCCAATTTGGTATCATTACAGATTTCCCACACAAGGAGACACCTATTGTTCTCAAAAGCTTATGAGCACCAACTATATGCAATCCAATTGTCAGCGTAAGTAGTCTAACACTAAAGAAAAAGCTTAATAATCTTACGATCATTTTACAACATTATTATTTCTTTCACTGTGCTAATCTCATTTGAAGTAACTAGAACCGTGCCAGGATGACAATACCAAACTACAAACTGTTATTTATAGTTGTGAGAACCCTCTTTCTTTTGTCATTCTGGTTCTTAATATAATATTTTACGGCTGTCCATTCCCTACGATCTAAGGCGCCATTTGCTTTGGCAATACAATTCTCACAGTCACGTTTGCCAGGAACACGTCCTCGTCTAATCCAGGGAGCGAGATACTTGAAAACAGCTTCTTTTTCCTCTTCTGTCCACGGAGTATGGGCAGTCGACTCTGCAAATCGAAAACGCTTACCTTAGTGATAAAAGCACCGTTTCTATGCTGGAAGACAATAAAGGTTCCCAAGGATATGTAATGCCTAAAATTCCTACAGTATACGGGAAGAGCGTCTCTCAAAACCGTTACTAAAACAACGCCACATGAAAAACTCCTTCCGAAAAAGTTCGCAACCGGATTTATTGAGAGCGTAATAGATTTACAGCTCGCAAATTATAAATCAACGCGAAAGTCGAATCAACCAAGGTAACACACACGCATCACTTTTGATGTATTGACAATACTGTGAACGCCAGAGAGTCTCTGGCGTGATAGGTTAAAAACTGCTTTAGCTTGTCAGATCAGAGAAAAATGCTACCTTGTTCGGTCAGACTTCTGCATATATTTGAGATATAGTGAAAAAATATTCCAAACTTACTCCCTGACTTGAGCACAGCTTTTTTGGCATTCTTCTTAGCTGGATCTTTCCCACAAATTTTTGCCGTCTTTGTAGGTTCTTTGACAACTATAAGTAAATACACAATACGTCAGAGAATCTAGACACAGGGAAGGGGGACAAATACAATACAGAGGTAGATATTCACAGCGCTTTTGACTTACTTTACAACAGGCGACTACATTTTTTTTACTAAAATCGACTCATTTCCACATGACAAAATATCCTACGCGCCGTTTTTATAACGAAAGGAAATTTGACCAACTTACTCTTTGTCTTTGAAATAGCACAGTTTGAATTCTCCTTATTTTGATCTTTATGTTTCTGAGAGCGACCACCCCTTATCGTCTTGTGTTCTATGTTGATAGGAAATATAAAAATAAAAAAAATCGAGATTTTGAAAAGCACTTCACAAAGATAGAAGTGTACTCCGGGGGGAATAGTGAACCAACTCACTCTTATCCCCACTTTATGATTACGAACGTCCGTCCCTGCTTAACCTACAATGAGTGTCGTTCAGACCAACTTCGGGCGGGGCCTTCCCAAACACATACACAGAGGTGGGGGAAGGGAGACTTCTACAACCTCCCAATCTTTAATACATACTCAAGAGTGATAGTGCATTAAGTTTTCAATCCATGAAGTATACACAGAGTTGAATTTATACACCTGATTTTCTAGGGAAGCATTTTCTCTTGCAGAGTTTACGGGAGGAAATCCACTCTTATTATCTCATATTCACTGGGATTCTGAAACCCATAAAAAAAAACGGATTTTCTTTCTAGAAAAGGGGCAAGAAAAGGAATTGCGACACCATGTAGTTAAATTTTACATAGTTTTGTTCCATCACGAGGATATTTTTCTCATCACCTTCGACAACACGGTTGTCCTCATCACAATCATCAAGCTCCCCATCCGTGTCTGAAAATTCCAGATACGCAATATCTAAAAGAAAGCAATAAGAAACAATATGACTACGCATCGAACACTAGAGTCGCTAACCACCAGCAGCTTGGAAACTTGCCCCTTGTCTCGACAGATTGCAAAGAATGTCGTATTTTGATACCTAAAACAAGTCAATAAAAGGAATAAGGAGTCTATGGAGAATTTTTTTTTTTTTGCACACCAGAGGCTGAATATATCGAACACATTTTAATTTTATGGGAGAACTAATGCTGACTATCGTTCCTCCACTCGCCAGCTTAGTGACAACCTTTAGTCGCACTGCTTAACATGAGCTTCGTTGCCGAAACTTTGTCAAGAACCAGGAAAATAAGACAATTCACCAATCTCTGTATTCCCATATGTTTATTCAATGACCGCGCAAACTGGACGGTTGTCAATGCAAAACGTGAGCGGGTTGGGGCGGATAGAAAAATAGCCCATCGAGTTCACCTGCGTATCGGTTCTTTCAAGTTTGCTTTGAGAAAATATTAATTAAGTTTGAGAACCACTACCCTCGTACCTTTTTTTCTTTTTCTACTGACGAGTTCATTTTGACAAAAACAAAAACTTCTTACGTTTTGCTTTTCTGACGATAACTTATTCTAATTATCTGACAATAAAGATGCAATTAAAATACGTAATCGTCAAAAAGCAAAACATAACAAGTTTTCGTCTTTTTTTCAAATGAACTCGTCAGTAGGAATAGAAGAAGGCTACGAGAGTAGTGGTCGATTTTTTTTTCTCAGGCTAACTTTTTTTTCTTATCGACATCTTTTATTATGGGCAACTAAAATGTAACCTTTGATCTGGTCTTTTCGCAAACCTCAGCTCAATAGTATAAATAAAATAATTCCCATCCACTTTACCTGAAGTTACAATCTTCTTCGCTCTTCTTCCTTTGGCTTCTATTACAAAATGAGTCAAAATTAATGTCGAAGAATATAGACATCCATACAGCTATAACAAAAAAAAAAAACGTTTTATTGACCAAAATCCAAGACTACAAGACTGATTCTTATTACCCGATTAAATCTCTGTACTACAAGGTAGTCCGTTTGACGCTGTGCTCCGTGTTTGAACTCAGCAATACATGAAAACTAATAGCACACTTCAACTTGTTTTAAAACATGATCAGAAAGTCAATTTCCTCATTTGCCTTCACAAAATCTATGATTTTCTAGGACTTGTATTTACCTCAAACAAAATACGTACTAAAGAAATTGGTTGCCACTGCTGGCAACAATGATCCCATGAAAGAGAACGCCTCAAATGCTTTCCAGTTTTTAAGAATATCAACAAATGATTTCGTATCTTACTGTTTGACTTTCGTGATGATTTGCTAGCCACTTCTTTAGTGAAATCTTTCTGGGACATACTTTTCGCTACTTGCTTCTTGGTAGAGCGTCCTGTTATAATGTTAATAAACCAATCAATTAACAGAGACACCTTGATTTAAGGTGGCCTTGCACTCCCTCGCAGAATTTTAAGTTTACAATAATGTTTCCTCTTATCTTACTTATAATTATTCGATAATTTAAATGGAGGTTTCCCCTAATGGTAACATTTAGCGCGTTTCTAACGGGTTTTATTGTTGCTATGGTAGCCTGTTATATAAAAAGGATGATCACAAGTTGTTAACCAATGGCTGGGTATTTGTGTGATGCCATTATTGGAGGATGATATGACTAAGAGTGGTTGTATTGATCCATCAAAGTATAAGTGATAGAAAGAGCTGGAAACTGTTGTCAGCCAACTTAATTAAGTCGGCACTGCCAATATTCTGTGAATTCAGGAAGCAATTTACGCACCTGAAGACGTTCCTTCATCGAAAGCGTCAGTCTTGTCATCTTCCTCACCATCAGTATCATTAAGTTCATCATCAGTGTCGGAAAGTCTTGGTTCTGCGATTTCTAACAAAACGTTTCCGAGTCAGAAATTTCGCTCATGCATTCCGCTTTTGCTGTTGAATATTTTTCCGCTAAAAAAGTAGGGTCACGGGATCAGTTTTTGAGATACTCTACGTACAAATTATAATCTCGACTTCGAAAGATCGCCCCTTGCGCATGCGTGAAGGTGGTCTGCTGATCAGTAAAGCTCGCAATTCCACGCGAATACTGTTTCTTTCTTTTTTTTTTTTCGCTGTTGTCATTAGCAACATAACTAAAGTGGTAGAAGACGAGCACCATAAATACCTGAAGGTGAGACTCGCAAAGTAAAAAGAACGAAGACAACTTGAAGAGTAGTTTTTCCTTACAGTTTTTTAGACTGATACCCGGCGTGATTGATCGCAACATCAACATCACAATTTTCGTTTACGTTCCAGCACAGTGGTTTAAAAGAATGTTTTTCCTTGGAAATTGCCTTTTGAGGCAAAAATAACTGATATCGTAAACAGCTTACCAAACCTGGCGGAAACAAATTTTTACAAAGTAGGCCTCGCGCCGCCATGTTTTTAACTTTAAATCTCGCGCGCTATCTCGCGACCTGAATGAATGAATGAATGAAGGACGCCTCTCGGGTGATCGCGTGATGCCTCGCGCTGAAATGCACGTTAGAGCCCAGGCGTCTTCCGGTATATTACTGTTTTGAGTTGCCTTAAATTAGCATGAAAAGATCACTTGTACTTACCATTCAGATCGATTTCTGTCAAGGTTTTTCCGGCAAATTTGCCTGTTTTCCCTTGATCTACCGTTAGAAGCAGTTTGCTAACTTTAGCGATTTCAATTGTAGACTCATGGAGTCTGTAAAAGTCCCTATGCACTCGAATGTCATGGCCAAGATGTCTCATGAGCCAATCCACTTCTGTTTCTTTCAGAGAAAGTACTTGCGAAATAGTTGCTATGTACTTCCTCATCCTTGTACTGGTGATATTTGTAGGGTTTGACAAAGGTGGTTCACACTGTGTGCTTAATTTCTTGAGACAATCCCAGGCACGCATGGGCTCTAAAGACTGTCTATTTGGTCTTGCAAACACGTACGGATTCTCATCTGCGATGCCTACTGCTTTCCTCGTCTCGATTAGAACATCAATAGCGTTGATCATCTCGGGGGTCAAGATGACTGGAACCTTTCTTCCCCGCTTGCCACGAATCTCCACCATGTCTAGTCTAAATACAACAATAAAAATAACTCTCTTTATCTGTGGAAAGTCTACCATTTCGAAAAGGAGGAGTTTCTTTTCAATGAAGGAGCAAATAGGGGTTCGTGAAACCAACCATCTAAACAAAAAGCGAAGCGAAAATAATAAAGTGGCATACTTCGATAAACAATTTCGTCCTGATCGAGTCTGACAGAGAAGCAAGAGAGAAATAAGGTTTCCCGATATACAGCAGCATTATATCAGGCAGTCTAGCGTATTTCCGCATGTTAACGTACTTTTACACACGTATTTAAATAATTGTTTAACTGACCTATAACTATTTTAAAACTTGACAGTGACATCTTGAAGATATCGAAACGTTCTTTACCTCGACTAAAGGCTTGGAAAATTATTGGAATTTTGACAAAGACGCGCGTTTATTTCCTTGTCGCACTCGTCGCCATTTGGTTACCCATACTTAAAATATATCTTTCACCAATGCAGTTGCAAAAGCCTAGGACATTCAACTTCACTCTAAATAATGGTTAAGAATCTTCACTTGCCTCCTGGATAATTCTCTTTCAAAGCTGCTAAGTGCCGACATTATTTCAGGGTTGTTCACTTTTGTCCAGTCTGGTCTGCTCAGGTAACTGTTTAGAAGCATCTTCGAGGCTTCTCCCGCTCTTCGTTTGTTAAATATGACCAGCCTTGCAAGAGTTGCTTGGGCTAAATCACTCCATGCTTGTAGCTGAGGCTGTTCTTCCAGAAGTTGTACACCAGAGGACATCTTGACGAGGACAAACTTCCGTAGTTTATCGAGATCATCTGCGAGAGGCAACAGCTGCACTTTGTTGAATTTGCTTGTACTGAGAGAGTTGAGAGAATGGTGAGATACACGATGACTCCACTCAGATTCCAAAAGTTTTTCAAAATTTTCTGCATCCTCTTGCAAGTCCTTATCTTTCCTGCGCAACGCATGGCCCCGAAGAATGTGAACACATTTTTTAAGGGAATGACCCAGCTTTAAAGACAGAGAGGGAGTAGCGACATTCTGAACACCTTCTTGAAAATGAAACTTGGAAATGTTCTTTACTGCACTAATAACGACATCAAACTTGTCAGGCTTAATGAAGTCACAGAGCCCAGCATCAGGTCGGAACTCGGTTTCACGAAGCTGCATCACGAGCCGAGCGAGTTCCCTCATTTTTTGTGAAACCAGGTTGTTTTGCTTTTCTCCATGCTTCTCGAGAAGCATCACTCCAACATCTCTAATGAGCTCGTCATTTCTGGCAATTGCTGAAATTTCGTCACTTTTCATAGTTGCAAGTAATTTACTCAGTATACCGCTACTGTCATTGCAAATAGCTGGAAACAGCATCAATTTTGCGTTTTGTTGTACGTTCTGATATTTCGGGGCATCTTTCATACTCTCTGGCCTAAACTTACAGAATTTAGCATGCTTCCACAAATCGTGGCGTTTTAAGAAGCCGCAGCAAGACGGACAGGGAAGAAAATCTTCAGGACTGGACTTCTCACTAGAAGAGGATGGGCGTCTCATGACTATGAGCTCTCCTTTGCCAGTTTCTAATACGGTCAAATTGTGGTGGTAGTTACCTAACAACCGCAGTTTCTCAAGATGTCTCTTTCTTTCTGTAGACCCTTTGTTGAAGGAGAGGGCAATGGCCACTTCTCTTTCAGACTGGTGCTTCAGCTCATAATGCCTTGCGATTTTGAATTGCAACGTGCCACAATAGTAACAAGCCTGCCTCTTGTCATAAACCCTTTTTTTGTCCTTACTTGTCTG
This sequence comes from Porites lobata, assembly GCA_942486035.1. Lineage (NCBI taxonomy): Eukaryota > Metazoa > Cnidaria > Anthozoa > Scleractinia > Poritidae > Porites > Porites lobata. The sequence goes on from CALNXK010000339.1 coordinate 36,920, forward strand.
CGCACATCGTAAAGACACTGAAATGATAATGATATGAGTTATGTGAGTAAGTACGGTAACGTCATAGGCAAAGCTTTTGGCATCCATAGGTTACCAGTTTTTTATATGCATGATGCTCTGCTAAAATACGAACTCTCGAAGGTGGCCGCCTAATACAGTTTTCACTGTAGTATTGTGTTTCGAGTATATAATCCTTATTTTTACAATAACTGTCAAATTTATTGGGCGCTGATTAGCTCATGTTTATCATCAATAAGAGTACAGACGGATAAAATTTTATTTTATGCAAGCTTTCAACAGTTCAACGTTAACCAATGGGATTTCATTGACTTTCTTAAGAAGCCAATCAAAAAGCGAGAAAACGCTATTGATAATGTTCGCGTCATTCTGAATTAAATTCACTTAGCTCCGGCAATTTTACGACGTCTTTTCCCCTCATTTATTCCCGGCATTTGACCACTTTGCGGTCTTGTTATTGTAAAAAACAAATTGACGTCGGTTTTTTATGCGTCTGTAATCTTATTGAAGATAAATTACGTCATAACATTGTCCAAGTTTAGTGCGGAACCACTCACCTGCGGCTCCTGGTTCCACAGCCACTATGACAATGTTATGACGCAATTAATCATCAATAAGAGGTTAGACGCATAAAAAACTGATGACGTCAATTTGTCAAATGGCATAGATGAATGACTTTTTTCATTTTTCTTATGTACCATGATATGAAAGTCACAACTTTGGAAGCAAAATGGAGCAGCAGCCTGTGGCAACACTTGCGGGTGTTGTCCAGTGGTTCCCGGAGGAAGGGTTGAACGGATAAAGGTGTCCATAAAGAAACCGGTGCCAATTCCGATAAGCAGTTAAGTTCCCACAGAATCCTATGTTGGTTTCGTTTGTGTACTCAGTAAATTAAAATTCCATGGACTACTTCCTTACCCCCTGCAAATGGCGGTGCTGTCATGATCGTAGTGCTGTTGCTTCTCGTCGAGTTATCCTCATCGCACGAAGAAACGTCTTTTTCAGGTAATGCTACGCAGCTATTCTCTTCAGCGTCCAGCGGAACCTCTTTTCGCAGAAACCGCTCACCTTTTAAAGTAAAATAAAATGACCTAAATATCTAAACAGTATAAAGAAAGGAGAGAGGTATTTTGCCAGCCTAAATTACGCAGGGTTTAAGCGTTTATGACTCCACCTTTCTGTGAAATATTATGTTGATCAGCGGCCCTCTCAATAATTTTTCACTAGTGAGAACCAACTTAAAAAGCACGAAGAGGTAACATGACACCATGGAAGAATCATCTTGCACAGAAAAATTATATATTCCAACCACGCTATTAACCAGGGGCCGGTTGCTCAAAGACTGGTTAGCGCTAACCGTTGGTTAAGAGGTATCAAAACGTATAGGTTTCAATGGTATTTAACGCTGGTTAGCGCTAACCATGCTCCGAGCAACCCGGGCCAGGACTATAAAAAGACGAGTCAGTAATAATAGTCAGACATAACATTAATAATGATAATGATAATGCTAACAACAACGATAACGATAACGATAACGATAATGAAAAATTTAACAAAGTGAAGGTGAGTGTTTCAACTCATAACAGAAGTCTATTGAACTTGCACGTACCTGGTTGCTTGACTGTACTGTCATCTTCATTAGGGGAAGAGGAACTTCTACTCTGGTTCTCTACATAAAGGTAAGCCCATAAAAACTGATGTTTGTTACTGTTGAATTTATAAACAGTCGTGACTGATACTTGCAAATAGACTTTTATTACAGCATTACTTTCATAGACCTGACCAAAAGGGATAAGCTTGCATTAATTCTTTCTCGTAATACACCTGTTAGTTGAGATGTTCAACATCTTACTTAACACAGGATTTTTTAAAATTATTAAGTGTACCTAATAGTTTCGTTGTACTTTTGTCTTCGTCAGAGGAAGAGGAACTGGAAGACAACATTTTTCTTTTGACACGTTGTCTCTTGTTAGCTGCGAATACACACAACAAAATGTACTATGTATTAAAATGATGTTTCTTTACAAGTCAAATGGTAAGTTTCTAATAGTTACGATTCTTCTAGCATGGGTAAAATTGTAAGCCGGGAGAAGTGTGAATCTTTTGTTACAACTGCTAGACGAAGAAATGTTTAATGAATCTTGACTATGCAAATGGGTAGAGTGCTACAGGCGTTTGCTAAAATGATATAGTTACACATCTACCTTTTTCACTTTTAAAAATAGATTGTTCACAGCCTTTCTATTTTCTCAACACAAACTGGAAGAAGCACGAGAAACAGTGATCGAAACAAGTGCGAACTCAAAGCGTTATCTACCCGCACCTACCCCAGTTGCGCTCCGCATTGACATACGCACCCAGTTTGCGCAGCCATAAACATTAACAGTCGCTACTGGCTGACGGCTGCCAAACTGTTGCTCCGTATGTAATAACCGAATTCTATTATTTTGAAAGTGTTATGAATGTTAAGACTTCCACGAATAGCTAGTGATAATTACGTTAGTTAGACCACTTATTTTATTTTAAAGTTTAAAATTAATGCTGTAAATAGTTTCTTAATCTAACCTTTTAGGTGTCCCCGATTAGTTGAGGGATTCACCCACGCCTATTTTACCTTAGACATGTTAATAAAGTTGTTGACTGATTGATTGACATGTAAGGAAATAGAGGACTTTGAACAGTCTACCTCGACTGAAAACAACAAATGTCATTATTAGCTTACCAAAGGTTTTCTGAATTCCACCATCTTCATCTTCACCTTCCTCGTCCTCTTTCAAATGTAGCGCTAAATCAAAACCAAACGAATTCTACGTTCACTTTCTCATATGTATTACCTGATCAATCAGTCCTCCGAACTGATATACAATGTAATGAGTACAAGTTCAAATCAGCAAACTTAATTCATCACTTGTGAAATTTTTCTAGTCCATACCTAATGAAGTCTGGGGAGATACCCTGTTCAGCAATCCAGGATAATCAAGTCTTGCAGGATAACTGAACTCTTCACTGTCTGTTTCAGCTGCACTATCAGCAACTCCCTACAAACGAGTCACTGTATTAGCATTTAACCAGGCATAGTAGCCTATACAAGGAGTTGTTTTTCACATGATCAGACTAACGCCACTAAGGGTGTGTTTCTTTTAGGAAATCCAAGATTGGATTCTTGAATCCCAAAAAAAACCGAAAACGGATTTTGCATTTCTCGCCTAAACAGATCAATCCAAGATCTCTCGGATCATGGTGTATCAAAGGGACGGAATAATCCTTGCCCAGAGTGGATTATTCGGTTTCTTTGACGCACCAGGATCCGAGAGATCTTGGATTGATCTGTTTAGTAAAGAAACGCAAAATCCGTTTTTGGATTCTTTCGGATTTAAGAATCCAATCTTGGATTTTCTTAAAGAAACGCACCCTAAAATTTGATTTTTATATACTGTAGTTCGAATACCAACTAAATTCAACAATGACACGTTAAAAGATAGTAAATTTAACATCTATTGTGATTGAATACTTACAGAGACAAGAATATGAACACACACAAGCACTGTGGGGACTGTTTAGATTGTGGGGACATTCCCCATACTTTTTGCTTTTTGATTAAGAACAGTGTGCAAACCTTTGACATTAGTTCGATTTGTTTATCGTTTCAACTTCATTGTTTATATTAATTATTCATTAAATAACTTCCTCGTAAAATATTTACCAGTAACCATACAAGGTTTATTCAATCCCTAAATTCTACAGCACTAAATCAGGTCAATTACATTATGGATACCATTATAAACTGAACTTCGACACTTCTGACAACGTGTCAAGATGTCATATCCTCAGACAGTTGTCATTTGGAAAAGAGAAAATATCCCAGGAAAGGACCACCCGATTTATACAAGAGGCCCCTTTTGGCAGGCCAAAACTAAAGAAATGCACAATTTTCCAATCCTGCTGTCGAGTTATCGTATTATCTTACGCCAAAGTAAAAATCACAAGAACAAGCAAATAAGCAAATTACTGAAGGGAACAGTGTGGACTACCACTGAGATTCTGAAAAAGACAATGGATACTCTTTGCTTCAGTCAGCATTTTCTTAAGAGTTGGGCTTAGGCAACAATAACATCTGACTTTTTTCCCCTTTCCCTATTTCTTTTAGATATGTGAAAACTCCTGTGACTAGGAATTACCAAGAGAGAAACAAAGCCACAAGATTCGCGAGAGTAAGAGAGAGTGTATGTACACTTCATTTGTCCTTCTTCTTTTACTTCCATGGTATATAAATAATAGAATAATATTCCTTAGAAAAAAGGGTAAAAAAACTCCCACAGTAACATATGTAAGGCATTTTCTTTGATTACAATAAAATGCCTCCATAATATTTACCTCATCACTGTCATACTTCTGATTGCTCAAGTCTACAAAAAAAAAAACAGACAATCCAGTGTATACATTTACTCTTCAACTATTTAAATTACTATTATTTTTATTTTGACTTTTTGTTTCTGGAGTTCCCCTATGGTGATCTATCAAATGGAAATTTTATCAGGCCCATGAATGCTCATTGCTATTATAATTTTAGTGAAACTGAATAATTATGCAAACAGCAGAAAGCCTATAAGCAATACAAGATATCAAGGACTAGATACTGAAGCAAGTTATTTACAAGCAAATTAACGCATGTGCAACCTGTAAAAAGAACAAGAAATGTAACCATTTTACAAGTGCAGCATGATGAATTTATAGTGTCTTTTCTATATTGTTTCGCCATTTGTGCCATATTGTAACATTAAAAAAATGCCTGTTATGACTATGTGTGCATAAACTTGTGAGCCTCCCTTTTCTTCACTGCCTAGTTTTTCATGACCCAACTTTTTCAGGGGCCAAAAAAAGATATGACCCTCCCGCATCTACTTTCTCACAAGTTTTTTTCAAGTACAGTGTACCTGCTGGTAGATTGCTTCTAACTTCTCCATCACAGGACACAGGACTTTGACTTGGGTAAGCTGCAAAAACAATTAGAAAATCTTCGTTTACATAAATGTACATTCCAACAAAGAACAAGCCTGCACCAGTTTTGTAACAAATGATGTTATAGTTCAGCTCTACGTGTAAAGTGTATCAGCAGAGTACCATGTGTAAATAGCTTTGGTTTTAAAACCATTAAGCCGAGAAAATTTTGTTATGACATCACCTTACGAGTTAAGTGCGCATTAATAATGATAATGATAATGATAACGACAACAATAACGACAAGGATAACGATAACGATAACGACAATGAAAATAGTAATGTGTCTTTTTTTTAGAGGAAGCGGTAGAAATACTGTCTGGAAAATTTTAACAACGTGAAGGTGAGTGTTTCAACTCATATCACAAGGCTATTGAACTTGCACGTACCTGGTTGCTTGACTGTACCGTCATCTTCATCAGGGGAAGAGGAACTTCTACTCTGGTTCTCTACATAAAGGTAAGCCCATAAAAACTGATGTTTGTTACTGTTGAAATTATAAACAGTCGTGACTGATACTTGCAAATAGACTTTTATTACAGCATTACTTTCATAGACCTGACCAAAAGGGATAAGCTTGCATTAATTCTTTCTCGTAATACACCTGTTAGTTGAGATGTTCAACATCTTACTTAACACAGAATTTTTTTAAATTATTAAGTGTACCTAATAGTTTCGTTGTACTTTTGTCTTCGTCAGAGGAAGAGGAACTGGAAGACAACATTTTTCTTTTGACACGTTGTCTCTTGTTAGCTGCGAATACACACAACAAAATGTACTATGTATTAAAATGATGTTTCTTTATAAGTCAAATGGTAAGTTTCTAATAGTTACGATTCTTCTGGCATGGGTAAAATTGTAAGCCGGGAGAAGTGTGAATCTTTTGTTACAACTGCTAGACGAAGAAATTTTTAATGAATCTTGACTATGCAAATGGGTAGAGTGCTACAGGCGTTTGCTAAAATGATATAGTTACACATCTACCTTTTTCACTTTTAAAAATAGATTGTTCACAGCCTTTCTATTTTCTCAACACAAACTGGAAGAAGCACGAGAAACAGTGATCGAAACAAGTGCGAACTCAAAGCGTTATCTACCCGCACCTACCCCAGTTGCGCTCCGCATTGACATACGCACCCAGTTTGCGCAGCCATAAACATTAACAGTCGCTACTGGCTGACGGCTGCCAAACTGTTGCTCCGTATGTAATAACCGAATTCTATTATTTTGAAAGTGTTATGAATGTTAAGACTTCCACGAATAGCTAGTGATAATTACGTTAGTTAGACCACTTATTTTATTTTAAAGTTTAAAATTAATGCTGTAAATAGTTTCTTAATCTAACCTTTTAGGTGTCCCCGATTAGTTGAGGGATTCACCCACGCCTATTTTACCTTAGACATGTTAATAAAGTTGTTGACTGATTGATTGACATGTAAGGAAATAGAGGACTTTGAACAGTCTACCTCGACTGAAAACAACAAATGTCATTATTAGCTTACCAAAGGTTTTCTGAATTCCACCATCTTCATCTTCACCTTCCTCGTCCTCTTTCAAATGTAGCGCTAAATCAAAACCAAACGAATTCTACGTTCACTTTCTCATATGTATTACCTGATCAATCAGTCCTCCGAACTGATATACAATGTAATGAGTACAAGTTCAAATCAGCAAACTTAATTCATCACTTGTGAAATTTTTCTAGTCCATACCTAATGAAGTCTGGGGAGATACCCTGTTCAGCAATCCAGGATAATCAAGTCTTGCAGGATAACTGAACTCTTCACTGTCTGTTTCAGCTGCACTATCAGCAACTCCCTACAAACGAGTCACTGTATTAGCATTTAACCAGGCATAGTAGCCTATACAAGGAGTTGTTTTTCACATGATCAGACTAACGCCACTAAGGGTGTGTTTCTTTTAGGAAATCCAAGATTGGATTCTTGAATCCCAAAAAAAACCGAAAACGGATTTTGCATTTCTCGCCTAAACAGATCAATCCAAGATCTCTCGGATCATGGTGTATCAAAGGGACGGAATAATCCTTGCCCAGAGTGGATTATTCGGTTTCTTTGACGCACCAGGATCCGAGAGATCTTGGATTGATCTGTTTAGTAAAGAAACGCAAAATCCGTTTTTGGATTCTTTCGGATTTAAGAATCCAATCTTGGATTTTCTTAAAGAAACGCACCCTAAAATTTGATTTTTATATACTGTAGTTCGAATACCAACTAAATTCAACAATGACACGTTAAAAAAAAGATAGTAAATTTAACATCTATTGTGATTGAATACTTACAGGGACAAGAATATGAACACACACAAGCACTGTGGGGACTGTTTAGATTGTGGGGACATTCCCCATACTTTTTGCTTTTTGATTAAGAACAGTGTGCAAACCTTTGACATTAGTTCGATTTGTTTATCGTTTCAACTTCATTGTTTATATTAATTATTCATTAAATAACTTCCTCGTAAAATATTTACCAGTAACCATACAAGGTTTATTCAATCCCTAAATTCTACAGCACTAAATCAGGTCAATTACATTATGGATACCATTATAAACTGAACTTCGACACTTCTGACAACGTGTCAAGATGTCATATCCTCAGACAGTTGTCATTTGGAAAAGAGAAAATATCCCAGGAAAGGACCACCCGATTTATACAAGAGGCCCCTTTTGGCAGGCCAAAACTAAAGAAATGCACAATTTTCCAATCCTGCTGTCGAGTTATCGTATTATCTTACGCCAAAGTAAAAATCACAAGAACAAGCAAATAAGCAAATTACTGAAGGGAACAGTGTGGACTACCACTGAGATTCTGAAAAAGACAATGGATACTCTTTGCTTCAGTCAGCATTTTCTTAAGAGTTGGGCTTAGGCAACAATAACATCTGACTTTTTTCCCCTTTCCCTATTTCTTTTAGATATGTGAAAACTCCTGTGACTAGGAATTACCAAGAGAGAAACAAAGCCACAAGATTCGCGAGAGTAAGAGAGAGTGTATGTACACTTCATTTGTCCTTCTTCTTTTACTTCCATGGTATATAAATAATAGAATAATATTCCTTAGAAAAAAGGGTAAAAAAACTCCCACAGTAACATATGTAAGGCATTTTCTTTGATTACAATAAAATGCCTCCATAATATTTACCTCATCACTGTCATACTTCTGATTGCTCAAGTCTACAAAAAAAAAAACAGACAATCCAGTGTATACATTTACTCTTCAACTATTTAAATTACTATTATTTTTATTTTGACTTTTTGTTTCTGGAGTTCCCCTATGGTGATCTATCAAATGGAAATTTTATCAGGCCCATGAATGCTCATTGCTATTATAATTTTAGTGAAACTGAATAATTATGCAAACAGCAGAAAGCTTATAAGCAATACAAGATATCAAGGACTAGATACTGAAGCAAGTTATTTACAAGCAAATTAACGCATGTGCAACCTGTAAAAAGAACAAGAAATGTAACCATTTTACAAGTGCAGCATGATGAATTTATAGTGTCTTTTCTATATTGTTTCGCCATTTGTGCCATATTGTAACATTAAAAAAATGCCTGTTATGACTATGTGTGCATAAACTTGTGAGCCTCCCTTTTCTTCACTGCCTAGGTTTTCATGACCCAACTTTTTCAGGGGCCAAAAAAGATATGACCCTCCCGCATCTACTTTCTCACAAGTTTTTTTCAAGTACAGTGTACCTGCTGGTAGATTGCTTCTAACTTCTCCATCACAGGACACAGGACTTTGACTTGGGTAAGCTGCAAAAACAATTAGAGAATCTTCGTTTACATAAATGTACATTCCAACAAAGAACAAGCCTGCGCCAGTTTTGTAACAAATGATGTTTTAGTTCAGCTCTACGTGTAAAGTGTATCAGCAGAGCACCATGTGTAAATAGCTTTGGTTTTAAAACCATTAAGCCGAGAAAATTTTGTTATGACATCACCTTACGAGTTAAGTGCGCATTAATAATGATAATGATAATGATAACGACAACAATAACGACAAGGATAACGATAACGACAATGAAAATAGTAATGTGTCTTTTTTTTAGAGGAAGCGGTAGAAATACTCTCTGGAAAATTTTAACAACGTGAAGGTGAGTGTTTCAACTCATAACAGAAGTCTATTGAACTTGCACGTACCTGGTTGTTTGACTGTACCGTCATCTTCATCAGGGGAAGAGGAACTTCTACTCTGGTTCTCTACATAAAGGTAAGCCCATAAAAACTGATGTTTGTTACTGTTGAATTTATAAACAGTCGTGACTGATACTTGCAAATAGACTTTTATTACAGCATTACTTTCATAGACCTGACCAAAAGGGATGAGCTTGCATTAATTCTTTCTCGTAATACACCTGTTAGTTGAGATGTTCAACATTTTGCTTAACAACGGATTTTTTTAAACTATTAAGTGTAACTAATAGTTTCGTTGTACTTTTATCTTCGTCAGAGGAAGAGGAACTGGAAGACAACTTTTTTCTTTTGACACGTTGTCTCTTGTTAGCTGCGAATACACACAACAAAATGTACTATGTATTAAAATGATGTTTCTTTACAAGTCAAATGGTAAGTTTCTAATAGTTACGATTCTTCTGGCATGGGTAAAATTGTAAGCCGGGAGAAGTGTGAATCTTTTGTTACAACTGCTAGACGAAGAAATGTTTAATGAATCTTCGCTACATTAAAACAGATATGCAAATGAGTAGAGTGCTACATGCGTTTGCTAAAATGATATAGTTACACATCTACCTTTTATACCTTTAAAAATAGATTGTTCACAGCCTTTCTATTTTCTCAACACAAACTGGAAGAAGCACGAGAAACAGTGATCGAAACAAGTGCGAACTCAAAGCGTTATCTACCCGCACCTACCCCAGTTGCGCTCCGCATTGACATACGCACCCAGTTTGCGCAGCCATAAACATTAACAGTCGCTACTGGCTGACGGCTGCCAAACTGTTGCTCCGTATGTAATAACCGAATTCTATTATTTTGAAAGTGTTATGAATGTTAAGACTTCCACGAATAGCTAGTGATAATTACGTTAGTTAGACCACTTATTTTATTTTAAAGTTTAAAATTAATGCTGTAAATAGTTTCTTAATCTAACCTTTTAGGTGTCCCCGATTAGTTGAGGGATTCACCCACGCCTATTTTACCTTAGACATGTTAATAAAGTTGTTGACTGATTGATTGACATGTAAGGAAATAGAGGACTTTGAACAGTCTACCTCGACTGAAAACAACAAATGTCATTATTAGCTTACCAAAGGTTTTCTGAATTCCACCATCTTCATCTTCACCTTCCTCGTCCTCTTTCAAATGTAGCCCTAAATCAAAACCAAACGAATTCTACGTTCACTTTCTCATATGTATTACCTGATCAATCAGTCCTCCGAACTGATATACAATGTAATGAGTACAAGTTCAAATCAGCAAACTTAATTCATCACTTGTGAAATTGTTCTAGTCCATACCTAATGAAGCCTGGGGAGATACCCTGTTCAGCAATCCAGGATAATCAAGTCTTGCAGGATAACTGAACTCTTCACTGTCTGTTTCAGCTGCACTATCAGCAACTCCCTACAAACGAGTCACTGTATTAGCATTTAACCAGGCATAGTAGCCTATACAAGGAGTTGTTTTTCACATGATCAGACTAACGCCACTAAGGGTGTGTTTCTTTTAGGAAATCCAAGATTGGATTCTTGAATCCCAAAAAAAACCGAAAACGGATTTTGCATTTCTCGCCTAAACAGATCAATCCAAGATCTCTCGGATCATGGTGTATCAAAGGGACGGAATAATCCTTGCCCAGAGTGGATTATTCGGTTTCTTTGACGCACCAGGATCCGAGAGATCTTGGATTGATCTGTTTAGTAAAGAAACGCAAAATCCGTTTTTGGATTCTTTCGGATTTAAGAATCCAATCTTGGATTTTCTTAAAGAAACGCACCCTAAAATTTGATTTTTATATACTGTAGTTCGAATACCAACTAAATTCAACAATGACACGTTATTGCATAATCACCAAAAGTCACGAAAGGTCTGCAACAGACTTGCTGCAAACAAGATAAAAGGCAACACACAGTCAAAGAAGAAGTCATTTTCATGAGATGTCTGTCACAGACAGTATGCAGACTTGCAGACTTCAGTTTTGCGTCAAATTGGTCTGCTGTATGACTGAACAGACCTGTGACAGACCTGAGAGAGGCCTTCGGCAGATCTGCAAGTTACGTACGGGGTGGGCCCTCTGTAACTGTATACAACAGTTACTGTGTCATTTTGAATTTTTAGTTTTAGTAATTGGAGATCCCCGCCCATTGTGCGACCCTAGGCTTTACTATTATCAAATGACAGAAGGGGAATGTAACACATGCCCAGGTTATGTACCATTGACTCACTTCGAAGTGGTTATGTGATTTAGAATTGGACCCAAAAAAAGACCGGGGCCCAGTTGTTCCAAAGACCCATTAGCACTAACCCAGTGTTAGATTTCAACCTGCGTTTCTTTTTCCTTTTAATCAAAAGCATTTTGTCAGATAATTTTCCCTTTTTTTTAAGTATCAAATCACCAAATTGTAGACAAAAGGAATTCAAATGAATTTGTTTTTAAAACTTTCATATCTGAATTCATATTTCGTACTAACCTTGGGTTATCTTAACCCAGCTTTAAACAACCCAGCCTGGAAGGATAAATACTGCATGTTAATTTGTTTCACCGCCTTAGTTTTTTCTTCATAGCTTATGACTTTTCATGTTCCAAGGCCAACTCAGAGCTCCTGTAACCCAGGAGGGGTCTGTTCATTTTTAGGGGGGGCTTTGTTGGGGGGGATTTGACCGGTAGCTCCTGTATATGAAGACCCTCTCTTCATCAGAATTTTTTGCGGAAGCCACAACCCCGCTCCTTGTATCCCAAGATCAAATAACCAGGATTCAGGTGAATTTTAGCCAGCAAAAATGCTGTGACTTTTTTTGGATTGAATAGGTAGTACTTAATGAACAGTGAGACTCAAACTCAGGGTTGCAAACAACAAAGTAAGAAAAATTAGCCTTTCATAAATTTGTCAGCTGAGTTAATGTTCAAATAAAATTGTGAGCAGTTTCACCATATTTTGTTGTAGTATTGGCTGTTGGGTTTTCAAAATGTGGTCATTTTTAGGAAGCCAGCCATCGAGATGTGGTCATCTCTAGGTGGGCAGTCAAAACTACAACAAATACCGGTTAAACTAAAATTGTTGGTTTTAAATTGAATTAAGTTTGTTGGTTAAATGGCCATGAGGAAATTATGTACAAGTGAATAATCACAACACTGAGTTTGAAATCCACAAAACTTTTTATTTCGGACCAAATTTGATTTTTTAGTATGATGTACAAAAAATACAGTAAATGATCTGACCACTGGACCTAACCTTGTGTTATCTTAACCCATCTTTGAGCAAACCCAGTCCAGAAGGATAAATGCTGCATGTTAATTTGTTTCACTACCTTAGTTTTTTCTTTATAGCTCTAGACTTTTCATGATCTAAGGCCAACTCAGAGCTCCTGTGATCCTGTAACCCAATAAAGGTCTGTTCATTGTTTATAGGGCGGGCGGGGGGGCTTTGTCGGGTAGGATTTGACAATTTGACCGGTAGCTCCTGTAGATCCTCCTTGTATCCCAAGTTTAAATAACCAGGCTTCAGGTAAATTTTAGCCAGCCAAAATGCTATGACTTTTTTGGATTGAATAGGTAGTACTTAATGAACAGTAAAACTCAAAATCAACATTAAAATCAGTGAAACTTAAACTCAGGGTTGCAAACAATAGAGTAACAAAAATTAGCCTTTCATAAATTTGTCAGCTGAGTTAATGTTCAAATAAAATTGTGAGCAGTTTCACCATATTTTGTTGTAGTATTGGCTGCTGGGTTTTCAAAATGTGGTCATTTTTAGGAAGCCCACCATCGAGATGTGGTCATCTCTAGGTGGTCAGTCAAAACTACAACAGATAAGTCCCGTATGATATATGCCCCTAATATTCTAGAATCAGTATAAATATTGTCGGAAATATAGAAAGAACTCTGCAGTATATGTATGACAACCCTTGAAAAACACAATATTTTACACCAACGTACAATGAAGTAATTTGGTTCCCTAATTCAGCTCGGAAGTGAACATCATGTAATATTAATGAAGATGAATTTACAGCCATCCAATCACTACATAGTTCTCATTTATAGGTGTTATCTTTTGTTTAAGGACCCCTGTGGTAATTGCTGTGCATAAGAGAATACCAGTTGTTAAGATGTACATTGTCCCATAAGTTTATAGAGGAATTTTTAAGACGATAGACAGGGCCGTAGCCAGAAAAAAGTAAGGACTGAGGCTATATCCATGGTTGAATTCCCCACCTAGCTATTCAGGGTCTTTATGATGACTACGTTGAAACAAAACACTGCCAGGATCAAACCTTAAATGACAGAGGCAAGTGCCTCGGTTTGCCTCATACTGGCTATGGCCCTGACTGTAGGAAATACAGTGCATCAATGATCTGACTACTGGACCTTAATAACGAGTGGATTTGAATTAGTGTATTTGCTTTAAATTAGTAGCCCGGGAAAGGTTTATGCCAGGGGCGCTGTCAGAAAGGGACACCTTTTTCATGCTTCAGGTATGAAAGGATGGGGATTTCCTGAGTTAAAGTATATGACAGGGTAGACTATCTGTCATTTCGTTCCTTAAAAAGACTAACAGAAGAAATTTGTGAATGTAAAATTGTCAAAAAAAATTAAGTGGTTTCTGATTCCTTTATATTAAAATGACAGTGCACATAAAGCAGTTAACAGGAAAGATGCATGTAAGGGGTTGGACCTCTGGGCGGAGTCTCACAGCGTGTACAAAATTTTATTGTAACAATGTAATGTTACAGTTGAGATTGGAAATTTACTTTAGTCACAAAACGGATCAAACATATAGGAAATGTCACATGCACATCATCTTTGACTGTCAGCAAATGTTATGCAGCTCACTATATTTGCTCCCCTTGCAAATATGGATAATTATGATGCAAATGTGCAAATTTATGATACAGCCAAATGTCTAGAAATTTATTGTTTTTGCTCTTAAGGCAAATACGAGTAAACCACATGCAAAAGTGTTCTTTTGGTATCCTGGAAAAACAGGAGCAAATACCACTGCAAATTAGGGGTTTTACAATATTTTTGCCTGCATTTGAAGTAAAGTGAAAACTGTCATTTTTGCCAAGGATGTAAATGTGAGTAAACTGGTAGAAATGTTGAAGATTTGCCCATGCTGCAAATATGTATCAAATTTGTATCAAACCATTGCATTTACTTCACTTTTGCGTATCAATACCTATCTAGCAAAAATATGTATTTGCCCACACTTTAGCCGACAGCGCAAATGTAATGCAAATTTGGAGCTCCAAATTTACCACATATTTGCACCTTTCGCAAAGATTAGTAAATCCGTTTTTTCGTCCAGTGTTATATCAATAACATTCATCCCACTATTAAGTTCACTAGGTCTCACTTACTTGCTAACGTTCCTTTTCTCGACGTCATGGTGTCTCTACATAACAGTATAATTGAAACTGATCTATTTACTAAACCCACGGATAAACATCAGCATCTTCATTCTCAGCTCATCATGCCATCCTCACCACACTAAGAAAGCCATTCCGTTCAGCTTAGCCCTCCGCCTCCGCCGTATCTCCTCTACAGACAAGTTTAAACATCGCATTACTGAACTTAAAACATATCTCCTAGAAAAACAGTTCCTACGCGCTGCTAATATTTCTCGTACTAACGCGCTACAGACTAAACCCAAAGCTTCTAACGATTTTGTACCATTTGTTGTCACATATAACCCAGCACGCATTTCTAATATCCTACGCAAACATTTTAACATCTTACACTCCTCTAACCGTTGCAAAGACGTCTTTGAGCAACCGCCTTTTGTTGCTTACAGACGTAGCTCTAATCTTCGTGACCTTTTAGTTAAAGCACAACTACCCGTTATCTCCACCAATCATTTTCCACCAGGCTACTTCCTTTGTGGACAGAGTTGTGCCACTTGTCCATATATTACTAGCGGCCTCACAAGTTATACTTTTACTCTACAGGTGAAACACGCTCCATCACTTCACACATTACTTGTAACACTGAAAATGTGATCTACATGGTTCAATGTAACCGTTGTAATTTACAATATATAGGTGAAACTACGCAACGTCTCAAGGACAGATTTAACGAACACAGATCTAGACGTGCAGTCAACAAAACTAACATTAAATCCAAACCCACTACTGTTTCTGAACACTTCCTCTCTCACTCTAACCATTCTCATACTGACATGCAGTTAATCCCACTAGAGAAAATTCATTCGTCACATGACTCAGTTCGTAAGGCCAGGGAGTCACATTTGATAGATAAGGCCATAACTCTTGAACCTCATGGCCTAAACCGCCGTGACGAATTATTGTAATCCTATCCTTAGTATTTTTCCTTTCCATTTTTTATGTTGTACGTCATTTCTGCCTCTCCCTTTTATTGTGACATTCTCTATCTATATAATATTGTGATTGCTACATAAGTTCAGTAACATCTGTAAACCTGAAGAAGGCTGGTATGGCCAGCCGAAATATTGTTATGAAAAACAATACACGTTGTTTTAAATCAGCTTTGCAGTAGGCTTTGGACTTCTCGTTCTTGTTTCTTTATATTTTGGCTGATTTGATCTCTTTTCTAGAGATCCAACGTTTACAACTAGCAGGATCTTCGTCCACAGTTTTTGCAGTTAATTTAATCCTTTACATCTTGGATCCGCCATCTTGAATTATTAAAATGTATTTCATTTTACTGAAAACTCGTATAAATCGAGGTAGTTTAATAGAAAACTTAATCTGAGTATGAAAGGATGCTTAGGAGCAAAAACTCAGCAAAATATGAAATTCCGAGAGAAATGAAGACTGTTGAAAATTCAACTCAGCATGCGACATTTGGTTATATTAAAATCATGTTTTTTTTTTTCCAAAGTAGTCACTAAAAAGCATTGATTTCATTAACTGTTACAATAACTTTGAAAAAATAATGCTAAATTAAATATAATATAATAATTCAAAATAAAACCTTTTTTTTTGAGTCAAATATTGAAAAACATGGATGCCAAAACCTGGTTGCCATGGTAACGTCAATGTTGACATACACGTCACGACGACTTTAAAGTGTTCGTAGATAATTTTTAGGAAAAGTCGCTAAGTTTGGAGAGGCCCCTTCCAGGTCTTAATATATAGATTTAGCCAGGGCTAAAAGCGAGGCTCCCATTAATAAATTTATAATTTAAATCAAACAATAAACTTGTATTCCAGAATTCAGTTAACTTTAGAGCACATTCGTGTGACTTTTCAGGAAAGGCTAAGTGATTTTACAAAAAATAATTTGCAAACAGCCCAAGAGTGAACCAAATCTCACATCGAGTTGATAGCCTCATAAGTACACCCAAAAACTGGCAATCATCTTCGATCACACATTTATTAAGAGCCATAATGGCTGTTGATCACCATAGATTAATTAGGCCTGGAAAAAAAATTTCGGCCGAATTTTTTGCGTTCGACAAGTTTATTTTACAAAATCTTGCCAACAAATCTGGGTGCGTGTAAACCAACCTTTTATATCATTTATACATCACATCTGAGGTAAAACAGTACAATGAGGCACTGTTTTTATCATACAGACCTCGGACAACAGAAAGCAGTATTTCACAATATTGCGATACAAATTACTATTCAGGACGATTGAAGCACCCGTGGGCTTTAGCCGTAAACCGTTGAAAAAATTTCAAAATCATTTATACGGCCAGCCGGTTCTGACTTTTACAGTGCTAGCAGTGGCGAGTGTTTGAATGAACATTAACAGAGTTACGCTCCAACATAATAAAGAATTTATTATGCTTATTTTTATTTTAAAACGGTTTAACGCGCGGCATTTTGAGTACTCCGGGAAGCGTTGTTTACTGAACGACTGAAAACAATCGGCAAAACGATTAAAATTACAAGAGAGAGTACTAACAATCAATAAGAGAAATATAATTCGGTGAAACATATATAGAGACGACAATTTTCATTCAGGAAGACAAGTATTAAAGTGTCTCTAAAAATCCTGAGTCTTCGAGCTTAAAGCTGGAGTTTATGTTTTAAGCCGGCTTCCCAGTGTTTGCTTTTTTCAAAGACGAACTCGAGGCAAGAAAATCGCTCAAACCTTTCTTTTACAGCCAGAATTATAACTAAATATTATTTGAAACGTTTTTTTTTTCTATTTGCGGTGAGAAAATGTCTAAAATGGCTTTTTAAAGATCTGTAAGCTTATAACAAACCTGATACTCGGTCAGATCATTGTCTCAAATCTTACAAACGCGCGTAAAGAAAATAGCCGCATAAACTACGCTCGACTTCATTAAATTAGGAATAAAAAACAAATATCAAATACAATAATTACTTAGGCTTACCACTCGAGATGCAGCTCCTGAAAGGTATCAAGTAAGGCCAGTATCGCTTCAGACTTTACAACCCTCTTACGCATTAAGCAAGATGAAAAAGAAAACGATGCCATCCGAAATCGGATTTCCGACTTTGACTCAACCAAAACCCAATAAACAAACTAGCCATGAATAACAGAAGACTCCTGATAGCAGCTGAATTTCATTTTGTACATCCAGTGGAAAAAGACAGTTAAAAACATCACAAGTTGACACAAAACTCTGTCAGCTTAAGCTGTCAAAGTAAACAAGTTTCAAGATGCTGCATAAATTTTCCGCATGAACTCACCTGTCAAATTTTGACCAATCAGAGGATAAAAATTGGACGTAGAGCGTGACCAACGCGTGAACATGGCGAGAAAAGTCAAAAGCAACTGTCTTCCCTGCCTGTAGGAGCTGGCTGAATTTTTGCGTCCGAGGTCAGTTTGAAATCAAAATTTTAATTGTGCGGCACATAAGCACAACATATTTCATAGGAATTTAAACCTGAGCCTGCGATCATTTGAAAACCAGTACCTTGTCAGCGGATAACTTCAAAAAAACACTTGACCTCGATGGGTCGACACCTGAGCCCGCGATACAGTCAAGTGATACTGGTCAGTGGATACCTTGTTTTGGCAGCTGTCAATGGATCACAACATTGACGTGTATCAGTTTTCCTGTGCTCCGATCACAAACTAGCTAGAAAGTATGTTGATCGCGATCTAGTAAAATAATTAAATGGTCAGCGCACAGCTTCCAAATAAATCACGTCACCTCAATGAGTTGACACATGAGCCCGCGATATGGTCATGGGATACTGGTCAGTGGCTATCCTGTTTTGACAGCTGTCAATTAACCATATCGTGAATATCCAATGTAAAAGATGTGGACTTGGCAAGACAGGCCTGAGACACCCCTCCCTTCCTTTTTATAGTCTCCCCTACCCCACCCGTGCAATCCGTAGACGCGTTCGTACGTACGTACGCTCGGTCAATCACGTGACCACCAAAGGAAAAGAGGTTGACCATAATCTATGGGTATGGGGGTCTGTCCCACGCGCGCTTCGCGCGCGTGGGAGCCCCGCTAATATGGACACCTCATTATTACGGTTAGTTTGCTTTGCCCCTCGGTAAAGAAAGCCCCTACATTTTCTATGAACCCAACCCTGTTAATGCGGACAATTCCAATGCCCCCACCCCTCCTTCCCCCTCAGTTTCCGTATTAAGTGGGTTTGACTGTATTTTTTTTTCCTAGTCTCATGATGAGCGCAGCCAAAAGGTCTACGTTCTCCTTTAATAACCATCTCGGGGAGCCGAGAGGCTTTTTTAGAAGGCATTGCCAATGTCGCTTTCGAGTCAAGTTCTTTAAAACGGATTTATCCATGGTGGCTCAGTTTTGTGAACGGTCTTTGTTATGTGTTTACGTATTCCAAATTACGCTTAAAATCCGTGTGATTACAGTTACAGCAGATGATATGTCTTGAATATTATGTGGAAAGAGGGCAAAGCCAGTAGTTCATAAAACAAGTCACAGACTGTGAACAAACGTCAAAATGTCCTATGCAGTCGTAGTACTAAAACCGTTGACCGTTAGATGAGTTTATTAGGCTTGAAAGAAGGTACTTGTGGGCTCGCTCCGTTGAGCATGACACGCTACTTATTCTTTTGTCCTGAAGGAATACAAATAAGAGGGCACTTCTCTAAGGGGAAATATGCAGAAAATTAAAATGACCAGTTAAAGGACCAAATTGGCCACTTATCTCAGGGAGCGCTTTCCATTCAACCAAAAGGCGAAGAATACCCGATACATGCATATTAGGTATTACAGTTTTCCCCATTACTATATCTTATTATTATTATACAGAAACAACAACAGAAACAACAACTAAAAAAAATATGAAAATAAAACAGCTCTCCTTCTCGTGGAAAATTTTTGTTGCATTCCAACATTTACTGACTCGATTTAAACGCCCCCTGTTTAAGTTCATGATTCCGAACTATTTTTTGTTTTTGACTTCTCCGATAACCGATCTTTAATTTGGATACAAAGAGACTGGTATCTTATAATTTTTTCTCTTAGCCGGCCAAATCCAGGCTCATAATGACCTGTTTTTGTCAATTTACAGCTACTTATTGGTCTGTTTACAGAGATTTTATAGTACCCCATTTGCGTCAATTTACAGAAAGTTTGAACATTATAATGACCCTTCTTTTGTGACAATGTTCAAATATATGGTACCCCTTTTGATTCAATTTAGAAAGATTAATAACCCCCCGTTTAGATCAATTTATAGACAGCGATTCTATCCCCTGGTTTTACCTGCCGACCGCGTGGGATTGTCTTTAAACAATAATTAGCGTCTATGGAAATAGACGTATCATTTTCCCGCTCTCCATTTTCAATGGTCTCTTTCCATTCAACCAAAACTTTCGAAAATTTGGAAACTGCGCAAATTGTACAGAATATTCCCTGAAAAGAGTTCAGAAATTCCCGAAACTGTTGAATTTCCGAAATACTTCCAGGAAAAAAGTTTCAAAAATACCCAGCCTGCAAACTCAAGCGACTGCCCATTCACCATCAACTAAATCGATATACGGATATATTACGCGGCGCAAGGTCTAACGACATTTAGAAAGTATCCAAATGGTAAGCGTTCATATCTCGCGATACATTGATTGTTTTGAATCAAAGTCTAAAGTCATAGGGCATTGAAACGCTCATACCCGCTCTCTGGTCCAGCTGTGATGCGGAGGAGGATTGAAACTAGTTTACCTTTCCGCTCCAGATCAGCTATCAGAGCAAGAAAAATGGCGCCGTCTAGCTAGCCGTCTAAAAGTTAAGTTCGGATTTATTGTTTTATATTGCTTTATTTATTTATCGCTTTTTATATCGATCGCTGTAATTTATAATCAAATGTAATATTCGGTGTATTTCTATGCGATACACAGAAAATATTTAGGTCATGTTTTATACTTGGTCTTATAAGTTTATGTGTTTTTTAACCTTTATCAAAATAGCCTATCGAGTAATACGGGTTGAAGGTTTTAGCTTGCCTATCAAAACCAACTGATAATAACCGGCTTTAAATTGTTTTGGTGTATACAAATGTTTGGAGTGGCTTTTTATGAACCTTCAAGGGTTTTTAACCCCTGAAGTGGCAGCTTCATAATGGCGATGGCAAGGTTTTTTGCGTACGTTGGCGTTTAGCTTGTTACTAAAATAAAGGATTTCAGTTGCCAAATTTAGTGATTTTGCTTTTTTCAATATACGCAAAGATGGAATTTTTTTTTTGAGTGACAGAATGTGATCAAAGAGGTTCTGACTATTTTTACTATTATAAAATTGCATTCGACTGACCTCGTGTGACAGTCCATTGCAAACAACAACAGGAAGCCTTTTTGTCATTTTATGTAGCGTTTGATAAATTACAATAGCACAGCCTTATTTATTTTTATTATTATTTTTTAATATCTTACTAACAGACGTTCCTAATGTTTCGCATAAGTATACCTCATTTCGTGAAATCCAACCCTTTCATATACCTGAAGCCAGGAGGAGGAGAAACAATACGGACGGAACCTCCCCGTATAGGCCATTAAAGGAGTCCAGTAGCCCCCCTCCTCCCACTGCCTGATGCGTGTGTGTCAAAGAGAGAGAGAGAGAGAGAGAGAGAGAGAGAGAGAGAGAGAGAGAGAGAGAGAGAGAGAGAGAGAGAGAGAGAGAGAGAGAGAGAGAGAGCCATAAGAACGGGCACTTTTGTAACGAAAAAAGGGCACTTTTGTAACGGGATAGGGAACTTTTGTAACCAAGGTAGGGAACTTTTGTAACCAAGGGCACTTTTGTAACGTCACTAGGGCACTTTTGTAACGACAACAGGGAACTTTTGTAACGTTATAGGGAACTTTTGTAACGAGTGGGGCACTTTTGTAACAATCTGGCACTTTTGTAACTAACGATTTTTTTTTAAAGAAAAACATTCAGCGATTGTAGTAATCAAAGATTTCCCTGCCCTTTTACATACTTCAACTAGTAAAATTACTACCCTTTCATATACCTGAAGCCTAGAAAAGGTAGCCCTTTCGGGCGGTCAGCTTCCTCGTTTTGGCCATTTTAGTGAGTACCCCCAGGGTGGGGGTATGAGACTTGTTTACTGTGTGATCTTTATTTAGTTGTATTTTAAGGACAGGAATAATTTAACAAGTCCTTTTTCACAGGAAAACTCATAAGAAGAAAATGCAAGTTAGTTACCGTTGTTGATATACCTGGAAGAATATAACACAATCCTTTATCTAAAAATAAAATGAGCCATTACAAAGTCACTGATGTTAATATTAATGAAAATGAATAAGGGACAACATGATGCTGACTAGATATGAGAAACGAGCTGGTGTTATCGGTTGTCCATATTCTATAAAATGCGCCATGCTTAAAGTAAAGAAGTCTGTGAACATTTTTTTTTCAAAGGCAACGCAAAATACATAAACTATCTTACATTTTCAGGTATTCCTTTGACCCCGCGGCTACAAAAAGTGATTTTCTTTAGTCCCACAGCCAAAAATGTTTTGTCTAAGTGTCGAGTCGCTATTACGGGGTTAAAATGCGGCCACTTTAACAAAAGTGAAGAAAGAGCTTAAAAACAGCCAACAATCTCTGTAGACAAAACACCTTAATGGGACGTCACCGAATACTATTTTTGCTCCCCGCAAATACGGTCCGAAACCCGCTTTACGGACCCCCACTTGATATGTACACCTTGATATTACGGAGTACAGTTTTCTTTGTCCCAGGGAAAGAAAGCCGTTACATTTTCTCTAAATTCAATCCTTTTAATACCGACACCCGTTAATGCGGACAACAGACACTTATTTCCTGCCTAATCAACGAATTCTCATAGAGAGCCAAACTCGCTAATGTGAATACTTCAATATCAACTGTGTGCAGTAATAGACCTCTCCTTTTTGAAGGTAAAAAGTTCTTCAGTTGATCATGATAGCATGTCGATGTTCCCAGCGCTACAATACACCAGATAGGATGGTTTTAGACGTCACCGATTTTAGGCATCAAACGAATAATGCAGAGAAGGGTTTTGATAGAGTAATATATAAACGAGCGATTTTTAAGTGTTTCTGTGGACTTGAGCCGCGTTAAGACGGCTTTGAAGGCTTTGAAGGTAAGAGAAGTTTAATTTGACGAAGCTTATGTCCTCTTATATTTCTTTGGTATTTTTTTTCTAGTAAAAAGAGGTTTTTTGACTTTAATAACATGAGCCGCTTAATAAGGACTCCTCGTTTATAGGGACACTTTCTGTGGTCCCTTCAGTGTCCGTGTTAACGGGGTTGGCTGCAACAACAACGACGAACAAGGTAAGTGTTATAGCCTCGACCTTCGGCTTGGCCTATAACACTTACCTCGGCCATTATTATTCTCCATATCACAAAAACCTCAGCAAATAATTGTTCAGCCTGAGTACAGCCGCCCCCACCCCTCAGAAAAAATTGCAGGGGAGGGGGCGGATGTACACAGGCTAATTTAATTGTTGACGGTGGTTCATGGCGCTGTTCATAGGTACAGTACAATACTACTATAGGTTGTTTTAATTAGTAACAGTTTTGAAAAGGACTCTGTCGTCACTGATTTAGACATGATTAACATTAACTTTACGGCTTAACAGGATAAAACAGCAAATTATTGGCAGAAAATAATTTTACAACACTAATGGGTGCAGAAGCCTTTGAAAGGTGTTATCCGCCGCAGATCCTGAATGGCTCACTAACCAGTCCTATTCAGATTGCGCTTGGCAGTTTTTTGTTGCTTAAAAAAGACGCAACTTTGTGGTTTTCCTCTAAAAACACTTAATTTTATAAGAAATGTTTCAGACTCGGCAGAAACATATTTCTTTTGTTCCAATCACCGTTTTTTGTAGGCATATATTTTGTAGCTAGTTTGTTGCTATTTAATAGCACAATCTACCCAGACTTGCAGATAACCAAGAATTTTGAACTCGATCGTTTTTTAGCAATGCAAGTTATGTGATTGTTCGTGGGAATATCACCCCTTTCATAATTTTAAAGCGACGCACGTAGTCTGATAGGTAGCTTGTGTATGAGAGCCCGAAGTGTAATATCGTCAACGTCCGAATCAAGTAGGGCGTGGTAACAGTCTTCAGTTGGTGGCAGGTTTGAAAATTTCCCTGGAATGCGCCAGTATTCTTTGATAGCTTGAATTCAGTCAGTCAACTTAATTGCACGAAAATTAGTCTGTTAAACAGTATTTGGACTTCTAATCAACACCCTACCCATAGGCCCGCCGCTGCGGAGCCTCTCTCAGTAGAAGTGGATATGAGATGCCCAGCCTGATATCCCATTCAGAGCAAATAATAGTGTTTCTGTTCCCTTGCTAAAAATACATAACTAAAAAAATACAGAAGTGATTAATATTTAGTGCATATTACACAACGCAATATACAAATTGCGAGCGTTCAATCAAGCATTAATGCACGCGTCTTTGGGCGGGTCCAAAACTTCGACAAGTGATCGGGAAAGTTTAGTGCCAGCGATCTATTGTTTTAAGCCTAGCTACTAATAAAAATTGTTGTCAAAGATAACTATACACATTGAAAACCACATAGTTGTGAAGTAGGTCATTAGGTGGTGCCGTGAACTTTAAATCACCTATGAATACTCGACTTTATTAACACATCAGTCGACTATAGAACGAGTAAAGGTGGATGTGATCGGGAGCTCCTTTCGATTAGGATCTTAGTTAACCCCCGATCCATGCTCTAAAAGACATCAAGTCAAACAGAACGCTTGTTTCGCTTTTGAGCTGAAAGAACGAGGAGTACTACACACGTGGCGCTCTTGTTTCCCTCCAGGGTTTAAAGAACGAGGAATATTACTCTTAGCCAGTAATAATACAGGATGCCATTTTGGATTTGTTCTTCATTAAATTAGTTTCTGCGTACCACCTAGCCGGCTGGGGAGAGTATTGTTGAAGTGGCAGGGTATTCCGCTGTAACGTCCAAAGCTAGGACAGTCTTGTTATGACTATTTTGGGCGCGCGATGTCAGAGAGTATAGAAATATGTAGAACGGAAAGCATTACCAACGAAAAAAGTGGATGTTATCGGGAGGTCCCTTCGCAGCTCAATGATCGCCTGATCCTTTCACAACTTGCCAAATACACTATCTTGAACCTTAGAATACTCAACAAACATACCTGTCTCTTTTACGTTTCAGGGAGCTTCTGGGGGAAAATGACTGAGTTATCCAGCTCTAGACTGCTTTACGCTACCGCGCGACAAACATTTTAGACAAAACTCAAGGCAGTTTTCAAAAAAGTGTTATTTTATTCAAATCCGTTAAAAAAGCGTCGTTGATTCGGTTATTAAATGTGGCATGTTTTTCGGTTGTAGCTAGAAGAGGAAATCGGCGTGAACGTCTTTTTGTTGATCAATGGTCTATAAAGACAACTCAAAGCACTGTTTCAGAGAAAGGAATGTTTAGTTGTTCCGCACTAACATTGTGCTTCAATGTGTTATCCAGCGATTAATTGCTGTGAGTGATTGTTAAGCACAATCTTCGAAAAAAAAGCTGTGTTGTGATCCATAAGGTAAGAGCGAATTTCTTCATGTTGTTAAGGATACAACTGATGAATTTATATCTGTTAAATACCCCCGTAGTAAGACAAACTAGTTCATCAGTTCATAAGGTTATCTTGCGTTTGTGTTTCAAACATTTTCCGTAGCTGTAACTCCTTTCCCTTAAAAGGAATGGACGAGTGTTTTACGTCACTTGTTGCTGTCTTAATAGCCTTTAATTTGACAACAATATTGTTTATTGTCTCTCAAAAAAAATATCCCATTAACAGCGTCGGAACATCTAGCAAATAGGGAACTTTTGTAACGTTGCCGTTTTTCGCACATTGCTAACTTTAAAGATTTATTAAAAAATGAAAGAGCGTATTTTCTCCTTACTTTCTGCCTTGGTATATTGCCTAATGATTGTTCTTCCTCATACTTCAGTTTGAGCTAGTTTGGTCAAGTATAACTGATGAAATTGATTCTTCAAACTTGCAAAACAAAAAATGGCCTTTTTCCGATCTTTGATTCTTGTCATCGGCATGAAGAGTCATATACTTACACGGCAAATTTTTTCTAGCTTTTATAACTCAAATTTCAAGTAATGTGGTAATCAAGAGAATCATGTGACGTATAAATGGTAAAGTAATAGCTCCATTTTGACCAAGAAATGGGGGTTTTAGTCTTTAAATTGGCTGTTACCACAACATAGGGCGCATTTGTAACCTCCTGGGTATATATGGGGGCGTAGCTCATAAATATTAAATTAGAATTTGGTGACCACTAACATTCATTGGGAACACGTGTTAAAGTACGTTTCTGACCTTGAAAGAATTTGCAGCAAACAGAATTGTTGAAGCTATCTTTATTAGTGAAAAGTGTTACAAAAGTGCCCTACTTTTCTTCTAGAGAGAGAGAGAGCCATAAGAACGGGCACTTTTGTAACGAGAAAAGGGCACTTTTGTAACGGGATAGGGAACTTTTGTAACCAAGGTAGGGAACTTTTGTAACTAAGGGCACTTTTGTAACGTCACTAGGGCACTTTTGTAACGACAACAGGGAACTTTTGTAACGAGTGGGGCACTTTTGTAACAATCTGGCACTTTTGTAACAATCTGGCACTTTTGTAACTAACGATTTTTTTTTAAAGAAAAACATTCAGCGATTGTAGTAATCAAAGATTTCCCTGCCCTTTTACATACTTCAACTAGTAAAATTACTACCCTTTCATATACCTGAAGCCTAGAAAAGGTAGCCCTTTCGGGCGGTCAGCTTCCTCGTTTTGGCCATTTTAGTGAGTACCCCCAGGGTGGGGGTATGGGACTTGTTTACTGTGTGATATTTATTTAGTTGTATTTTAAGGACAGGAATAATTTAACAAAGTCCTTTTTCACAGGAAAACTCATAAGAAGAAAATGCAAGTTAGTTACCGTTGTTGATATACCTGGAAGAATATAACACAATCCTTTATCTAAAAATAAAATGAGCCATTACAAAGTCACTGATGTTAATATTAATGAAAATGAACAAGGGACAACATGATGCTGACTAGGTATGAGAAACGAGCTGGTGTTATCGGTTGTCCATATTCTATAAAATGCGCCATGCTTAACGTAAAGAAGTCTGTGAACATTTTTTTTTTCAAACGCAACGCAAAATACATAAACTATCTTACATTTTCAGGTATTCCTTTGACCCCGAGGCTACAAAAAGTGATTTTCTTTAGTCCCACAGCCAAAAATGTTTTGTCTAAATGTCGAGTCGCTATTACGGGGTTAAAATGCGGCCACTTTAACGAAAGTGAAGAAAGAGCTTAAAAACAGCCAACAATCTCTGTAGACAAAACACCTTAATGGGACGTCACCGAATACTATTTTTGCTCCCCGCAAATACGGTCCGAAAGCCGCTTTACGGACACCCACTTGATACGGACACCTTGATATTACGGAGTACAGTTTTCTTTGTCCCAGGGAAAGAAACCCGTTACATTTTCTCAAAATTCAATCCTTTTAATACCGACACCCGTTAATGCGGACAACAGACACTTATTTCCTGCCTAATCAACGAATTCTCATAGAGAGCCAAACTCGCTAATGTGAATACTTCAATATCAACTGTGTGCAGTAATAGACCTCTCCTTTTTGAAGGTAAAAAGTTCTTCAGTTGATCATGACAGCATGTCGATGTTCCCAGCGCTACAATACACCAGATAGGATGGTTTTAGACGTCACCGATTTTAGGCATCAAACGAATTATGCAGAGAAGGGTTTTGATAGAGTAATATATACACGAGCGATTTTTAAGTGTTTCTGTGCACTTGAGCCGCGTTATGACGGCTTTGAAGGCTTTGAAGGTAAGAGAAGTTTAATTTGACGAAGCTTATGTCCTCTTATATTTCTTTGGTATTTTTTTTCTAGTAAAAAGAGGTTTTTTAACTTTAATAACATGAGCCGCTTAATAAGGACTCCTCGTTTATAGGGACACTTTCTGTGGTCCCTTCAGTGTCCGTGTTAACGGGGTTGGCTGCAACAACAACGACGAACAAGGTAAGTGTTATAGCCTCGACCTTCGGCTTGGCCTATAACACTTACCTCGGTCATTATTATTCTGCATATCACAAAAACCTCAGCAAATAATTGTTCAGCCTGAGTACAGCCGCCCCCACCCCTCAGAAAAAATTGCAGGGGAGGGGGCGGATGTACACAGGCTAATTTAATTGTTGACGGTGGTTCATGGCGCTGTTCATAGGTACAGTACAATACTACTATAGGTTGTTTTAATTAGTAACAGTTTTGAAAAGGACTCTGTCATCACTGATTTAGACATGATTAGCATTAACTTTACGGCTTAACAGGATAAAACAGCAAATTATTGGCAGAAAATAATTTTACAACACTAATGGGTGCTGAAGCCTTTGAAAGGTGTTATCGGCTGCAGATCCTGAATGGCTCACTAACCAGTCCTATTCAGATTGCGCTTGGCAGTTTTTTGTTGCTTAAAAAAGACGCAACTTTGTGATTTTCCTCTAAAAACACTTAATTTTATAAGAAATGTTTCAGACTCGGCAGAAACATATTTCTTTTGTTCCAATCACCGTTTTTTGTAGGCATATATTTTGTAGCTAGTTTGTTGCTATTTAATAGCACAATCTACACAGACTTGCAGATAACCAAGAATTTTGAACTCGATCGTTTTTTAGCAATGCAAGTTATGTGATTGTTCGTGGGAATATCACCCCTTTCATAATTTTAAAGCGACGCACGTAGTCTGATAGGTAGCTTGTGTATGAGAGCCCGAAGTGTAATATCGTCAACGTCCGAATCAAGTAGGGCGTGGTAACAGTCTTCAGTTGGTGGCAGGTTTGAAAATGACTTTACATTTCCCTGGAATGCGCCAGTATTCTTTGATAGCTTGAATTCAGTCAGTCAACTTAATTGCCGAAAATTAGTCTGTTAAACAGTATTTGGACTTCTGATCAACACCCTACCCATAGGCCCGCCGCTGAGGAGCCTCTCTCAATAGAAGTGGATATGAGATGCCCAGCCTGATATCCCATTCAGAGCAAATAATAGTGTTTCTGTTCCCTTGCTAAAAATACATAACTAAAAAAATACAGAAGTGATTAATATTTAGTGCATATTACATAACGCAATATACAAATTGCGAGCGTTCAATCAAGCATTAATGCACGCGTTTTTGGGCGGGTCCAAAACTTCGACAAGTGATCGGGAAAGTTTAGTGCCAGCGATCTATTGTTTTAAGCCTAGCTACTAATAAAAATTGTTGTCAAAGATAACTATACACATTGAAAACCACATAGTTGTGAAGTAGGTCATTAGGTGGTGCCGTGAACTTTAAATCACCTATGAATACTCGACTTTATTAACACATCAGTCGACTATAGAACGAGTAAAGGTGGATGTGATCGGGAGCTCCTTTCGATTAGGATCTTAGTTAACCCCCGATCCATGCTCTAAAAGTGATCAAGTCAAACAGAACGCTTGTTTCGCTTTTGAGCTGAAAGAACGAGGAGTACTACACACGTGGCGCTCTTGTTTCCCTCCAGGGTTTAAAGAACGAGGAATATTACTCTTAGCCAGTAATAATACAGGATGCCATTTTGGATTTGTTCTTCATTAAATTAGTTTCTGCGTACCACCTAGCCGGCTGGGGAGAGTATTGTTGAAGTGGCAGGGTATTCCGCTGTAACGTCCAAAGCTAGGACAGTCTTGTTATGACTATTTCGGGTGCGCGATGTCAGAGAGTATAGAAATATGTAGAAGGGAAAGCATTACCAACGAAAAAAGTGGATGTCATCGGGAGGTCCCTTCGCAGCTCAATGATCGCCGAATCCTTTCACAACTTGCCAAATACACTATCTTGAACCTTAGAATACTCAACAAACATACCTGTCTCTTTTACGTTTCAGGGAGCTTCTGGGGGAAAATGACTGAGTTATCCAGTTCTAGACTGCTTTACGCTACCGCGCGACAAACATTTTAGACAAAACTCAAGGCAGTTTTCAAAAAAGTGTTATTTTATTCAAATCCGTTAAAAAAGCGTCGTTGATTCGGTTATTAAATGTGGCATGTTTTTTGTTTGTAGCTAGAAGAGGAAATCGGCGTGAACGTCTTTTTGTTGATCAATGGTCTATAAAGACAACTCAAAGCACTGTTTCAGAGAAAGGAATGTTTAGTTGTTCCGCACTAACATTGTGCTTCAATGTGTTATCCAGCGATTAATTGCTGTGAGTGATTGTTAAGCACAATCTTCGAAAAAAAAGCTGTGTTGTGATCCATAAGGTAAGAGCGAATTTCTTCATGTTGTTAAGGATACAACTGATGAATTTATATCTGTTAAATACCCCCGTAGTAAGACAAACTAGTTCATCAGTTCATAAGGTTATCTTGCGTTTGTGTTTCAAACATTTTCCGTAGCTGTAACTCCCTTCCCTTAAAAGGAATGGACGAGTGTCTTACGTCACTTGTTGCTGTCTTAATAGCCTTTAATTTGACAACAATATTGTTTATTATCTCTCAAAAAAAATATCCCATTAACAGCAACGGAACATCTAGCAAATAGGGAACTTTTGTAACGTTGCCGTTTTTCGCACATTGATAACTTTAAAAATTTATTAAAAAATGAAAGAGCGTATTTTCTCCTTACTTTCTGCCTTGGTATATTGCCTAATGATTGTTCTTCCTCATACTTCAGTTTGAGCTAGTTTGGTCAAGTATAACTGATGAAATTGATTCTTCAAACTTGCAAAACAAAAAATGGCCTTTTTCCGATCTTTGATTCTTGTCATCGGCATGAAGAGTCATATACTTACACGGCAAATTTTTTCTAGCTTTTATAACTCAAATTTCAAGTAATGTGGTAATCAAGAGAATCATGTGACGTATAAATGGTAAAGTAATAGCTCCATTTTGACCAAGAAATGGGGGTTTTAGTCTTTAAATTGGCTGTTACCACAACATAGGGCGCATTTGTAACCTCCTGGGTATATATGGGGTCGTAGCTCATAAATATTAAGTTAGAATTTGGTGACCACTAACATTCATTGGGAACACGTGTTAAGGTACGTTTCTGACCTTGAAAGAATTTGCAGCAAACAGAATTGTTGAAGCTATCTTTATTAGTGAAAAGTGTTACAAAAGTGCCCTACTTTTCTTCTAGAGAGAGAGAGAGAGAGAGAGAGAGAGAGAGAGAGAGAGAGAGGGGGGCGGAGGGAGTGGAGCTAATGCCAATGTTGATGATATGTAGGTGTTGTCCAATTTGTAAAACTCACATTAATATGTAATCGCAATTTGAGAGAAATAAATTAAAAGACTCCCTTTCCCCCTTTAAATTTACTCGCCCTGTATTATGATTTTCATTATTATAGACATTAGCGCCAAGAAAAAAATATATATTTGGTCAGCTAAGAAAAAGGATCTTAACTTTTTAGGTATCTGCAAGAGCTGTGGCCAAACAAGCATCCATTGCAGTCCCGCCATTTCTTAGCGCGTCCATCCCTTAATGTACAGCGAAAGGTTCAGTTGTCCCCGCCATTAGGCCTTTCCCGCTCTTTACAGCTAATGGTTTGAGCCTCTCAAAGCGGTTCAGAGTCTTTCTTTTCATTCTATCGAACCCATCCGGGGGCCACGTTTTAGGTGACAATGATACATCACTCCCTCCCATTTTCATCAAAATCAGCGAAACCGTTAGCGAGAGTGTGGAAAGAAACTTTCAAAATTTTTTAAAAAAAGTGACATAAAAGAACCGAGTAGAATTGGCTCTTTCCCGTTATGCTGAAGGCAGCTAGCTGTAACTTGGAAAAAGGAGAGTACAAAAATGTCAAGCAGCTAAATGTTCTGCAAATAACCTAAGCATCGGAAATTGTTGGCTTGAGGGATGGGTACTTGCCTGTTATTTGTACAGGTTGAATTAATGTTATCTCGATACGATTCAAGAACTTCTTTTGTTTCTTTTTTTTCCTTTTTTTTCTTTTGACATCGCTTTTTTTAAATAGCTTATATAATAAGTAAACGTTGATATTAAGAACATAGTTGCCAAGATTATTTTGACTGATACATGCGTCCGGGGCGTGTTTGTTCTTTCAAGGGGTTTAGGGGTGTTAGAAAATACTTTTCACCAGCAGTATCTTTCGCTATGTTACCAGGGAGGGTATGGGATTTTCCCAGAATGGAAATCTTGAGGGAAACGGAATGAAATTTTTTCTTGAGCTTCACATATTGTCACGTGACATGCCTTGTGATCAGAAAATTAAAACAAATGAAATTGGAAAATTGTTGGTGAATTTTCTTTGCAACGATGAATAAATTAGCTCTTTTCACAAGAGTTCGACGACGAGGTCTTTCTGTTTACCAATGCCCAATTCAATTCTTTTCTATTTGTCAAATTTATGAAAACAAACCATTTTCCTACGTTAACTCATTGACATTCAGACCTCGAGTTGAGCTTGGTAGCAGCTGCAGTTTGCTACAAGTTGGCCTGAGTCTCAGGCCTTCCTGAGGGGCTAGGAGAGAGGAGATTTGAATTTTAAGGGGGAGGGGAGGGGGAGATAAAGAAGGGGTGTTTGTTTCCCTTTGATCTCTAGCTATTTGCTATTTGGTTATAAATTTTCTGACCTCGAGTACTGGTCATGTGGTCTCAATGGCCGATGAATACAGTTCTTAAAAGCGTCCATGTGCAATCATTCAGCAGAGCAGAAACCATAAATCAAAAGGTGAATTCAATTTACTAGGCGTTAGCGTAAAGAAAATAGTATCACAGTAGTAGACGAGACCGCGCGGAATTTAGCTTGAAAATGAGGCAAGGCTCTTGCATGAAAACGAAGTAAAATGAGTGACACAGGAAATGACCGGCCTTTTGAAGAGAATGAATGAAGAGTTGTAGATGAGAGGACAACAGACGTGCCCTCTTGCAATATATTTTAACATGTGAACAGTAAGCTCGGACGTCAGGACACAAAGGCGCTACTGGCAGCCGCTCTCAGTCCATTTATGAGCTTACTGTACCCACCCAGCCCATGATGTGAATGATGTGATGTGTGAAGGTTGACCCCAACACCGGGGTCTACGTCCCCTACTCTTTTCGAACAGTGGTGTGGGTTCTTTTACGCCTCACAAGAACCAGATAAGTGTAAGTGCTGTGAGACGGGACCTACGGTTTTTCGTCCTTATCCGAGAAGACTAGAAAGTCTAACCGTTTGCAGATGTCATTACGAAGACAGCACTTTCTTCTCAGTTATTTCAAAGATCCTGAGTGTTGGTCCAGCCGGCGTTCGAACCCGTGACCTCCCCTCAGCAGACGGGCGCTCTCCCAACTGAGCCAACCAGGCGGCGGTTTGCTTGTAGTACACAGGTATCCTAGCCAAAAAGCATTAAAAAATGAGTCTTGCGATCTCCAATGAATGAAGAAAATAGATACAATACAATACAATCTCTTTTTTACCATTTTGTTATGTGTAGTGTTAATTGAGTATCTAGTGTTCTTATCATTCTAAGTATACGGAGGGTCCCACTGAAGAGCATCTTCCAGGTGAAGTGGACCCCCTCATATTATTATTATCATTATTATTATTATTATTATTATTGTTATTATTATTATCTTCATTATTATTATCATCATCATTATTACATTATTATTAATTGAAAACGTTCATAATTAAATGATGTCTGTGCCGGACTAGCCGTTTTGTAACGACCTCTGTTTTCTTTTCCAGCTAAAGTAGAGCAATATTTCGGACAGAGGTTTACCACTGAAAACAGGTTACAGAGACTTGTGTTCGTGAGTTCTCATAGTGCTTTTTAGAGTTATTATAAGATCATGTACTGTGTGTTTCAGTGTTCTATGCATGATAAATTTGAATCATTTATTGTGGTTGCAAGCTTACATAAATGTATTTTTTTCCATAGAAAATCTGCATGCAGCTCGATTGAAACAGCTTACTGGCTTCATAAGTGGAAAAATAACTCTTAGGCTCCGTCCGCAAGTATCCGCATATTTTTGAATCCACAACTTTTTCCGTTGAGGATTCCGCTTCCGTCAGCACGTATCCGGTTAGTCCAGCATACGAATCCGCAGTCTTCCGTACCTTCGTTTTAATTGAAAGTGAGGGCTTTGGAACTAGGAAATGGCCTATTTATTGTTTTTGGCTGAACGAAATGCGAAACTTTGCCTTTTGGCCAAACAACAAGTGGCAAGTATGTACAACATGTCTATACGGCACTAATATGATATAATATGAGGTTCCAACACGTTTCAGGCCAGTCAGGGCTTATAACAGCGGCACCCAACCACGGGTTTCTCTTAAATACATTGAAAACCCTTTTTAGGCTACCAGAGTACTTTTACAGCTCTGGCATTCTTTCCTCTTTGTATTCCATTTTTGAATCCGAAAATTATAGGTTCCCTTTTTTCTACGAAAAGTAGCCTAAATTTGGAAGTGAAAGGTGCAAATTTTGACCGTAGAAAATCATAGGGAATTTATCAGATAAGCCTCCAAAATTGTACATGAATGGTTGATCATCTTAATTTTTTTTAGCCGTCCCCAAAGTAATAGAATTTCTAGGCAGTATTTGCTTCTCCGAACATATATTTTACAGAAAAGATCGTTGGGAGCCCCTGTTATAGTTTCCTGTCTATTAAATTTCCCTTTGTCGCTCATTCCCAGTGGGATCCACCATTACAATTAACCACAACGGATATATTTAGTTCACTGTAATAGTCAACAAATCTTATCGCATTACTAGCAAATGCAAATTGACCAATGGAAATAATTTCAGCGCCTTTAACTTTTCATCCCAGTTACCCGGTTAATGGACACGAAGAACATTCTCTATTGATAGTGAAACGTTTCATCATCAATGATGTGTTGCTATGTTACATGAAAGGTAAGGCTTATTGATTTATTGATTGGTATTATTTGTTCTAACCGTAAACCCTACCTCACTCTTTTTAAATATCTCTTCGGCGGTCACTCCACTGAGCACGTTCTCGGCTGATCCAGCTCGGGGTGATTATGCGGGGTGGAACCTGTCCACCTCCAGGGAATCTTGCATCGTTTCTTAAAATGTTTATTGCTATTTCTTCAGAGTTCCAGTACTTCATTGCATCTTCTTCCATTGTATCTGATGAACTGTTTCTGTACTCAAGAAACGATTGATAACACATTCGTGCGTCAGTGATGCGTGCAAAGGAAGCAAATATCAGTTAATTAAATGAATATTTTACGGCTTTTTGAATAGTAAAAAACAAATGTCTTTCTTAACAGAACTCCGAAATTGTATGGTGTGTTCTTTTGTTTGGTTCTTTGTCTCTGCCACAATAATACGGCGTGTTTAGAGTACTAAAGCTCGATCCAAGAAATCTCTGTCAGTCACACACTGAGAAAAGTCCGAGTAAAATTCTTAAAGTCATTCTTTTCTGCTATAAAGTTTGGTCATTGAATTAAGTCATCGAGCTCGATCTAAAGGGGTGACGGTCAAGCTATTCGAAAGTGTTGTCGATTGAAGTTACCGGTATGTCGTCCAAAACCTGATATGAGTTTTGTCACACAAAATTCACAGAAAAAAAAGAGTCGCCCGCAATCTTCACTCATGAGGCCTGAAATTTAACCATGCCCAACATTCAACATGCCCTAGCATAGTATTACCTACAACTTAGCGCGCTTGTTTCCTCTGATCAAAGTTGAAAAAAAAAAATAGTACTACTTAAGTATCGTTATTGAATTCGTCTATTATAAACGCAGTGACGGAAACATGAAAAAACGGACTTACCGTGGTGTATCGATCGCTAACGGAAAGACGTTTGCCGCTGTGTTTCTCGCAACGGAGTCTAGTCTTCTACAGTGTTTTTAGTTTACGGATTCTTGTTTTTTCGTTCTGTGAAGAAAGGCATATCGTACAAGTTCACAGCACTTGATTCGTCTTAGCATAGCGTAAAAGAACGAGATATATTCACGTAAATCATCATTGACAGCGCTTCGTTCGTTAGGAGCACCCAAACGACGATTTCCTCCTAAATGCATCCTAGGGCAACTTTAGTCTTCTCGACAAGGGCTTCAGCATTATTTACCCGAAAATTTTAGTTGCAATTTAAAGCTTTACGAAAGTGAGAATTTTTCTGATTCCTCTCTCCATGGTATTTTCGGCTCCAAAAATTTTAGGTTTCCTTTCTCTACGAAAAATAGCTTGTCCTGGGAAGTGAAATGGAAAAAATTAAACTTCGGAAAATCGTAAAGAATTTATTAGATAAACCTTGAAAATTGTTCATGCATGGAACGGTCATCCAGAAATGTTTAGCCTTCCTGAAGCTATAGAAAATTCTAGGGGATTTGTGTTTTTTCCGATTTACCTTCGTTTTTCTCAGCATGGCTTAAAGAAATATGTTAAACTAACTTTTGCCTCGCATGCGATAGCACACCACTTTGCGATTCCGGTCAACAGCCGGAGGAATTGGTTTACATAATCTCGCGTTAATTCCACGCTGGACGAAAATTAAGTGGTGAATTAACTCAAGGTCTTGTGCGCTACTTAAAATCGTTTTCCCAGAGATTTGTTTCGATTTTCTGATCGATTGGGGTCTAGTCAAGCCGTAGAAAGTCAATTTGCGAAATTCTAAGTTATAGCGCATTGTAAAAATTTGCATTATT
Source organism: Porites lobata (assembly GCA_942486035.1). NCBI lineage: Eukaryota > Metazoa > Cnidaria > Anthozoa > Scleractinia > Poritidae > Porites > Porites lobata. Next base: position 73,217 of record CALNXK010000339.1, read on the forward strand.
TTATCCCTACAATTTTGAACGGTAGAAATTGTCAATAAGGCCTATTTTGAACGTACCTTTTTGGCCACAAAATTATTACAGCTTTCACAACAAATTTATCGTCTTATAAGAAAGAAAGGGTTATAAAAACTATTCGCGTTCTTCAAAGTCTGCCAAATCGATCGTTGTGGTTTGACGTACGAGTCAATGAAATCTGTGTAAAATATCGTTTTGCCAGAAGTGGAATTTGAGCTCCCAACGGGCAAAATGAGTTTTTTCGAATTTTAACAAAAGAACACGTTATTTGGGAAAGCTAAGTACAGCATCTTTCATTACCCATTAAGGGTTATCGATGAGCCAAAAATGAGCGAAATTCTAATTTTGAACTTGTGCCACAAAAAAAGTCGATTTTGGTCGATATTTACAGACAGTCGCTCTTAATTGTTTTAATTGTGTTTTATAATCATAAGTCAAGCTTCTCCCTTGGGTTTTTACTGTGGAACCAATTTGTATGCAACTGTGGGCTTCTTAACCCCCATAATTAACTGACTAACGGCTCGTGAATAGAAAGGAGAAGTGTGACTTCACGTTACCATGGTAGCACTATTTCTGGATGACAACAAAACCAACGACGACGGTGACGGCAAGGATATGGGCAAAAAATAATGTTTATGTTAACACGCTATTTTGTACAGTTCTTTGCCGTCGTTGCAAAACTACGACACGAAACTTCCTCATTTCGCTAGCCCGCTTCATTAAGTACAGTGAACACAACACAAAAATTGTCGCTTTAATTTCTAAATTCAGATAACCATAAATACGGTCCCAAGGAAAATTTTGCCAAGATTTGCCAAATTAAATGAAATTGAATAAGATCGGTGAAGTCTGAAATAGTGCGAATAAACTCTTAAGTGACTCTATCGGTTTGTTGTCATCCAAACATTTTGCCACCGTGGCAACGTGAGGTAACGACCTCTCCTCTCTATTGATAAGACCATAAGCTCATCAAGCGCTCAGACTTCAGTTAGTCGTTTCCTCGAGATACAAAGGAGAAAGCGCTTTTGTAATAGTGAGTCAAAATTGAAATAGAGAGTTTTCAGCTCCACTTTGTGTATGTGTGTGTGTTTTGTTTATATATCCGATTTTTAGCGCTAAATAACAATACATGTGTTGCTAGGCGATCGCACCTCTTATTCCTACTTTTTTGAATACACGTTCCGCTTACTATGTTTTAGAATGGAGTTTATTTAAGAACCAAAAGAGTAAGGGTCTACTTTAGAGCCACCTGTTGTTTTATATAGAATTTTTATACCCTCAGCTGTGCCCTTTCCTGTACCCTTTCTACCGAGTCAAGTAAAAAAAAGATTGACATTTTTGCTTCATAGGCAGTTCCTCGCTTCGCTGCGCTTCGACCTCGTTTTCATGTTTTGCGCGAAAAATTAGTACAATTTCGCCAAACCTCCTTTTTCCTTCTTTCGGAGTAAAGATTTTTCGGGTAACCTCTGTGTCTTAGTTTCGTTTATAACCGATTTTTAGTGAAAATCATTTAATGACTAAAGATTTTTCATTTAGTATAATCTGCAAAGATCGCACGTTTAAAATTTGCCGGAGAAAGCGGTTCCGACTCTGCGAAAACTGCTTATTGAGGTCTTCGCTACATCGATATATAAACAACCAACATCCTATTGTAAAAAACGACAACTGTCTCTTCCGGCGAAATCCACGCACACCCGCGAGCTGAGATACCGTCGTTTGGATCAAACCGTGGATCAAACCCTGTTATAGTTTCCTGTCTATTAAATTTCCCTTTGTCGCTCATTCCCGGTGGGATCCACCATTACAATTAACCACAACGGATATATTTAGTTCACTGTAATAGTCAACAAATCTTATCGGATTACTAGCAAATGCAAATTGACCAATGGGAATAATTTCAGCGCCTTTAACTTTTCATCTCAGTTACGCGGTTAATGGACACGAAGAACATTCTCTATTGATAATGAAACGTTTCATCATCAATGATGTGTTGCTATGTTACATGAAAGGTAAGGCTTATTGATTTATTGATTGGTATTATTTGTTCTAACCGCAAACCCTACCTCACTCTTTTTAAATATCTCTTCGGCGGTCACTCCACTGAGCACGTTCTCAGCTGATCCAGCTCGGGGTGATTATGCGGGGTGGAACCTGTCCACCTCCAGGGAATCTTGCATCGTTTCTTAAAATGTTTATTGCTATTTCTTCAGAGTTCCAGTACTTCATTGCATCTTCTTCCATTGTATCTGATGAACTGTTTCTGTACTCAAGAAACGATTGATAACACATTCGTGCGTCAGTGATGCGTGCAAAGGAAGCAAATATCAGTTAATTAAATGAATATTTTACGGCTTTTTGAATAGTAAAAAACAAATGTCTTTCTTAACAGAACTCCGAAATTGTATGGTGTGTTCTTTTGTTTGGTTCTTTGTCTCTGCCACAATAATACGGCGTGTTTAGAGTACTAAAGCTCGATCCAAGAAATCTCTGTCAGTCACACACTGAGAAAAGTCCGAGTAAAATTCTTAAAGTCATTCTTTTCTGCTATAAAGTTTGGTCATTGAATTAAGTCATCGAGCTCGATCTAAAGGGGTGACGGTCAAGCTATTCGAAAGTGTTGTCGTTTGAAGTTACCGGTATGTCGTCCAAAACCTGATATGAGTTTTGTCACCCAAAATTCACAGAAAAAAAGAGTCGCCCGCAATCTTCACTCATGAGGCCTGAAATTTAACCATGCCCAACATTCAACATGCCCTAGCATAGTATTACCTACAACTTAGCGCGCTTGTTTCCTCTGATCAAAGTTGAAAAAAAAAATAGTACTACTTAAGTATCGTTATTGAATTCGTCTATTATAAACGCAGTGACGGAAACATGAAAAAACGGACTTACCGTGGTGTATCGATCGCTAACGGAAAGACGTTTGCCGCTGTGTTTCTCGCAACGGAGTCTAGTCTTCTACAGTGTTTTTAGTTTACGGATTCTTGTTTTTTCGTTCTGTGAAGAAAGGCATATCGTACAAGTTCACAGCACTTGATTCGTCTTAGCATAGCGTAAAAGAACGAGATATATTCACGTAAATCATCATTGACAGCGCTTCGTTCGTTAGGAGCACCCAAACGACGATTTCCTCCTAAATGCATCCTAGGGCAACTTTAGTCTTCTCGACAAGGGCTTCAGCATTATTTACCCGAAAATTTTAGTTGCAATTTAAAGCTTTACGAAAGTGAGAATTTTTCTGATTCCTCTCTCCATGGTATTTTCGGCTCCAAAAATTTTAGGTTTCCTTTCTCTACGAAAAATAGCTTGTCCTGGGAAGTGAAATGGAAAAAATTAAACTTTATTAAAATTTATCAGATAAACCTTGAAAATTGTTCATGCATGGAACGGTCATCCAGAAATGTTTAGCCTTCCTGAAGCTATAGAAAATTCTAGGGGATTTGTGTTTTTTCCGATTTACCTTCGTTTTTCTCAGCATGGCTTAAAGAAATATGTTAAACTAACTTTTGCCTCGCATGCGATAGCACACCGCTTTGCGATTCCGGTCAACAGCCGGAGGAATTGGTTTACATAATCTCGCGTTAATTCCACGCTGGACGAAAATTAAGTGGTGAATTAACTCAAGGTCTTGTGCGCTACTTAAAATCGTTTTCCCAGAGATTTGTTTCGATTTTCTGATAGATTGGGGTCTAGTCAAGCCGTAGAAAGTCAATTTGCGAAATTCTAAGTTATAGCGCATTGTAAAAATTTGCATTATTTTATCCCTACAATTTTGAACGGTAGAAATTGTCAATAGGGCCTATTTTGAACGTACCTTTTTGGCCACAAAATTATTACAGCTTTCACAAATTTATCGTCTTATAAGAAAGAAAGGGTTATAAAAACTATTCGCGTTCTTCAAAGTCTGCCAAATCGATCGTTGTGGTTTGACGTACGAGTCAATGAAATCTGTGTAAAATATCGTTTTGCCCGAAGTGGAATTTGAGCTCCCAACGGGCAAAATGAGATTTTTCGAATTTTAACAAAAGAACACGTTATTTTGGAAAGCTAAGTACAGCATCTTTCATTACCCATTAAGGGTTATCGATGAGCCAAAAATGAGCGAAATTCTAATTTTGAACTTGTGCCACAAAAAGTCGATTTTGGTCGATATTTACAGACAGTCGCTCTTAATTGTTTTAATTGTGTTTTATAATCATAAGTCAAGCTTCTCCCTTGGGGTTTTTACTGTGGAACCAATTTGTATGCAACTGTGGGCTTCTTAACCCCCATAATTAACTGACTAACGGCTCGTGAATAGAAAGGAGAAGTGTGACTTCACGTTACCATGGTAGCACTATTTCTGGATGACAACAAAACCAACGACGACGGTGACGGCAAGGATATGGGCAAAAAATAATGTTTATGTTAACACGCTATTTTGTACAGTTCTTTGCCGTCGTTGCAAAACTACGACACGAAACTTCCTCATTTCGCGAGCCCGCTTCATTAAGTACAGTGAACACAACACAAAAATTGTCGCTTTCATTTCTAAACTCAGATAACCATAAATACGGTCCCAAGGAAAATTTTGCCAAGATTTGCCAAATTAAATGAAATTGAATAAGATTGGTGAAGTCTGAAATAGTGCGAATAAACTCTTAAGTGACTCTATCGGTTTGTTGTCATCCAAACTCTTTGCCACCGTGGCAACGTGAGGTAACGACTTCTCCTCTCTATTGATAAGACCATAAGCTCATTAAGCGCTCAGACTTCAGTTAGTCGTTTCCTCGAGATACAAAGGAGAAAGCGCTTTTGTAATAGTGAGTCAAAATTGAAATAGAGAGTTTTCAGCTCCACTTTGTGTATGTGTGTGTGTTTTGTTTATATATCCGATTTTTAGCGCTAAATAACAATACATGTGTTGCTAGGCGATCGCACCTCTTATTCCTACTTTTTTGAATACACGTTCCGCTCACTAGGTTTTAGAATAAAGTTTATTTAAGAACCAAAAGAGTAAGGGTCTACTTTAGAACCACCTGTTGTTTTATATAGAATTTTTATACCCTCAGCTGTGCCCTTTCCTGTACCCTTTCTACCGAGTCAAGTAAAAAAAAGATTGACATTTTTGCTTCATAGGCATTTTTTCGCTTCGCTGCGCTTCGACCTCGTTTTCATGTTTTGCGCGAAAAATTAGTACAATTTCGCCAAACCTCCTTTTTCCTTCTTTTGGAGTAAAGATTTTTCGGGTAACCTCTGTGTCTTAGTTTCGTTTATAACCGATTTTTAGTGAAAATCATTTAATGACTAAAGATTTTTCATTTAGTATAATCTGCAAAGATCGCACGTTTAAAATTTGCCGGAGAAAGCGGTTCCGACTCTGCGAAAACTGCTTATTGAGGTCTTCGCTACATCGATATATAAACAACCAACATCCTATTGTAAAAAACGACAACTGTCTCTTCCGGCGAAATCCACGCACACCCACGAGCTGAGATACCGTCGTTTGGATCAAACCGTGGACACGTAACGAGGAAATATGTTCAAAGTGGGTTCAAACATGAATGTTTGGCCGCCAAACATTTGAATTTTGTGAATGTGGTTACACCGCTCACTATTAGGCATTGACCGAAACCAGAAACCGCGCATCAAAATTCTCTGGCATTCAGGTTAGCGACTGTGTAACAGCTTGAGGCACCTGACCTGATTCGTGTTTGCGCAGCGAAATATCCATCGCAAGTATTAGACGCTAAGAAGAAGTAATGCAGTTTGAAACTCTCAAGTATAATTCTTAAAAGCAAATGTAGTGTTTCTGAACGAAAAATATTTCCTGGAAAATGAGGAAAAATATCTTGCACATTTACATAAACAATTGAAGCCAGCCACTTATTAAAGATTTCGTGTTTCGCGCGTGATAACCTTTGCCTCTGGCTTTCACATTGTGTTAGAATTCAATATTCGTTACTTTAAATGAGGCTACCAGCCGTTAGAAAATCTCAACCTTTAATCTCAAAGTGAAATTTTGACTCCAATACTGCAATCCCTTTGTAAATGAAATTCATTTCTAAATTATGAGAGGAAAGCGCTGATCAAAAACGTATCAACAGCAGGAGCCGATTACTATCGGTTCCTGGAGCTAATTACTATAATGGCTGTCAAACTTCAAATGTTTGGCGGCGAAACCTGTCACGTTCACGTGAAAGTAGACCGCGCGGGTCACGGAAACAACAAACAAAACTAACCTTCGCAGCACGTGCTAGAACTTCAAATAGATTTTAAAAAATTATCATGAGGCACAGGGATTCGCTCTCTTACCTCATTCTCTCTTGGGGTTATCCATAATCTTGTTATAGAGTGTTTTCACATGACGTCACGGCGGCCATATTGGTGTCCCAAAACAATGAAACGGCGGCCATGTTGGTGTCCCAAACCAATCCTCTGGGAGCTGTACTCTTTTCTTATGCAAACGCTTTCTTTTGTTCCAATAAATTTGCATAGATGCTGGCCACGTGAGTGAAAACACTCTATAGCGCAAAACACAGCTCTGTTATATAAACTGAGGCAAAAAAAGGCAAGGCAATAAATTTTTGCTGTTAAATGCTGCAATAAGTTTGCGTGCAAATATGTGAATTGTGGTAGGTTCAGTAAGCTCCTGGGTGAATAGATATCTTACGGATGGCTAGTTATTTAAAGTTTGACGCCCTCCGGATGATTATAATGCATTTTAAGGGTCTCCTTTTTTGTGTCCAAGGTCTTTTTAGACATATGGACCTTGAGCTAAGAGCTTGCTTACACTTGTTTTTTAAAACATTCTAAACTATGATTTTTATAGAACAAATTGACTATCATGTGGAGGATCAGTGCCGATTCGATTAACTTTATTCCTCAAACCATGTTCAAGTTACTTCTTTTTATTACACCACAATTTAATTAGTTGTCTTTATAAATTTCCCCTTTAATCAATAACTATAGATCGACTCGAAACTTTATCTACTGCTGATGACAAATTAAAAAAGAACGTGGTTTTTCGAGTAGTGTTATTCACATACAAATAAGGCACGAACATTAAACTTTAATTATTCGGATTGATGCAAATTGCAAGTTATAGAGGGTTGTGGTGAAGACTGGCAAACAACAAATCAACAAATCAAGTGTCAAAAGAGTATTTTTAACAGTTATTGCTTTCCTTAGTTGCTTCAGTTTTAGTAGTCGCTTTGCTTCATCTGGCCAACGCTATTATTTTAAACACCTTCCAAAAAAGTGTGTTTCCACATTATTTAGATGTACATTTAGCATTTATTTAGTAAGTTTGATTAGGCAGCCTAAGTTTTCTCCTGATTTAGACTTCGAAGCTTTGCATTTCTTTCCCACTGAGGAATGCTCTACCCGAAGCGACTAGAGTGTGAATAAAACTTGAAAGCAGTTGCGAATGCATATTAGGGCAATCAGTACTCCATCGTTTGGAATATTGCCCCAAACTTCCAAATATGGTAAGGGCCTTCTGGTTTTGAAGAATAACACTGGTAATTTGAGCCAATCAGAAAAGGAGATGGAATAATGAAAAATAAGCTCAAATATGATCTGGCATAATATAGTTGTTTCTTAACGCATAAGCTTTTGGTTTCATGATATCAAAATTATATTGAACCCTTACATGGGAAGTGTATATAATACTTGTAGGTGTACATGTATGTCGTTTTTCGCCGGCGTACTTATATAGTTACTGTTAGGATAAAAGATAAATAAATTGTTGACCATGATAATTGACCGGCTTCCAACATCAGTGGCTTCATAGCTCAGTTGATTAAAGCATCGAACCCGTATTTCGAGGTCACGGCCCGACAAGATGACAAATACCGCGGGGGGAAGCATGCTTGGAATTGACTGAGCCATAAACGCCAAAAGCCATGAAAGAGAGAATCCTGTGCTCGCAGGGTATAGATTAAGGCTGATAACCCTTACCGAGTCTTTAATTATTCTGGATATCACAAAAACCGAATCTGATAACTATTTTATTATACATTGAACGAAAAAATGATCACGACGGTAAGTGAAACTGATAATTTGTTTCTAAACGTGTAAAAATACCCCAGGTTCTCTCAGTTTTTTCTCTTTCACGTAATCATCAAACAGCTGCTTTGCAACCTTTGTAGACCTTTTCGTTTTTTGTGAGTCCCTGTCTTCAACTATTTTTTCGATGTCTTGCCCGGTCAACGAAGCAGACGTGGAGGTCATGTTTTTGCTTCTTCCGGTGACGTCAAGCAACACAAAGCGTGCGAACTCGACATGATTACCCTTAGAAATCATGCACCGTGGTCGCACATGACATGATAACCCCTGTCGACCTTGAGTGTCCTTGACATGATTATTGTATAATCTGCAGCTAGATGACGTCCCAGGCGCTGACTTCTAAAATTCACTGTACGATATCAGCCAATCAGAAGAGAGATAGTGAGTTAAATGTATAATAATTTCTCCTCGGGTGTTTGACCCTCGTTTTGAAACAGAGGCCCCGGGGAACTCGAAAATGGCCTTCCCACCTACCTATGTTCAGCAATAGCATGTTAAGTAAATTCCAATAACACAAACGCGTGAGCTTGTTCTCCATTGAACCATTAAATGTAGGTGTGCATGCTCAAGTTTTAACGGCGCTTTGAATCACGAATTTGTAAGCAATCCAAAAGGTGCTGCCTAGTTGACAATATGTCCTTGCAATTTGTTTTTTCCAAGATTGGAAATGTGTGCCTTTTACCAGGTTAGTGATTGCTTGACTGTTTGTCCGCAACCTAACAAACTTATTAAAATATAATGTATTATAGTCGCAATTCTTACTGCGTCCGAAAAAAAAACATGTATACATCCACATATCAAACATTAGTTCGAATTCTCGCATATTGCTGAATGATATTTATTATTATTTATAATCGTTATTCCTTATTTCATAATCAAAATTGTGTAAATCTAACGCCAAAGTCCAAGGATGTCTTCGTTGCAATAATGATGACAAATGCAATCGATCGCGAAGCATCAAATCTCTCCTTGCTCAAGAATACACCTGCAGGAGTTAGCGAAGATTACATGGATTAATTTTTTATTCATGAAATAATTTAGATTAAAAAAGTGAGGAAAAAAATGACTCGCCAGTTCACGCTTCCGATATTATGCCTTGTATTAGAAGAAAATGACTGGTTAGTCGCAAAAAAGTGAGGCATTGCAATCTGTTTGCTTTTCTTTTTTAAAATAACAGATTGAAATATCTCAATAAGTAAAAATAATTGGTGGAAGTCGACGTAAAGATGAAATTCTTTTAGACGGTTATGAACCATTGTTACATTTTTTATTGCTATGTAATAAAGAGGGAAAGAGGTAACAGGAGGCTAACAAAAATTCTTTGGACCCATTTTTTAGACCGATTTTTCACAAGGATATTAGACAATAGCCACGGAAGAGAACTCTTCCTCTTATTAGTGACAAATATTATATAATGCCGTTTCAACCCAAAATCGACCCATACTAGATGTGTGCAACCTTCTATCTAGCTCAGCGCGTTGATGCCCTGCCGCGTAGGTAAACGAGCCAAGCGAAAAAACAAGATGAAGGCTTAGTCGTAAGCGTATACGGACTAAACCACTGCCATCATTGTCCGTCGAGCAAACGAGCCAAGAGAGTCACTTAGGTGTATGCAAGTAGACTCAGTCATTCACTATAATTGAACTAAGACAAGCGGAGTCAAAAGTGCCGCCCAGTTGATATCGACAAACAAGGGCACCCAAGGAGCTAAAAACGTATAATTATAAGTTATATGCTAACGGCAAAATATAGTGCGCTGCAAAGCCAAACTAGCCGTTTGATCAATCATATATCACCGGACCTAGCGCGCACCTAAAATTGTAGTTATTTCTCAGTTTTGCCTGATGAAGTTCTCTACTACCACTATCGAGCTTAAACAAGGTTTAGTTCTCGGAATGCGAACGTAGTTTCATTCACTTTTGGATTTGATTAACTGATTACTTAGGACTCACTCTGTGACCTGTTCTAACACTGCGTCACCAGAAAGTGTTCCTGTTCCATTCAAACTGTGGAACGTTTCCCCATACTTGAAGCATGGGTTTCCCGACATTAAAGATCTTTGCTCTCGTCTTTCTAGGGCCTAGTTGCTTAAGTGGACAATGCTATCCGCTGGATAAATAATTATCCAGTAGATAACGCAATTGGTTTGCCTAAAATACATAAAAATTATCAGGCCGCTGGATAGTGATTTATCTGGTGGATATTCGCTATCCAACGTTTAAACAAATGTATGAGCAAATATATGGGGCCAGATCATTAAGATGTTCTCTCCCGCGAGTGTATACTAGCCGCCTCGTTAAGTTTCTCCTCCATAATGTTAATTCAATATATTTACTCTTGCAATCCTAAAACAACCATTCTGTGGCAAGATCCGTTATTTCGGCAGGCTAAGCAGTCTACTTTTGAGCATCTATTTCATTTAAAAGGGTCTGACGTCTTTACTGGCGTGCTCTTTATTTATTTTGTGCATATGACTGTTCAACGACCTTCTTCTTAACTCCTTCCCCTAAATCTCTCTCACGAACCAATTTTTTTGTGCTGGGACCATAGTGTTGCTGGCATGAAAACCGTTGAGTTACCCCCCTTTTCCCGTACCAATTTTCACGCCTTCTCCTCCTCCCTCGTACCCTTTCTAATATTCTTCACTTCCACGGCCGATACGGTACGGTTTTCCCGCCGCTTTTATCTACAGTCGACTCCCGACAACTCAAACCTTCAGGGAAATCGAGATCAAAAGTGAATGGAACTACGTCCGAATCTCGAAAACTAAGCCCTCCCCCCCCCCCCAAATTCCCCTACATCTCCGCCGACCGTGGGTAAATCTTCTAACCAAATTAGTGAGTCGATAGTGGATACGTTTTTCTCTTTTTCACCGTTAAAATATTCATAACTTCTCTCACTTTTCTGCGCCATTTTTCAATAAAATAGAAAATGAAAAACTGTCTGAAAGGGTGTATCGTTTTAAAGTTTTACTATTTATTAAATAAATGGAGAAATAGAAAATTGCTCGCAACACTTGTCATTTTTTCATTTTTCTTATTAAAATGGCATTATGGAAAATTGGGTGATAGGTATGCTATTTTTCTATTTTTTGAACAAAATGGAAAAAATGAAAAAATGGTTCGAATAAATATGATTTTTTTCATTTTTCCGTTTTTCTATTTTTGGCGAAAAACGGAAAAATAGATAAATGAGTTAGGAATCGGAAATTATTTCATTTTTCGCATTTTGTAACAATAGCAAGAAAATAAAAAATAGCAAAATATCTCTTTTACAGTATTTTTTTGTATTTTTGAAGCGGACTTTAAAATTAGAAAAATGAAAAAATGATCAATTTTCCTGACCATTTTTTTTTCTATTTTTGTTTGTACTGTAAAATATGTAAATATGATAAGGATAAGTAATATTTCCTGTTTCCGTTTTTGTTGGAAAAATGAAAAATTAGATAGGCCGGAGTGTGCACGGACCCTAGTTTCATTAAGCTCCCGGGTAATAGAAATCTTACGGATGGCTAGTTAATTAAAGTTTGACGCCCTCCGGATGATTAGAAATGCATTTTAATTAGGGTCTCCTGTTTTGTCTCCAAGGTCCTCTTAGACTATGGCCCTTGAGCTAAGAGCTTGCTTGCATTTGTATTTGTAAACTTTCTAAACTATGATTTTTATAGAACAAATTGACTATCATGTAAAGGATCAGTGCCGATTCGATTAACTTTAGTCCTCAAACCATATACAAGTTACTTCTTTTTTTTTTTTTTTTTACAATTTAGTTTTCTTTATAAACTACCCCTTTAATCAATAACTATCAATCATCTCGAAATTCTCTCTAATGCTTGTGACGATAGAACGTCAAACTAGGACCTCCCGGTCTGAAATCCTCAACCTCTACTCTCTTCAGAAATTACTTTAAGCGTTATAAATACTGATTTTCCGAGTGGTGTGATTCAAATACAAATACGGTATGAACATTGAACTTAAGAGGCCCTGCGCCTAAGAAACGACCGATGATTTCCCTTACCAAATCCAACACTGTTTTGAATGTATTTTTAAGCTGTTTTTGAAAACTGTTTTTAACCTGTTTTGTGAAATAGGTTTTAAATAGGGTAAAAAGTGTATTTTTAATGTATTTTTCGACTGCTTTTAAAGGCGTTTTAACCTGTTTAAAACGCTATTAAAAAAGAATTTTTAAAGTATTTTAAAATGCTTTTAAAATATATAAAAAATTCCAGGGCTTTTGCAAAGCTCAAAACAGGTCAAAAACAGTTTTTAAATACCTTATAAATCGGAATAAAAACAGGATAAAAACAGTTTCAAAAACATATTTTAATTTACTATACTATTTTAAAACTATTTTTAATGGCAATTTTAAACGTATTTTGAAAAAAACCGGTTTAAAATAGGTACAAAAATATATTTTTGATGTATTTTTCGACTGATTTTAAAGGTGTTTTAACCTGTTTAAAACGCTATTAAAATGTTATGCTTCAAAATATATTTTAATAGCTGTTTAATCGGTTTCGAAATTTAGTAAAATATTAATTCAATATACTTTACTCTTGCAATCCTCAAACAACCGTTCTGCGGCAAGTTCCGTTATTTCGGCAGGCTAAGGGTTAGCAGGGTTAACCCTTAACCCAGGGTTAACCTTAAGCAGTCTAGTTTCTATTTCATTTAAAAGCGTCTGACCTCTGGCGTGCTCTTTCTTTATTTTGTGCATGTAACTGTTCAACGACCTTCTTCTTAACTCCTTCAACTTAATCTCTCTCACGAACCGCTTTTTTTGTGCCGGGACCATAGTTGCTGGCATGAAAACCGTTGAGTTACCCCCCCTTTTTTTCCTGTACCAATTTTCACGCCTTCTCCGCCTCCCTCGTACTCTTTCTAATATTCTTCATTTCCACGGCCGGTACGATACGGTTTTCCCGCCGCTTTCATCCACAGCCGACTCCCGACAGCTCAAACCTTCAGGGAAATCGTGAAAAGTTAATCAACTTCAAAAGTTAATAGAACTACATACGTCCGCATCTCAAAAACTAAGCCCTCCCCTCCCCCAAATTCCCCCACATCTCCGCCGACCCTGGGTAAATCTTCTAACCAAATTAGCGAGTCTCTTCTTAACCGTTAAAATATTCATAACATCTCACTTTTCTGCGCCATTTTTCAATAAAATAAAAAGTGAAAAACTGTCTGAAAGGGTGTATCGTTTTAAAGTTTTACTATTTATTAAATAAATAAAAAAATTGAAAATTGCTCGCAACACTTGTCATTTTTTCATTTTTCTTATTAAAATGGAATTATGGAAAATTGGGCGATAGGTATGCTATCTTTCTATTTTTTCATTTTTTGAACAAAATGGAAAAAAATGAAAAAACGGTGCGAATAAATATGATTTTTTTCATTTTCCTGTTTTTCTATTTTTGGCGAAAAACGGAAAAATAGAAAAATGAGTTAGGAATCGGAGATTATTTCATTTTTCTCATTTTCTAACAATAGCAAGAAAATAAAAAATAGCAAAATATCTCTTTTAGCCGTTTACAGTATTTTTTTGAATTTTTGAAGCGGACTTCAAAATTAGAAAAATGAAAAAATGATTTCTATTTTCTATTTTTGTCTGTACTTTAAAATATGTAAATATGACAACGATAAGTAATATTTCCTGTTTCCGTTTTTGTTGGAAAAATGAAAAATTAGATTGGCCGAAGTGTGCACGGACCTTTGACGCCCTCCGGATGATTAGAAATGCATTTTAATTAGGGTCTCCTGTTTTGTCTCCAAGGTCCTCTTAGACTATGGCCCTTGAGCTAAGAGCTTGCTTGCATTTGTATTTGTAAACTTTCTAAACTATGATTTTTATAGAACAAATTGACTATCATGTAAAGGATCAGTGCCGATTCGATTAACTTTAGTCCTCAAACCATATACAAGTTACTTCTTTTTTTTTTTTTTTTTTACAATTTAGTTTTCTTTATAAACTACCCCTTTAATCAATAACTATCAATCATCTCGAAATTCTCTCTAATGCTTGTGACGATAGAACGTCAAACTAGGACCTCCCGGTCTGAAATCCTCAACCTCTACTCTCTTCAGAAATTACTTTAAGCGTTATAAATACTGATTTTCCGAGTGGTGTTATTCAAATACAAATACGGTATGAACATTGAACTTAAGAGGCCCTGCGCCTGAGAAACGACCGATGATTTCCGGCTAAAAAATAAAATCGGCCGATTTTTATCTCCCAAGTAGAGGTTACCGAATACTATTCAAAAATGAATTTCTTTTGTTTCAGTTTCGCTTTAAACCAAAAATATCGAGCTGCAAACTTTTTCCGTCTGATAGCAGCAAACTCAGGCCTAAAATGAGTCCTCGCAAAAAACGGTTCAGAACTCACTATCGCAACGCCAAATTGCGAGAAAACCACACAGTGATGAAGAAAAAGGCCTTTTAATGCAATATCATTCGATAAACATCGAAAAACTGCAGAAGGGAATAAAAAATAAATTTTCAAATATTGCATATTAAATTGGATGGAGCGTTGGAGCTGATTTTAAAATAATTATTTCTCAAAAGTCCAACGCTGTTGAAAGCAATCACAGTGATGAATCAGACATTGGAGGGATATACATTACGATTCTGGAAAAACATTTTTCCGCCAAAGCATATTGACGTTGTACAAAGCGTTCAAAGTTGCAGTGTTTACCGTTATCTTGCTACTTCGGCGAAACACTTCTCTGTTGCCAATACGGCCGTGGATAGCGTGGTAAACGCCACTTTAATCCTTGCTAGGCTTTCAGAGACCATCCTAAGTAGAAGGACGTAGAATTAAAAGAGAAAGGAAGATGAAAAATAGGCAGAAGAAGAAAAGAACTCGAAATTACCATCTGCTGACGAAACTTGAATCTGGAAAATGTCGTCGCGTGACAGCGGCCAAAGACGTCATTTGTCTAAACTGCGGCTGAATCTAAACGAATGCACAACTTTTTCCCGGCCAGAAAGCACTGAGTGAAACAATGTTACAGTAATGTTATTTTTTCACAAGCGATGGTGACTTAAAAAGAAAAAATTCCCGAACCGCCGCACCGTTTTGGCCTCAGCGTGATCTGATCGTTGTGGGGTCACGAGTCGACGGTTCTGGTCAGCGGTCTATTGAAAGAAATCTGATCCCATGTTTTTTTTTTTTCGGGCTAGAATCATTCATGTCAATGTCCAATGTCTTCCTTCAAGGAAAAAAGGAGAGAGATATTGGAGTACTGTTGCTCCCGAGAACGAGGAACATCTTGGTCCCAAAAACTGAGTCCATTACGCCCAAGAATTACGGTTTTTTTTTCTCGAAGGACTATTATCTGGCGCTTTAAAATGTAGCTAACAGATTCAATTCTTGGCACAATGATTAGCCTCGCGTTTAGTATTTTCTTGGACATGAAAATATCGGGGGTGACGCTATTCGGTGGAATGGCGGACTGACGGAATGACGGAACGGAATGATGGAATACAGGGAATATTCTAAAATATGGAATATACGGAATACTCTAAAACGCAGAGTAAGAGAAAAATCGTTTAAAAAGGGTATACATGTATACAGTCGACTCCAATAACTCGAACCCTCGCTACTGACTCGAACCTCGTGCTGACTCGAAGTAATACTAATTTTTGTTTCTCTTCAGATCATTTCTATATAATTTTACCCTCATTAACTCGAACCATGTTTTAAGCGCGTGACAGGTAAAAGAATTGGCTTACCGTAATGATTCGATTTAGCGCTCAGGCGCTTATTTACTTTTGGTGCCTCTAGGGAGGACGCTTATTCGGAACAGGGCGCTTATTTCTTTTTTTAGAAACAGCCAAATGTTAAAAAAAGAACTTTGATATTTATTTAAAAACGAACAACATTTGAAACTGTAGCAGTAACAAATACTGACGGTGAATGCTCAGTTAACGCGAGGGACTTACCTTGAAACTTGTTGGGCACTTTGTCGATGGAACTTTCCTTCCTTATATTCACCTTTCTTAAAAAAGCTCGCAGTTAAAACAAAGTGCAAGTCGATTAAGGTAATGGATCAAGGAGACTGGAAAACGGGCTTGTTGTCCCTGGATCCTTCCTCGCCAGAACGACCAGCCGAGCAATCTCCACAAAATTTGAAGAAGAGATCATTCCTTTAAAGACTTTGAAGACTCTGGAAAATCTAAAGCAAGCGACCGGACAAATTTAGGCACCGGTGCGGCCCCCATTAATTGGTAGTACAATCCTGTCAAGCTTAAGTTTA
Source organism: Porites lobata (assembly GCA_942486035.1). Classification (NCBI taxonomy): domain Eukaryota; kingdom Metazoa; phylum Cnidaria; class Anthozoa; order Scleractinia; family Poritidae; genus Porites; species Porites lobata. The sequence goes on from CALNXK010000339.1 coordinate 89,541, forward strand.
CAATTCTTTTTTTTTAGAACAGCCGTTTTATGAAAGTTATCCGACATTAGATTCCCGTGATACCGGACCCTTCACCCGTCAAGATGGCTTTCAAAACCGTCATAAGGTCTATAGTGTGGCTTACGGCAGTACAAAAATTGAATTTTTAATATCGCCTCTGCTTTTTCGTCAGTCCAGTTCAAATCAAATACAGAATATTCTGTAAATTCCGTGTTTTAGAGTATTACGTATATTCCGTATTTTACAACTGATTGCATGTATTCCGCCATTCCACCGAATAGGGTCACCCAAATATTGGGGAGGACATCATAAAGAAATATAGGAGACCGGTAGGACTTTTAAATCGATGAAAGTGCCTCACAAATTTTGCAACTTCATTTTATAATATGCTTCATAATTTGTTTCCACAATAATATTTATGATATTTAGATGATAACCAATGCACAACGCACAACTTGTC
>CALNXK010000339.1:92500-137500 GCA_942486035.1 Porites lobata
GGTGAAATTTAAAGGGTTTGCGAATTCCAGATTTCGATGTGGAATATCCTCGATAATATGGCTTTGGACTCTGACCATCGTTCTCTACGAAATGTGACCGAGAAAGGAAATTCTTGTACCTCATACCTGACCGAAACTTACTAGCTGCCAAGTATTTTAACATAATTAAGTAGGTGAAGGACGAAACTATATAATGATGTGAAACAGGGCCGTCAAAGGTGTGCCTCTTCTGCGATTTAAGAGCGGCCGTCCGTAAATATCCCTCTGGGTTGCGGAAAATGAAAAATCGAAAATCCCTAAACTTTGTCAGAATATAGGTCTGGGTGAACTATTTCCAGAAAAATAACTTTTAGTTCGATTGGATTTTTATTTTACGCGCACGGCGACCGAGTCGGTTCGGAGGCTCTCAAATCAGTTTTCACAGGCTCAAGACCATATATTACTTAAAAATCGTTTAAAAATTAAAGAAGTAACAAACTCTACCTCTGACAATCTTCATAGAAAGAGCACAACGTAACCACTGGTTTCGATATCAATTTTTTCTATTCCACCGCAAATCTAACATTTTTAAGATTTTTAATTATTTTACTTATTTTACCGATTTTTGACAGACATAAAATTGGCAAATTTCAGACTCAAAAATCATTTCTTGGTATACGGCTTTGAGCTATGACTTTCCTACCGATAGAAAGAGCAAGGTGTGTTCCTCCTATAAATGCAATAAAATTTTTGGGCAATTCTGCAGCGAAAATGTTTGAACGCAAAACAAAAGCAACCCTTGAGGTCAAAACACGCCATTTTGTCACGATGGTGACAGTGCAGTTTATTTCTTAAACTGGAAGTGGAAGGTTGCCATGGTGTGTTCAATCAGTCAATCCAGTTTATATTCTCTCAATATTTTAACTAGTGATAAGTTACAGCCTTTTTAGACTGTTGTTCATAATTACAAACGTTTCTATTGAATTCGTTGCCCACCACGAAGTTTTATCATCCCCACTCGAGTACACAACGCCGTCAGCAGCTGCAAGATTGGCAGGGAGCTTTGTCGCTAAGTTTGCTATGATGTTGTCATCCAAAAAGAAAAAGTTCTTAATCTCTTCCAGTGAGATAGCATTTGGCCTTAATGCTTGATCCTGAAAAGGACAACAGGAGCGTGCTTTGCTGCCTTGAATATGTACTGTTGTATCATATCAGTGTAACACATATTTTGTATATTATCACAGGATACCCATCAATCATCTGGAACATCCACATTTGGAATCCATCAACATTTTACCCATTCGCTCTCGCCCTCGCCTACTTTTCACGATATCCCCCAAATGGAGAGCTTGCTCGCAGGCTAACAGTCGCCTTTCTTTGCACCCCTTCAAACTGCTTTGAATGCACTGTCTCGATCTCTCTTTTTCCTTTTTTTTAAAGTACTTTGATGAATTGATCAAAGAAAACCAGGATATTTTATCGGGATTTTTTTCTTAATCCCTCCTTTTGGATCCTTTTCTCAACCTTTGATATGTACTTTTAATGTTAAAATCGCTACCCTTCAATATACCTGAAGCCTGAAATAGGTACCCCTTTCCGGCGTAGCCAGTTGAAGTATACGCTATAATAGAGAATTCCCTGGGTGCTGAGCTGGGTTGATTTATACCTCGGGGTTCTAATGCCATCTTATTTTTGTTTTCTTTCTTAGTTTTTCCTATCACTCTTCCTGCCGTAAGGATCAATTTACTATTTTAATTTTAAAATTTGGTACTGAAGATGTTACTGATCCAGGTCTACAGATTCCCGCTGACCCTCACTAGTTTGTCATCGTGGTTTTACCTTCACAAGTGTTCCTGGCCTGCCTGGGGCATAGTCTTGTGTAATTGATATTAAGTATTCCGCCAGGTCTTCGATGTTTTACGAAATAGATGGGAAATTATACCTCTTTCCCCACCCCACCCCCCAAAAAGGATGGAAAAATGGCGCATTAATTTTGGCTTTTGCTCAGCCTCATACATGATTTGGGGGCGGGGTGTGGGGGTTTGCTGTTTCATTTTTCATGATTCTGTCCAAGATTGTAGCTCCATGGGGTCCGACAATCTTTTGGTTAAAAATAAACATGTCAGAATCAGCAGACGAGAGATCCCAAAATAGTAGAATGATATTGCATGTGGTTTTCACTTTTTGTTTCTCCTGAAGTTTCGTAATCAGTTCGTCGTACTTTCAACCAGCCAAGTGATATACCTTTTTTTTACTTTTAGATTTTAGTTGCAGGAAGGCGATTTAGTGCATTGTGCAGCACAAATCTTACTTTTTCTTTTACTCCAGAACTTTTCAAACTTTTCAGAGACAGTGCTGCTGACATTCTCCTCCCCCTCCCGCTGGAGCATCACCCTACCCCTAGGTCAAAAGTGAGTAACGCATTCTCCTTCCCGCTGGAAGCAGACGGTGATTTGAGAAGCCCGCGGTAGCCGGTTATATATTGCCAAAACATCTTCATTGCCTAGGAGATAAGTATTATTTTCTTTATTCACCGCTTTGTAAGCCAGCGTCGGTAAATTTGTTCTTTCATGTGCATGAATCCAATCGGTAGTAAGTTTTGAAACATGTGATCCGTATGCTGTCAAACAATTTGACCGCCGGTGAATAAAATTAGGCTTTTGACAGCTAGCTGCTAACGGGTTGCTAACAGGCGCATTGTAAGTAAAAGAACTGGGCTAAACAAATGCAAATAAGTCGAGTCTAATCATTATTGCTCAATGGCAAAGAACTTTGGAGGAATCTGGCCATTACCGGCTTCAAAGAGCATTTAACTAATTTAACCGCCTTCGAATGTCGTGACAAAATGGCGTGTTTTGACGTCAAGGGTCGCTTTGGTTTGGCGTTCAAAAATTTCCTCTGCCGGATTGTCCAAAACTTTTATTCCATTTATTTGAGGAAGACACCTTGCTCTTTTTATTGGTAGGAAAGTTATGGCTCAAAGCCGTATACCAAGCAGTGATTTTTGTGTCTGAAATTTGCCAATTTTATGTCTGTCAAAAATCAGTAAAATAAGTAAAATAATTAAAAATATTAAAAATATTAGATTTGCTGTCGAATAGGAAAAATTCACACCGAAACTATCGATTAAGTAAAGCACAGCAGGCGACTCGTGATGTCGCTTCACTAGTTTTATAACCTACGCTGTCAGTACTGCAATCTTTCTCTCATTCACCGTTTATTGGACATTTTTCCTCTGTTTGTAGGTTTGTTTTCCATTTTTGCTGTCTGAATCTAGATTTTGCCGTTTTTCATTGAATTTTGCCTCGCTAGTTTTCCACTTTTCAGAAAAGGTTGTTGTCAACGATTGCATGTAGCTTTCAATCGTGAATAAACAACACGAACAACTTTTCCAGCAGTCGGTTATCGCCGTTTTTATTTCTTTGTTTATGTACTTGTTTAGTTACCCACATCGCCTTCTTTTATTCAAATTCACTTCAAAGTCCTAAGATTGGCATGTGTAATTAGCTCTTTTTATAAAGCCTTTGTGCAGTTTAAATCCCGCTCGATTGAATTAATCTCAAAGTAAATATTCAGCCGAAGAAAATCTTAGATGTATTTTCTTTCCTGTGGCTTTTAAGTTCGTCAATTCTTTTATCCTTGTTTGACACTCAGCTTATGAATTGTCTACCAAGACACAAAAAGCTTTCTTTATTCTAAAAGAGAGCTTAATTGTGATAATATAAATTACAAGTTAAAAATCATGTTGTAATGTTTTGTTTTGGTTTGCAATCGATCGCGCGCTTTGAATAACATCAACACGAACGCGCCCTTCTTCAACACACGTAGGTTGGAGGCTGAAGTAAAATTTTCCTGAAACTTTTAAATCCCAGTAGGAAAAAAATAAAAATGTTATTCAGCGGCCTAGGTCGGTCCGTATTGGGAGAAACTGTGCCCTCGGTCTGAGTACCGCCTACGGCCTCGGGCGGTACTCAAGACCTCGGGCACAGTTTCTCCCAATACGGACCTCCCAGCCGGTGAATAACATATATGAATTAATGAATGGGTGGACGGACAGGAACGAATGCATATATCAATTTATCAGATTGTTTTACTTGCTTAGTGTGGTGTACATTTGACAATGGATTATGTTCCGGATGGAACCAATCCACCTCAGATGACTTTGATTGGACTCTTTCGTCTGGTTCAACACCATCATCATCTACTGGCCCGTCGTCTGGGCAAGGAGGATCAGGTCAGATTTAGTTCAATTAATTTCTTTTAGTCCCAAATCCGTCTTAGTCAATGCAGAAGAAATGAAGCTTTAATGAAGTTCCGGTAGTCATGGGCATAAAGTATATTTTAGTCTACGTTACAGGTTGTTTCGGTGAGAGCTCTAACAGTAACAAGACAATACCTCAACTCAAAGCCATGACAGAACGTAGCTCTGCCGAGCCCCTTCCCATGATGCCTAGTATTAGGGTTACCACCCTCTAACACCTTCCCCCCAGTAAAATGTACAATTTTACGCTTAACTAGAGTATCTTTGCGGCATTTTCACTAAGCGTCACGAACATGTCCGTTTAACAGTTTTAAGGTCCATCTTAGTGCATTTAGCAGGCTCTGCAGCCTTTGCAGCGTCTTTTAATGGCTTTACTTTTTTTCCATTCTTTTCAACAACAGCGACAGGTAGGTTTCCGTCTGTCGGGTTCTGTGCTGCGGATTTCGAGGAGGGTTCCGTAACTTTGACTTGCCGATCTTCCTTAAGATGTACACGGTTTCTTCTGAGCAGTTTACCATCCACATGAACATCGTATGAACGGTATCCAAAGTTCTGTGAGACAGTTCCTTTCTTCCACTCTTGTCCTTTCAACAGACCTTTATGCTTGACTCCAACGGTATCTCCAGGCGTTAATTCACTTAGGTCTTTAGCAGTGCGGTCATAATAGGCTTGCGATTTCTGGTGTTTCTTAGTTTTCTCTGCTAACACTGTTTCTGCAATCTCAGGTGTTAGTAATGTCGCTTTCATAGGTACTTCAGTTCTTGTTCGACGGTTTAGGAATCTTTATGTGGCAGATGTTGTTATGCCAGCAGTAGGCGTGTTGTGCTGGTCAAGTAATGCTTCGTACGGACTCAATTTCGTTTTCTCAGCTTTCCTCAGCAAAGTTTTGACAATGTTCACAGCAGATTCAGCTTTTCCATTACTTTGGTGGTGATATGGTGAAGATTTGGTATGTTTAATCTTCTTTCGTTGGCAGAATTGCGAGAACTCGACTGAGTCGTAGTTCTTACCACAGTCTGTGACGATCTCATCAGGAATTCCCCATCTCGCAAATTGTTTTTGCATTAGATTAATGGTTTCACATGCAGTTTGGGTTTTCATCAAGTCAAATTCAATCCAGTCACTGTAATAGTCAACTAGAACAAGATAGAGTTCTTTGTTCCATTCAAAAATATCAGATCCAACTGTTGACCAGGGTCTGTTAGGAATTTCATGACTGATTAGTGTTTCTTTTTGGTTCTTAGTCTGGAAAGCATTGCAGACTTCACATGTAGCAATGAACTGTTTCAATTGATTGTTCATTCCGGGCCACCATAATGAAGCTCTAACAAGCCTAAGGGTTGACCGAGCGCCCATATGTGCTTGGTGTAATTTAATAATCAGAGTGTTTCGGAGTATTGCAGGGACTACGATGCGGTCACTCTTGTAAACGTTTCCATTGTTAAAGGACAGTCCATCCTTAATGTTCCAATACGGTAAGATTTCAACAGGAACATTTCGTTTGCTTGGTTTCCAGCCCACTGATATGACCCATAAGACAGCGTCCTTTGCAGTGGCTTCTGCAATTTGAGCGAAGTTGCTTGTTAAGCTTTGTTCTTCATGAACAAGTCTTGTCCTTTCAATCTCTTGTTTGATTTGCTTCGGTGCTGGTTAGTTGGTTGAGATCTGCTCAGGGCATCAGCAATAAAGAGGTCTTTGCCTTTACATATTTGAATTCGACATCATATCCCATGATTCGACATAGCATTCGCTGAAGTCTAACAGGGTTATCTTCAACAGGTTTCTTCAATACGGCAGCAAGGGGTTTGTGGTTGTTATAGACTGTCACTTTCCTACCAAAAGTGTTGGTATTAAATCTAGCGAGCCCAAATACAATACTAAGCATCTCTTTCTCGATTTGGCTGTGACGTTTTTCAGTGTCTGTTAATGCTCTCGATGCATACTGCTACTGCATATGCATATTGCATACTGCATACTCTCGATGCATACTGGTCGGCCGTCTTGCATGAGGCAGGCTCCTAAACCACTTGATGATGCGTCCACTTGGACCAACTTGTTCAGCCACATTGAAGTATCTTAGCAGTGGTGCATTCAGAATGAGGGTCTTAATTTCATCAAAAGCTTCCTGTTCATTTTCTTCCCAGATAGACGCAGTGCTGTTCTTCAGCAGAGCTCGTATCGGTTCTGACTTGGTTGGCAAGTCTTCTGAAAATCTTGAGAGGCAGGTAACAACACCAAGTAGTCTTCTGACCTCATCTTTGTTGGTTGGGGCAGCCATTGACTGAATGCATTCTTGTTTCTTGGGGTCAGGTTTAACTCCTTTGTCTGTAAGGACCACACCCATGTAGAACAACTCAGTCTTCCTCAGCCGGAACTTCTCCTTATTAATTTTAATATTCTTCTTATGGCATCGCTCCAACAAGGCAAGCAATCTCTTGTCATGGCTAGCTGTTGCTTCTTCAATGTTTTCTCCATCGCCCCAGATCAATATGTCATCAGCTATGGCTTTTACCCCTTCTAATCCTTCTAGATTATCATCAATTCTTCTTTGAAATTCTTCAGGTGCTACACTGATGCCAAAAGGCATTCTTTTCCATTTCATCCGTCCAAGAGGGGTATTAAAGGTTGTCAGCAAGGAACTTTCTGCATCTAATGGTACATGCCAAAAAGCATTCTTGATATCAGCTAGGGAGAATACTTTAGCATTGCTAATGTCTGTAAGCAGATGATCGACAGTTGGGATTGGGTACTCAGATCGTTTGAGTGCCGTGTTCAGTGGTCTGCTGTCTATGCAAAGCCTAATTCCATTCTTAGCAGAAGGTTTGTTTTCAATTGTAGGAGCACTTACCCATTCGGTAGGCTCAGTCACTTTCTCTATTATACCTTGGAGTCGGTCTTTTACTTCAGCAATAAAGTTGTTCTTCACAGAGAGGGGGATCTCTCTAGGAGCTGTTTTGTGAGGAGTGACATCATTACTTGTGTGAAGATGTAGTTCGCCCTCAAACTTTCCTGTACTGTCATCAAAGACTTGAGGGTAGTTAGTCAGAATGGTCTCCAAGGTGAGTGGTGCCGTCACTTCACTGGCAGTTACAGGGACACTTGGGTTAGCTGGGGCTACTACAGCAATATTCTCTCTTAAGAGCTCAATGACTTTGGGTGTTTGAGAGTCATTTAGACCGATCAGAGGTGTTAGGTCTCTGTCAACAATTCTAAACTGAATTATCATTTCTTCACTGGTTGCAGGATTTAGCACAAAGGCTTTTCTGGTTCCTAGGGTCTGAATTTTGGTTCCTTCATCATAGAGAGACAGAACAGGTTTGACTACGGTGTTAAGGTCTGTGAGATCATAATCTCCACTGATGTCTTTGTACACATTCACAGGGAGAATGCTACATGTTGAACCAGAGTCTATCTGAAAGCTAACAGGAATTCTTTTCTTCGACAGAAGTAGGTTTGCAAAAGCTTTCTTGTGATCACCGTTTTGATTAAGTACACAGATTTTGTCAAGAACTTCATAATAGTGATCCTCACCATCTTCTTCTACTCTCAGTACAAACGGTTTTGAGGTTGATTTTGATTGTTTTGAATCTGAGTGTTTCTCCTGCTTTCCTTTTTGTAAGCGTTTACACTCCTTTGAGTCTTGAAAGTGATTTTTGGCCTTGCATTTTCTGCAGACTGCTCCCCAGGCGGGGCAGAGTTTCTTGTCTGAAAAGCTATGAGCTCCCTTTTTGTTTGCATAGTAATTACACATGAGGACTTTCTTGGGCTTATCTTTAGAAACAGCTTTTATACTCTCTTTTGCAGGAGTTCGGTTTGCACTACACTCTTGGACTTCAATCTTTGTACTTTCATAAGCCTTGCCAATTGTAATAGCTTCAACTCTTGTGAGAGTGTTTCCTTTTTCTAGCAATCTTTTCTTTATTTCTTCGTCAGAGACACCATAAACAAACTGATCTCTCATTTGTCTATCTTCGTCTACATAATTACAGTCTTCCACTAACAGCAGCAGATCAGTGGCAAAAGCAGTTATTGTCTCTCCAGGTTTTTGCACTCGTTCTTTAAATTTCTTAGAAGCAACAATCTCGTTACATTCTGGACCTACCGCTCGCTCCAACTTAGTCCATATCAGATCATAGTCGTTTACATCCTCAACTTCAAACCAGTCCAGGCTGTCGTATATCTTTTGACCTTCAGGGCCAAGCCAATCTTGAACCAAAATACATTTTCTTTCATTCGAAATATTCACAAGACTTCCTTTGAAGATGTAATTACATTTCTTTTTGAAGGCTTTCAATGCTTCTACGCCGATTCTCCTGGCGAGAATCGAACTTGAGTCGCTCGGAGTTCATGATATTACCAGTAAAGAAACCTTGATTTTGATCTTGAGCTGGGGCCGCAGCTTCGGCTCCTTCTTCCGACATGTTTAACTCGTGGTTTTGCAAGGTTTTGGCGCGAAAATCTCAGGCAGTATGTTTGAGCGATCGACGAGACTCCACACTCACAGACCAAACAAGATCACAAAAAGTCAGATCGATAGCAGATCGATAGCAGCAGAATAATCAGCGTTTGTTCACACTCCTGGTACCATGTTTCGGTGAGAGCTCTAACAGTAACAAGACAGTAACTCAACTCAACGCAACGACAGAACGTAGCTCTGATCTGCCGAGCCCCTTCCCATGATGCCTAGCACTAGGGTTACCACCCTCTAACACACGTATCATATTTGTAACCAAACAATATTACGTGTCCGTAGCGATATATTGCAATGAAGTAAAATTTAATCTATAATACGCGTAAACAGCTAACGACTCTGCCTGTTAGTAATCAAATAGCATGAGCAGTTTATATCTTATATCGATTTTTTATGTGCTTTTCATTCAAAGCAAGCTGTAAGAAAATAAAAATAACATTTCTTTTTTCACATTTTTGCTAAAACAAACAAAAAAGTCAACAGCAAAATACAACACAACACGTGTGCACAGTATGTTGCCCGGTATTCGGCCACTTCAGTTTAACATTACTATAACTTTCCTTTCCTGGTCGCAAGAGTTCTGAAGTGTGGCCCAGAGACAATCTATTTAGTCCTTAACATGATGAAAGACAGTTTAATTTCTTTGCCTTCGTTTCCATAGCGAAATTATTTTCCAATTTTTGCAGAGCTCCTATGTTGCCCAGTATCCGGCCACTACAATAACAACATAGTTATACAAAAATTTCGACAGGGAAGCGACTTATAAGCTCTTCTTGCACGCACTTGCAAAGTAGTTTGGCATTCGATTCCACAAATGTTAATCGACGTGGAAACCTAGCATCGTGAAGCAAAACATAACAAATAATACCTGAACACTAGGACGCGATTGATACTGAAAGGTTGACTTATTTAGATCTTACTTTTGACAAACTTTAACTCCAACCTTCAAATCTCGAGCTTCCCAGAATGAAAAGAAATAATAAAAAAAAAAACTAAAAAATTACCTGCGCCTTCCATATGATTCTAACGCAAATGGAGCACTGCCACTTTGATGAACCTCTTTTCTTCAGTAATTAACGACAATTCCGCTTGGAAACTCTCAGACGATGCGATTAAATCTTCAAGTACAAATTCTTATGTCTCTATCGTGGGTTTTTTTGTCCACTGAAAAAGCATATTCTTCCTTCCCACGGTTAAAGAATTTGGAGTTAATTCTATTTATAAACACGCTTCCACTACACGGCTTACATCCAAGACCTTCCTTCTACAATATCTCGTCCAAGAATCATCTAAATTGTCTCAAAAACCTAAGGTTCGAAAGCTTATTTGTTTGAGTTTTCGTCGTCATTTTTGGTTGTGGCAATATTTTTGATCAGCGGCTTTTATTTGACTTTAAACAACAATGTATTTGACCACTCGACCTTTCCGAACATTATGAGCACTGGAATCACAGTAAAAACCAGCGGTTAAAACCATTGCGAAACAGTCTGAATGTAAGTCGCGCGAAATTTAATATGCGAGATTCCTGGACATGTATAGATATGAAATAAATCTTGCCCGAATAGAACGCAGCTAATTCATCGATTCTGCAGCAAAGAAAAAACTTGCCGTATACCAGGCATCTGACATTAATACTTAGTGAATGATGTTTCTGGCCTCCATTATTGCAACCAAATTGAATTTCAAGAAGAATTTATGGATTTTCTGACACTGACTTCCTTAAGTATAATCTTCACTTTAAATATAAAAAAGTTTCTTTAAAAATATCACATATTACCAATCCTTATTTGAACACCACTAGTTTTACTGCGCGGTAAACAGCGTAAATATTAGCCATGAAAAGTTTACTGACCTGAACAGAACGGCGAATTCTGCAACTGTTTCTCAAGCTGTAAACCCGCCAAAAGTTTGCATTTTTAAGCTGAGATCATAAGCTCCCATTCGAAATACTTCGTTTACCGAAAGCTGAAAAGGGCGCGGCAAAAATTGAGTTTTTGTTTTAAGTGGCCGGATACTGGTACAGGCCGGATACTGGGCAACATACTATATCGTCTTTTGTTGATTGTTAAAGTAATATTTACTTATATTTGCCTCTTCCTCTTTCATTTAAGGAAATTATATGTACATTGAAACATCCTCTCCAAGAAGACCTGGCGACAAAGCCAAGCTTGTTCTTACTGTTCCAAACAAGGGAGAAATATCATGCCTTTCGTTTTACTATCATATGTATGGAGCTTCAGTTGGAACTCTTAACGTATACAGCGGAAACAGCAAAGTCTTTAATATTTCCGGACAACAGAGTAATTACTGGATTGTGGTGGAGAGAAACATTATTCTGAATGGATTGGTAAGAGAAAAAAGAGTGCTAACGCGTACGTAATTCTAGCTAGCGTATCGTTATCCTCATCAACATCATCATCGCCATGCATCATCATCATCATCAATATCATTATCATCATCATCATCATCATCATCATCATCATCATTATCGTTATCTTCGCCACCACCTTAAGGTGGCTCGACTGGATTTTTTGGGGTTGATACCTCCCAACTTTGAGCATTACCTTCGTCGGCATGAGTAAAGATATGGAAAAAATGTTACCACAACTGTATTATATAAAGATGAAAATTTCTTATGATCTGGGTTTTATTGCAATCGGAGTCGCCATGGCAACGTAATGACGCCATTACGTTTTTCATTTATCTTTGTGTTTCTCTGTTCCAAGAGTTTTTTGAAGAAATCGCTTTAGGGAGTATGTACCTGCTATAATTGCCTCCATTACGGCGTAGTTTGAACAAATTCTATGAGAGCGTTTTCGAAATATTTTGAAATGTAATTTTAAGAATAATAAAAACAGTGAAATAGCATGCTACCTACACAATTCGTTAATATTTCAAGAAAATGATAAGCTTTGGGAACGAGGCTTCATCTCATAACGGTTTGATTCCATTGAAAACTGCATACGAAAAAAGAGGGGAATTGCTCAGGGCGATCGCGAGTAATAAGAATTTTATTAACTTACATTTAGCTGCTTTTGATACAGTTTTTGCACGTAATTTGGTCCATGCCTAAAAATGTCGCATTTTTCCAAAAACCGCTCGATAAATTTTTCTATAAATTCGACAATCCCGAGACCAATTGTCAAGGAATATTCCCTGCAAGTTTTAAGAACATTGAAAACAGGGAAGGCTTTTAAATAGGGCCTCAAATATAGCCAATTTCCCCCCCAGATTTTGTGTTTACAAGTGAGCGTCCTCATTATTCACTGGCATTGTTTTCAAGTCTCATATACACGTGCACATTTAGCAAAAAGATAGAATTTACATCAAAAAGGACCCTCCGTTAAATCTCCGGGATATGCTAATTACCGGGTAAAGAGATTAATGATATATTATAACATCAGAGCAACTCTTTGTGAGAGTTTCTTTGATGTTATAACCCGAGTAACATAATTAAGTATTCCATCCTACACGATGAGCCGTGACGTTCACCTTTTCGGCTCTCACTGCTGTCTGTGACGACAAGCCAATTATTAGCATACTCCAGATATTTCTCTGGAAAGTAATCGAGAGTTCTTTTTGATGCAAATTTATAACTTTTGCTAGTTGTGCACGTGCATATGAACCTTGAAAACAATGCCAGTGAATAATGAGGACGCTCACTTGTAAACACAAAATCTGGGGGGAAAATTGGTTATATTTGAGGCCCTATTTAAAAGCCTTCCCTATTTTCAATGTTCTTGAAACGTGCAGGGAATATTTCTTGATAATTGATCTCGGGATTGTCGAATTTATAGAAAAATTTATCGAGCCGTTTTTGGAAAAATGCGAAATTTTTAGGCATAGACCAAATTACGTGCAAAAACTGTATCAAAAGCAGCTGAATGCAAGTTAATAAAATTCTTCTTACTCGCGATCGCCCAGAGCAATTCCCCTCTTTTTTCGTATGCAGTTTTCAATGGAATCAAACCACTACGAGCTGAAACCTCGTTCCCAAAGCTTATCATTTTCTTAGAATATTAGCGAATTGTGTAGGTAGCATGCTATTTCACTGTTTTTATTATTCTTAAAATTACATTTCAAAATATTTCGAAAACGCTCTCATAGAATTTGTTCAAACTACGCCATAATGGAGGCAATTATAGCAGGTACATACTCCCTAAAGCGATTTCTTCAAAAAACTCTTGGAACAGAGAAACACAAAGATAAATGAAAAACGTAATGGCGTCATTACGTTGCCATGGCGACTCCGATTGCAATAAAACCCAGATCATAAGAAATTTTCATCTTTATATAATACAGTTGTGGTAACATTTTTTCCATATCTTTACTCATGCCGACGAAGGTAATGCTCAAAGTTGGGAGGTATCAACCCCAAAAAATCCAGTCGAGCCACCTTAAAGGGAACCTCCACTTCAACAAAAAGATAACTTTAAATCACAGGAAATAACTGTTACAGTCAAGTCAATCTAAAATATTTTTAAAGAAAGCGTTTCTATCCGAAAGAAATAACTTTTAGATTCGCCTATTTTTGTTTTCAAATTTTGCGGGCGTCGCCATCTTGAATAATTGTGACGTGTTATGGTTGCCCTATTGTTATTAAACAAAAGCTCTTTGTGTCAGAACAATAGAGCAACCGTAACACGTCACAATTATTCAAGATGGCGGCGCCCGCGAAATTTGAAAGTGAAAATAAGCGATTTTAAAATTCACTTTTCCTGATATAAACACTTTTTTTAAGGACAAATTTCGAACAAATTTGTTTATCAACATAATTGTATTCGATTTAAACTTATTCTGTAGTAAGAGTGGAGGTTCCCTTTAAGAGAGTATAAGCAGACAGAAAGTGTCAGGTATATTGCTAACTACAACTCGACACTTTCCGCAGGTCATATTCGAGGGAATTGCAGGAAATTCATTCACTGGGGATATAGCGATTGATAGTGTAGAAATAAACAGTGGAAACTGTCCAGGTAAAAGTAAATCGATTTGTATATTTTTTTAGCCTTCAAACAGGCTCACTTGTGTGGAAATTCACTTTTCCTTGCGCGCTGGTACCCGTAGCTCCGCTGACCAAATTTCCACTCACTGTCACAACTGAGACCGCTTACAGGCTATAATTTTAAAAACCCTCAACACTAATCTTTACCTGAATATTTTCATTTTATACGCACTCTTCCGTTGTCCTGGCCTACTCATACTATGCGTTTTTGTTTAATTACGAGAAGTTGAGCGTGGTTCAACTTTTACGCTCACAAGCTAAACTTTCGTACATTGCCTCTATTTTATTTGCACACGTAAATTTTACGCACGTAGGCGCGTAAAAATTACCAGATCATGCTGCGGCCTAAAAAGTAGGGGAGGGCTCCTGTGAATCGGCCACTTCCGGTGCAACTCGTCTTGCCAATTATCATTCATCTTGAAACCGTGGAACGATCCTTCAAGTTAAATGACACGTGATTTATTAACCTGATTCGCTTGTAGTATGCGATTTTGATAATGGATTGTGCTTTGGGTGGAGCCAGTCGAGGCAGGATGTATTTGACTGGACGCTGTACTCTGGCCCCACACCTTCGTCAAATACTGGACCATCCTCGGATCATACAAGTCGATCAGGTTTGCTGCCTTTTGAAATCCATTCCTTAACATTTTCTCACATTTATTTCACGTAAATATATAATTATCAGTATAAATTCATTGAATGTAGATTAAACTTTAGAAGATATTTATGTGTTCAAAACTGGTGGTTATAAGCATTTAACTCCGTTGCTGTGCGATATATAAACGAAGTGAACCATGAGGTATATTAATAGTTGGGACAAGGTACAAAAGAGGAATGAGGGATTGCGTTACTGTGTGACAGTTACGCTGTCATGAAGTTCTTGAGTACACTCTAAATCCAAAAGATCTGTTTTAGCCCCCAAAATGGGGCCGTTTCGGTGAGTAAAATACAGTCCTATTTTTGGGACTAAAAGAGCCCATTTCGAATGGGGTCGTTTTGACCCCAATAAACGGGGTAGAAATAGCCCTCGGTTAAGTGGCCAGAACAAAGAGGCAAAAGGGCTGTTTTGGAAAAATGGGGGGTAGTTTTGGTTTCTGATAGGGTTGAAGTGGTTCATCTTAAGAGTCAATTCAGCCCTTACAGAGCCGTTTCATACCTTCAGTTAAGATGAAAATTGGCCCATTTTTCGTGGCCAATTTGGCCCAATGGGGAGTTAAAACAAATGTTCTTTCTATGACTAAATTGGTACCATTATGTCTGAAATGGAATTTCTTACCAGAGCCGTTTTGGACCTTAATTATTTATAACAGCCCATCCACAAGGATTATAATGGTTCTTGGTATTCTATAAAATGGCCCCATTATTGGGCCATTTAGAATCAATACAAGGGGCATCAATGGCCATAATGGGTGGCTGATTTAGCCCACCAGAATCAGTGCAGTTTAAAGTGCCAAATCAAGGCATAACTATAGCCCAAAGGAAAATAAACTTTAGTTCTCCTTCAAATGCTAGTGAGTTTACAACTGCTCTTTGAGGCTACAATTAACAGTTATTTACCCTAGAATTGTTCTAATTTTGTCTCATTACCTTGCCCTCTCATTTAAAATATACAAGAGGCATGTTCAGTGAAATGTAAAAATATTTTATTATTATCATTTTTCGGCAAACTTAAACAAAATTTGGAATGTACATCTCTAAGATAACTTTATTTAGTAAAATCCAACTAGTGGTCTATTGTCAATGCTGCATTCTGATTGGTTGAGCTACTACTAGGCTATATGTTATAGCCCACTAGTAGCGAAAAGTGCCGGCTTTGAAAACCAAAACAATGGCGGATGAATCGCTTTTTGCTAGCTACATGTAAAGTTGTTTTGTCTCGATATTTTGACCCACTAGTTGGATTTTACTAAAACAATCCCTCTCGCCCTCATGGCCTCTGAGTCAATAGCCCATTCAGCCTTTGGCCTTATGGGCTACTGACTCAGAGCCCATTCGAGCTTGAGGAATAAATAGAGGGGTTGGTGCTGAATTTTAAGCACTACATACAGCTGTAATGATTACAGTAGAAGTGGGTAGAACTAACGAGTTTGTTTTCTTAGGAGCCTTTGAGCATTTCAAAGGCATTTTGCTTGAGAAGTTTTAACCCCAAATCGTAAAAGTATGAAAAAGAAGGCAAATATTTGTTCTGTTAAGTTAGTAGGGCTTTTCTCTATGCATTTCACTATTACAAATTGAAAATGTCATTGAAGAGTGTGTTGACACTCAACAAGGTCTGAATGACCTTTATACACCATTACCATGTTAACTATATAAAATGATGACAGCAAAGAAATTATGCTCTCTACAATACTATGGTGCAGAATGGTGCATAACATCATTCCTTCACACACAATGTACACTTCGTTGAAATCGATGCCCTCTCCAATTGCAGCAATTTGCGGTTATATGAAAGTTGCTATTTCTGCATCAACTGAAGCATTTCTCTGTCAAAATAGCAAGAAAGAACAACATCAACAAGTTGTACACTTACTAACATACAATTTCCCAAATTAGACTACATGTAATAATGATAAACATGATAATCTACATTGAAAAAAAGGGGAAAAAAAAGGGAAAATCATAGGGAGTAAAATGGTCACCTAAAATAAAGTTACAATAATGTACATGTAACCTTTAAGCAGATTAAGCTATGAATTTAACCAGTAGTCAATAACACTCCATGTTTTGGCCTCAGATGAAAGTCTTATAATACTGCAAGTCTGACTCTGTAGCAATAATAATGATAATAATAATAATAATAATAATAATAGTAATAATAATAATAATAATAATAATAACAATAATAATAATAGTCTTTATTAATTAACACGATAAAAATTACATCTTAAGTTACAAAACTGTCACATGACCACTCCTGCAGTATTGTAAAAAATAATATTCTTTGTCTCCTAGCCCTAATCTTTCATGAATTAGGGCTAGGAAACAAAGGAAATTGAGAATCAACCAAGATTAAATCAAAATTAACTTGAAACCAACTTTGACCTGTCAAATATTACAAATATTATCAGCATTACATAGTAACAACATTCTTTAGGTCCCCCAGCAGTATAACAAATGTTGGTCAGTCCTTTATACTCTCTCATACAGGTAGGTACAATAGTAATTCTGACCTGTTTGTTTTGGCAATTGCCCTAACCATACATGTATACCCAAATAATGATAATAAAATCCCTCACAACAAAGCATTAAAATGTGTAGCCATGATGTTTAAGTGACATATCTACTTCCAGTTTACCAGAGCTCTCTTAAAATGGTAACTAAGTGCTTGATTTCCTGTCATTCCACAAACC
This sequence comes from Porites lobata, assembly GCA_942486035.1. Taxonomy (NCBI): domain Eukaryota; kingdom Metazoa; phylum Cnidaria; class Anthozoa; order Scleractinia; family Poritidae; genus Porites; species Porites lobata. The sequence goes on from CALNXK010000339.1 coordinate 109,564, forward strand.
TCTAGACTAGTATGAGCATGTTATGCAACCCTCCGAAAAAACACACACAAAAAAAAAAGGGGAATGCCTTATGATAAATGCTTGACAAAAGATTGGCTTCATCAATAACAGCTTCTTTTGGTGTCAATTCACAATAGCTGCGACTGCAACGTTAACTGATTCCCCACTTTGTGACAAAGACATCAGCTTAAAAACATCAAACTTTCCCTGACCTAATATGATGTCATTGTTGTGGCTGTGTTTCATAACTACAAGTTGATCTTGCCTTTTTTTCTTTAACTACTTTTAATTTTCTGTGAGACACTAATAATTCTTTCTGAGTTTAAAATTTATGTTTTAAAATTCTCATTGCTTTATTACATGGATTTGAATCCAAAGTGCTTTGACTGGCACTACTTTTTTGGTCTTAAGGTCACTGATTCTTTCTGTCATTTCCAACAAATGATCAGTTTTCATTATAAGATTTGCTTTCTTTTTATAGTTTTCTGCCTTTTCTCCTTTAACTTTGTCTCCTTTTTACTCCTACCTTCTAAAACAACCACACAGAAAACTTAAACAAAATCTGTGATGCCAAAATTTCCCTACAAGTTCCCAGTCATGCATGAACAAACAAACCTTTCTGGAGGAAACATGTAAATTTGTACACAAAATTAAAGACTCCTTAATAAGACAACCAAATGACAAAGAATCTTATTTTTACTCTGAGCTTTATGTCTACTGTAAAGTGATCAATCAATGCCTAGAAAATTTTAGGATTTTGTAGCATGAAGCTTCGCACTTAACTGAAATATAAAGTACCTTGATGACCTCACTAAATCCTTAAGTGAGAAAAAAAATTAATAGAAATGTACCATTGATCATTTTAAGCATTGCACTGTACTGTAAATTAGTGATCAATCAATGCCTAACAGAAAGGATTCCTCAGCATAAAGCTTCGCACCTGACTGGCATATACCTTGATCACTTACCATTGTGCATGTAAATGTAGCAGCCAAACATTCTATTAAAAATTTGTGGAAAAATAAAGAAACTTGAAATATTATCAGAACTGATTTGCAGTTAAGGTCAAATGATGCAGCTGACTACAAAATTGTCTTTCTTCCACCATGTCCATGGAAACTCGTGAAGTTGCTGATCTATTTATTACTTAATTACAAACTGTTATCTGCAAAACTGGTTTGATGTTAAAATAGTCTGAAATTGTTGTAATTCACTCTATCAGTTTTAATGTAGCATTGGTAACATCGACACTGTATATATACTGCCTACAAGATTCCAGTCAAACATAAACATACAAAACGTTCTAGAGGAAACATGTAAATTTGGACACAAATGACTCCCACATGTACCTTTATATCTTGATAAGAAAACCAAATGACAATGAACCTTATTTTTATTCAAAGCTTCATGTCTACTGTATAAAAGTGATCATTCAATGCCTAGAATTAGGATTCTCCAGCATCAAAGCTTCGCACCTAACTGGAATATACCTTGATCACCTTACAAAATCATTATTAGAGGAAAAAAAATAGAAATGTACCATTGATCATTTTTAATAGGCATTACACTGTACTGTAAAGTGATAAATCAATGCCTAACAGAAAGGATTCCTCAGCATAAAGCTTCGCACCTAACTGGCATATACCTTGATCACTCACTATGTACATGCAAATGTAGCAACCAAACATTCTATTAAAAATTTGTGGAAAAATAAAGAAACTTGAAATATATTATTGGAACTGATTTGCAGTTGAGGTCAAATGATGCAGCTGACCACAAAATTGTCTCTCTTTCACCATGTCCATGGAAACTCGTGAAGTTGCTGATCTATTTATTACTTAATTACAAACTGTTACCTGCAAAACTGGTTTGATGTTAAAATAGTCTGAAATTGTTGTAATTCACTCTATCAGTTTTAATGTAGCATTGGTAACATCGACACTGTATATATACTGCCTACAAGATCCCAGTCACACATAAACATACAAAACATTCTAGAGGAAACAGTCATGTAAATTTGGACACAAATGACTCCCACATGTACCTGTATATCTTGATAAGAAAACCAAATGACAATGAACCTTATTTAATTTTTATTCAAAGCTTCATGTCTACTGTATAAAAGTGATCACTCAATGCCTAGAATTAGGATTCTCCAGCATCAAAGCTTCGAATATACCTTGATCACCTTACAAAATCGTTATTTGAGGAAAAAAAATAGAAATGTACCATTGATCATTTTTAATAGGCATTACACTGTACTGTAAAGTGATAAATCAATGCCTAACAGAAAGGATTCCTCAGCATAAAGCTTCGCACCTAACTGGCATATACCTTGATCACCATCTATGTACATGCAAATGTAGCAACCAAACATTCTATTAAAAATTTGTGGAAAAATAAAGAAACTTGAAATATATTATTGGAACTGATTTGCAGTTGAGGTCAAAAGATGCAGCTGAGTAAACAAAATTGTCTTTCTTCAACTATGTCCATGGCATTGAAACTCACAAAAGTTGCTGATCTATCTATCACTTAAGTACAAAATATTATCTGCAAAACTTGTTTGATTCCAAAATGGTCTGAAATTGTTATATATAAAATTCTTTCTATTAGTTTTATTAAAACTAATAGAAAGAATGACAAAGAAAGAATGACATACCTTTCAAACGGCGATGCAATCCTTCGATCCTTTACGAAACAAATGAGAGAAAAAAACATGGCAATTGTCTTGATAAGAATCTTCTATCCACGATCTATCTCTCGCTTGGAGTAAAATCGCTGAGTTTAGTGAAAATCAAACTGAAATTCGCTTAAAATCTTGAGCGTCCCTTGACTTGACCGTTGAATTGAAAGGCAGCCCGCCTGAACATTTCAAACATGCGCGCGCAGTTTGGTAGTGTGCAAGGATTTATGGGAGTGACGTGTATATTTTGGTATCCAAGCCCCGCGCTATCATTATGTCTTGGCGGGAAAGCAAAATTACAATAACCTATAAAATGTTCTTACCTGGTTGTCCTCGGCCTCTGCCTTTACTATCCTTTTAAATTTTAATATTTCCTTAAAATGGGGAAATAAAAATGGCATTCTTTGTCGTCCTCATACATTGTAACCATATCATGATCATGTCCATGACGGGCTCCTGTCTCCGTCTAGAAAATCATCTATATTAAAATGGACAGATTCAGAACAACGATCTTCGGTTCAATATGCGCCATTTAAGAAATCTTTGTGACCCAAGACGACTTACCTGAGGGCTCTTTCCACCGTTGCTTGTGTAAACTTGTTTGCCTCTAACCATGTCTTAACTTGCTCTTTCGAACTACAAACCCTTTATCGAAGCTCTCCATGATAAAGATAAAGTGGCCCGTACTCAGTGATTAGGAACTAATGCTTCCGACTAGACACTGATTAGATGAACATATATTCTTCAAATCGGTGTTGGTTCTAGTGGTCGGACCATTTTGCGTTGTCATGGGGTCTAAACAGCTCTATTAGTATAGGCCAAGTCAGCCCTGAATCGGGCCAACTAAACTAAAACCCGAAATGTCTCTATTTTTTGAGTAGAAATGGCTCTAGTGAAAGGGGCCGATACGCATCACATGGCTGAAACAATTTCTCCTGTGGGCCAAAACGGTTTTCGATGGGGCTGCAATGGTCTTTATTGGGGTCGATTTAGACCAGATTGACAAAATGGTGCCACGAAGGGTCAAATCAGCTCCAGGTGCTATAGAGCTGAATCAGCACTTTGGGGCTGAAACAGATCTTTTGGATTTAGAGTGTATGAATCTGTTCCTGTAGGGGCATGAACTTGCTAATTCGTTAAGTCTGTTAAGGTCACAATAGTTATTTTTGACAGATTATAAAGTATAAACACCAACCCTCTTTACCCACAAAGCGAACACTGCCGAGAAGGCTGAGAAGCCGGCGATATAATGAACACGTTCACAGTTTGTTTTAATTTGGGAGGTGTAGCTTTCCAGTAAAAAGGCTTTTCATTCACCTAGTTCATGTGTATAGCTGATTCAATAAAGGTTGTTTTAGGCATTGGGAAGCTATTCGATTCTTTGGTAGTAAATCATTCGTTGCATTGTTCCATACGCCCAAAGGCCCAATGTCCAATTACCATTGTCCAATGGCCAAAATTACCAATGTCCAATTACTTTTTGTTTATAATAGGCTCATAGGAGATTACTTAGCGGAAATATAGAGGCGATAGGAGCAGTAACTTTTTCAATAACCCGGCTTTAATTAATGTACGTTGTCAAGTTTATAGCGCACGGTCTTTTAAGTCCCTTAAGACTCCTTTGTGATTTAAACGATTGTATAGACCCAATGCAAAAATGGCTGCTAGATTAATATTCTTTTGTTTAAATTAAAATCAGCCTGACTAGCCTCGCTTAAGTTAATGTGTCCTTTTGAATTTTGTGCTGGAGAACGAGGCTAGTCAGGCTAATTTTAATTGCAGATGGAAACTCAAGATCTCTCATTTCTCTCATCATCTTTATCATCATTTATTTTTCTTCACAGGAAAATATTTCTATATTGAAGCTTCGAATCATGCATTTCGTGATAATGCAAAGCTGACCTTTGCGGTGCCTAGAAACAAAAGTTCATGTTGCCTAAAATTCTTCTATCACATGTACGGATCAGATATGGGAACTCTAAATGTTTTCAGTGGAAATAATACGATATTTACCAAGTCAGGAAATCAGGGGAACCACTGGAAAAGAGTCACCCGAACAGTCTACCTCAGTGATACGGTAAATCGATGTGTAAACTGATCATGTTGACCTAAGTAATGAATTAATTAACATTCTACAGGAAAAGGGATGGGAAGGAGGGATAGGGCGGCGCCAAACAACCTCCCCCGTACCTCGCATTCCCGGTTCCCTCCGTATTTACATGACTGCAACGCATCACTTTTTCTGCTGGGAGATACTGAGCATTGTTGCGTAAATTCCCCAATTTCTCTCTCTTCCCATGCATCTTTTAAATCTCCCTCTTCTCCCCCCCCGCCCACCCCTTCTGTTTCCTGTACTCCTATCACCCTGTCTTTTGTCTCTATGAATGCTTTAATATAAAATCGATTGTGGGGTCTCTATTTTTTTGTTTGCATTAGGGGGGAGGGGCTTGTGGTGCACGATGGTCCAAGCCCGGCCAACATAGAAGTGGCACACGAGCCGCAGGCGAGTGTGTCACTCATGTTTTACCACATTTTGACGTCCTCTGTGATCTCAACAGACCCACGCCAACGTGGAATCTATTTGTTTAATTTATACAATGATCAGAAACGAAAAAAAGACTGATACACATACCTGCCTCGTACCTCTAGACTGTTAGTAGATTGGTGCCAGTTTAGGCATTTTTTAAGTCCCAAACGCTTTTTTTCGTCTGTGCTTCTTCTTTTCTTTATTTATCTTACTTGTATACAGTTTATTCGAAAAGGTTTTCAACGACTTTTCTTGCTCAAAGCAGAATAATTGCGAAAACATCATCTCGTAGCGATGACACCCGATGGCAACTATTGTGTAGATTTCTTGTATTTTAGGTATTCTCAAGTTTTAAAGAGCTCTTTTTGTCTCCGTTTTTTCTTGCTAATTAGTTCTCGAGGCTTTCACTTGCCATGTTGAACAAAACAAAGAAAACAAGTTTCCTCATTATCATCTCCTCATCCATGTATCTGTACTCTAATAGATCGTTTTCACATGACGTCACGGCGGCCATGTTTGTGTGAAAAACAATGAATCGGCGGCCATGTTTGTGTACAAAAAAAAATCCTGTGGGAATTGGACTCTTTTCACAAGTTAAAACTTTCTTTTATCCCAAGCAATTTGCGAAGCTGCTGACCACGTGACTGAAAACGATTTATAGATCATGGGCAACGACCAAACACAGCGTGCGTAGCATTCACATCATTGTATAAATACCAATATTCTATTGTTGTAGTAGCCGGTTTGTTTAAAAGCAACGAGCCTTTAACATCTCACTTTGTGTTTGAAAGAGAAACAATACGATATAGTCCGAAAATGGTGCGATATAAAATAGAAATGTCGTGATTTAGAACATGAATGAAGCGATTTAGAACAGATGTGACATAGAGCAAAACAAAATAGTGTGATTCGTGAATAAACCAACCAGATAACAGTGATTTCAAAATGAATATTTAACAATTAATGAATGAGGCTGAGTATCTTATGGAGATCGAGGAAGGTGTTATCCATCGAGGCCCAGGCGGATAACACCCTTCGAGATCTCCATAATTCTTCATATGATACGAAAGCCGAATTAAATAATTGCTTTATTATTCAAAATAATTCCTAGTTTCAAAACATAGCTAAAACAAGCTTATCTACATCAATGTTAAGTTTATTTCAAATAGCAGGTGTCGCCCTCCGAGCTGTCTTCTTGCTGTTTTTGCACTGTTTTTAGCCATTATTTCGCCTAGTTCCAGCTGTAGTTACTCTTAAAACGAGCGAAGTGTCCACCATTTTAGTTTTTAAAACGAAAACAACTCCATCTCGTCCCCAGGTCTTCTCGGTTAACGGTGCATTAACCAGTAGAAGGCTGCATTTTTGACGTCATTTCCTCGTTAAACACAAAATTCTTCCAAATTTGGTCATCAGTAACTGGTTATGGTGAGTTATGCGTGTGCTTTTAGCCAATCAGAATTAGGGAAATATTTTAAACAACAATAAAATAAAATATAAAATAGAGTGAAGCACCATGCAGAAGCGAGAGAAACCGTACTGAATTGGTAGTCCTCCTTCGTTTCTTTGCTGTTATTAATTGTGACCGCATCCTTCCAGGTGACGTTCGAAGGAATAAGGGGACTATCGTTTGAAAGTGACATTGCAATCGATGATGTGTCAATTTATGACAGAAGCTGTCCAGGTTAGAATACTATCAGAATAATTTGCCAGTGGTAAAACAGCTGTAGGTTTAGTTCAATTTTCACTTATTAAGGAAATTGAACGTTTTTAGTTTTGAAGCTGAACATTTTTGGGAGAGTTATTAATTTGGTAAGGGATGTATTTACCAACTCGTTCCTTTGCGTAAATGTTTCTTGCTTGGCAGGTTTAATCAAACATTTTTTTTTTATCAAATCTTACTCCGCCTAATGTTTATTCTGAATTGAGCATTTTATTGCACGATTATTGTCGGCGGTTTCCTCGCCGAACTTAGATGAACATAAACATCCCTGAGAGAACAAGAACTCGATACAGTTTCAAATCAAATATGTCACCCATCTCTTATTAAAAAGACACTTTCATGATTTGTTCAGGCTGTGGTGGTTTCTTGAATGAGACTTCTGGGGTGTTGTATAAAGCAAATGGCGGAGAAGAAGCCGAAGAGCACTGCATCTGGAAAATGGGAAAGGCTGGAGTGAGGGACGCAGTTGCAATTTTTACATTCGAAACGATTTACCTCCGCTATTGCAGGTAATAAAAAGCTTTGTGTGATTGCAAGAGATGCTCAAACGTACAACTTCACTAGTATAACCACTCGACTGCTCTTAAACTTATCCTGCAAAGGCCCTGAAGGCCGGTTTTGCCTTATTTCTTGTAATCATATACCGCGGTCTAAAGTCCGCTCTATGCGCCATGTTTTGCTCAATAAAACAATCGAGTTTGTCCTTTCATTTGCGCTAGACTTAGGGCCTGTTTACACGGCGGTGGGGGACCCCAGATAGGTGAGGTAGCATGTGGTGGGTCACCCCACCTATCAAATTAAAATGAGAGATTATATGGACAGGAGGGTTACCTCACCTACCTGGGGTTTCCCACCTCCCTGTAAACAGGCCCTCAATTTGATTAGGTTTTCATGAAAGGTGGGATTACCCACTACAAGGTACCTCACTTATCTGGGGTCCCCCACCTTCACGTAAACAGGCCCTAGCTTATTAGAAGAAATTATTGCGTTCTCCTTTTTATTATTTGCATTGTATTATGTTTGTTTTGTGTCGTGGGATTAGTTTGGAATTTAATCATGTCATAAAAGTTTACTGTAACAATAATAACAATAATAATAATAATAATAATAATAATAATAATAATAATAATAACGATAACGATAACGATAACGATAACGATAACGATAATGATAATGATAATGATAATCAATGAAAATACTTTATTAAAATCTTATAAAAAGCTGCACACAAAACTTCAATAAAATATTCGTAAAAAGAAAACGTCATCAATAATAATAATAATAATAATAATAATAATAACAATAATAATATTTTTTAATACTAATGCCATATAACCACGGGATGGTAGAAGTTACATGTAGCTCAAAACTAGAGGCACGATCAATTTGGAAACTCTGCCAAAATTACAATCTGCAGTGCAGCGAAACTTGGTACAATCATTCTCCAGAGGCAGTGATGGAAAATGACCAAGTGAGCTGATTTTGAGATTTTAGAATTAAAAAAAATCATCATTTAGATCATAAAAGGCCGGATATAGTCGTATTGGAAAAGGAGAGCAGAGTGTGCCAAATCATCGATGTGGTATGTCCTTTTGATACCCGAATTGCAGACAAGAACGAAAACAGAGAAGGTCGACCACTACTAGGACTTAAGAAAAGTGAAACTACAACAAAAATGTGGAGCTGCAAAAGGGTATCTGTTATTCCAGTTGTAATTTGGGCACTTGGGGCAGTGACCAAGAACTTGATGATGTGGGTTACTAAGATAAGAACACCTGGGATCTTGAACTTACTCCAGGCCCCGGTTGTTCAAACGTTGGATAGCGCTATCCACCGGATAAATCACTATCCAGCGGATAAGTATTAGGGAAATCAATTGCGCTATCCTCCGGATAGATTCTTATCCTGTGGATAGCGCTATCCAACGTTTGAGCAACCGCGGCCAGGAAGCCTGCTTGTTAGGAACAGCAAAGACCTTAAGAAGGATCCTAGACATCTAAGGCTATAGGGAATAGCTTGATGACCTAGGAATACGTAACCACACCGATGCAACTAGTAGTGTGAGATATGGAAAAAAAAATTGCAGTAATAATATTAATAATAATAATAATAATAATAATAATAATAATAATAATAATAATAACAAAACTTTATTTATAGATTTAAAAAAAAATAGACTATTTACAGATTCAAGAATATGAAATATTAAAATATATACCCTATGTACATTTTTCTTGTCTACGAAAGAGAATTGTTGTAAAATGACTATCTAAAGACTACTAATAACAAATTATAAAAAGCATCAAGAAGTTGATAAAAAAAAAATAAAAACTATTTAAAAATAATAATTCAAACTGATAAAAAGTTACTACTTAAATTCTGGCTAGCGCACTTTCCGATGTAATGTCAATGTCAGATATATTGGCTGCTCTTCTCTAATAATAATAATAATAATAATAATAATAATAACAGTAATAATAAAAATATTTTTTAATTTTTTTTTTAATTTTTTTATTTCAGAGCAAATAAACAACTGTCTATAAACTAAAAAATGAAAATTTCTATGTACATCCCAATAATAAAGTATCTATTGCTGTTAAGTCTAGGGAAGTCCTGATACGATAATGATAATGATGTCGTGGATAATAGAAACGATGATGATGACGATAATGATAACTTATGATAGGCGAGTTACAACCTATTTTATGCCAAAATGCTGAGTAAACTGATGTACAACCACTAAAAAACCTTTTCTTCTTGGTTTTCTTCCTCTTTGCTCGTCATATAACTTTCCTAGCATATTATGTTCATCGCCTTAGCGCGATTTCCGTATGACCTTGAAATGAAAACGCGTGAACAAAACACAAAGAACAAACGAACAGAAAGAGAGCGATTTGGTTTATTGAATGCATACAAAAGCACATGGCTTTTGATTGGTTAGGCGAACGCTCGAACAATGCCTCTTCCATATTATTGGTTTTCTTTGACCGGAAAACGAAGAGTCCATGTTTTGATCTTTTCATCTGTTGGCTGATAAAACTTGTAACGAACACTTACCGAAAACATTTTTCATAGTCACACGAAAATCGTTCTAGCAATTCAAATAACAAATTAAACAATTTAATTTGAACGAAGATCTACACTCTATCCTACCCATTTTTAACAAGGCCCGTCTTTGCCATTTTTTTTTTCTTTCATTTAGTGAACACCTCATGCTAATTAAACCAGATGGCTCCAACGTCTTCAACCAGGAAGGCTGTAATTCTTCTCACCCCGCTGGCACTTCTCTTGAAGTTCCATTTGGAGACGCAGAATACCTCATACTAGATATTTCTCTTGAATATAGATGGAGCGTGGTTAACGTCAAGTACAGCATAGTCGGTCAAACACTTGACTCAGGTTTGTAACCCATGGCATACCACACATGTATACGTGCATAATAATGAATACAAAATCCATCATATATACCTTATCATTTCCAAAATTTCTTTAACCTATCACTCCGATAGGGTTCATTTTACTTTTCTGGGAAACTGCCCACCTACCCCTCCCCTCAACCAACATTTTGCTCTAAGTAAGAACTAAGCGTTAATGTTGGTTTAGGGGAGGGGTAGGTGGGCAGTTTCACAGTAACTTAGAATTATCACTTATTCCTTTTCCTTCGAAGAAAAGGAATAAGTTGAGGGGACTGTTGTTCAGCAGAAATCCATTTCAAAGAGCTTTGTTTTCATTTTTATTCACTTCATTTACGATTGGATGATAAAGATGACATATAACGTAAATACACGATCGAGTAAAAGAAGAATAGAAAAGGAACAATATTAACACAAGGTTATTACTGTGTATGTTAAAGCTCTTTTAGGTTAACAAACAGAAAACTGCAGTCTGTGAAAAGATGCTCTAGAAAAGCGTACTCGGAAACTTCTCAATTTATGCTATTCAAAGGGGGTGTTTCTATCCGAAACATTATTTAGCATTAAAAGCTAATTTCAGAGAGCTATTTTCAGTACAAAAGCTCTATGGTAAAGCACCCATGAAGTAATCGTTTCGCGAATAGTACAGGTCTACAATACCATGGAATATGAAGAGCATGCCATTGTGATTTATTCAACTGCGATGATCATTTTCTCTTCATATCTTTATCCGCAGTTCAAATCATGCGTGATGTCATATATTTCTATTCAGGCATTTTAAAATTGAAATATTATTATGATTTATTTTATATTCTAAGCGGAAACTGTCCCCTCCTGGAATATAACAGTATCCAGCATAACCTCATCTTCAGCGTTGGTATATTGGTCAAACCTTCCACTGCCGCAGTCTGTCAGTTACTATTTGGTGAGGTTCAAGGAGCTCTCCAACAATGTCAGTAGACTTTTTAAAGCCACTAGCAACTCCTATTACACTAACCTGCTCAGGGGTTTTACAGCCTATGAAGTCCACGCATTCGCTGTTACGTCAAGCAGAGAGAATGCTACATACGCGAGCAATCCAGTCTCCATGGTAACGGCAGAAGGAGGTAAGGACCTCCATCAGCGTATACAATTGGCTAGATTACACCACCAATGACGATTCTTCAGCAAAAACACGAGACAGTAATTACCACGATGTGCATATCATGGAAAATCAAGTCACCCGCGCATAATTCTGACACTTTTCACAGCTACAACACTCATCACGGTCACAACACTCGTCACAGTCACAACAATCGCCATAGCTAGAATACTTGTCACAATCAAAACACTCGTCAAATATACAACACTCAGCGTCACAAACACTCGTCAGAGCCACAGTACTCGTCATTTAGTGTTAAACATATTCCTGCATTGCTGTGAAAACAGCAGCAATGAGGAGCTGTAATCGGTCTGTGTCTCTCTTCGGCATATTTTAAATGTTTAGCAGGTTTTACAGGCAAGAAATCCTAATAAAAGACAGAAAATGCAAGATCCAGAAAGTCCCCCCCTTTTTTATAGAAAGTACCAGAAATACAAATAGCAGTATGCTACTTTACTGATTAGCTAAGTTGTTTGGTGAGAAAAATTTCGGGATTTTAAAAGGACTAAGAAGATCGTTTTTATTGACCTTTGCTTATATAGACATCTGCAAAACTTTTAGGCAGGTTCAAACACTGTTTTCCTAAGCTACGCTGCGTTGGCGTTACCACATCAATACGGTTAAAGTGTTACAAATCAGTCTCGCTGTGAAACCTCTGTTTCCATAATTGACTCCGGGAAGATGAAAATAATTCTAAAAGGTGATTCCATTGAAACCGTTATCTTACTGCAAGCAGGAACTAAGAACTAGCGGTTTCTACCCTAATCCTCAAATATTCTACATTTCATTTAGTTCCCAGCCGTCCACCAACGAATGTCAGAGTTGAAAACCATGGATTGAATGAGTTCTTGGTCAGATGGGATTCCCTTCCTATCCAGTACGCCAATGGCCGCTTATTAGGATACAACGTTTACTACAAAAGTCTCCAGTACTACTACTATTGGGACACCATTGTTAGAGTCAACAACACAGATATACCACGAGTAATTCTGTCGGATGTTCGGATTGGAGAACGTTACCAAATTTCAGTGGCTGCTTTCACTGCTGTTGGAACCGGACCGAGGTCATCCCTTGTCTATGAGACGAAAGGTAAATATATCTTTTCCACGAGCTCATTAGGGTGACAATTTTAAGAACTGATTACTTATTATTAACCCTACCTTGTTAGACAGTACCCATTTCTTTCTGGTTTGTGTAGGGATGCTTATCTGCTCCAAAATTTGATTTGACTTTCCAAAGATTTTGCCGGCTTTATAAATAACTTTGTGATTAAAAGTTAGCGCATTGAACGTGATAAAAGAAAGAGCTACGCATGCACTCGGGTTGTTCTTTCGCAAGACAGGGTTGTCTTATCAGCCTATCAAAAGGGGCTCTGCGTAAATTATGACTACAGGATCAAAAAAATAATAGTAATAATAATGATATTATTAATAATGATAATAAATAAATAAATAAAAATGAAAAATAAATTTAAAAAAATATTTAGAACAATTTTAAAAAAGTAAATAAAAGAGAAATTGCGTATATTTAGAAAAATCATAATTTGTTAGACGAATAAGGGAGCTACTACGGTAAGTTACGTAAGTGTATCAATACCAAAAGCTAATGGCTAATGAAGTCTAAGGTTAGAAAGTTTTTATAAATGAAAAATAATGTAGCTTCTTTTATTGATGTAGGTAAAATATTGAAAAGATCCCCACCTGTTTTATTAGAGTTGACTTAGGGCTCGTTACATGAATGTTGTCCCTTTGTCTTATTATTATGAATGGTGCGATTTCAAATATAGAAATGAGGAATTTATTAATTTACATTTGCGAAATTTCCCTTGTTTCTCCAAATCCACCCAGCCTAAAGTTTTGGTTGATTCTTCGACAAGAGTTTGTCTGTGGTGTATGATAAGTTGCACAGATACTTTTGGAGACTGAATTACATGTAAACACCAAAATAAATTTGCCATTTTAGAGGAAAGAAAGTAAGTGTTGTTCTCTAATATGTAATTACAGTCACTTTAATTATCTTTCTTTTATGTATTGTCTTGCTTTAAGGTTGTGAAGGTTCTGTGAACCGGTCGTTTGGATGGCTAAATTTCACGCAATCGAGTTACAACACTCTCAACTGCAGTATTCAAATAAATAATGCAGGTGCAATTCAAGGAGTCGTCTTAGTCTCATTCAAGTACAGCTACCTCGGTTATTGCAGGTAAGCGGAATTATTCATTGTAGATCAGAAATCATGAAGGCAATGTAACACAAGGAAAAAGTCAAAGGAAATTGTCAAGTCCAAGAACGTTTATAGCATTTTTTTTTTTGTTAAAAGGAAATTTGAAGAAAAACGATAGGGTTTAAAGTAGACATTTTATCGATCGTACATCAGTTTTATAGTAGTTAAATATTATTTTGTGATGTAGGTGTTACGTCATAGTTATCCCACCCATCCACACCACCAAGAAACTATTTTAGGATTCTTTTTTTTTTCGCTTATTTAAATATCCACATGATTTTGTCTTAATTACTCTGATTTCATTGCTAGTTTTCTAATATTGATTAGTCGCGTTCACAAGCATTTGAGTCGCCTCATTTCTTATTCTCTGTAGCGAGTTTATCAAGATTTATGACAACACTGGCAACGAGGTTTTCCGTCGAAGAGGTTGTGATTCGTCTGCTAGCGGACAGTCGGTTGAACTTCCCTTTGGTGACGGGAGTAGCATAACATTGGCCATGGCGGTCTCTCTTTCATACCGATATAGCTACGCAAGAATTCAATACACAGTGTTAGACAAAGCCCAAGACTCAGGTAACAAGATCCTATGACGACAAATTTGCTGGAAAAACACTTGAAAAGTGAAAAAAAATGCTCAGGAAAGGTTGGACCTCTTTCTCAGCTCTCTTAAAGTACTCAAGTGGGAGTAGGAAGTATCGCACACGTCCGAGGATATGTTTAAGGGAACTTATAAATTACATGTACTTTACAAAATAAATGTTTGACAGTATTTTTCGTTGATTATTCATCCACAGCACAAGTGGTGCCTTCATGGAATGTTACCATCACCAGCAAGACATCATCATCATTGACAGTACGGTGGTCAAACTTCCCTTCAAGTGTTCCAATCCAGAGTTTTATAGTGAAGTATAAGCAAAAAAGTTCAAACGTCAGCTTGATCTATTACGTCTCACATTGGTATAACTCACACTACACTGGTAATATACTTAAAGGGTACACTTTTTACGAGGTCAGTGTCGTTGCCGTAGCGAATATTTTGGGGAATAGGACACTGTACTCCAGTGAGGCAATAAATGCAAGAACTAACGAAGGAGGTAAATATGCCAAAACATAACAAACAAACGAACAAACAAAAGTCAATAAAGTAAGTTAAAACAGCAAAACATACCAGTCAGCCCATACGATGCTCGAATTAAAAAGAGAGTTTAACTGCAGTTTCGATTTCAAAAAGCCTTTTCTGCATTTGAAATTTTCATTGAACCTCTATGAATTTACTCTTCAATGCAGACGTTCGTTTGGTTCGCTATATAATGGGGTGTTTACATGAGAAAACTCGCACCAGCGCAAGTTTCATATCAGGATGACTTTTCGATTTCTTATCACGTTTACATGATGACTGGGTCATTTAATATGTCTTTATGTTGATAAAATACACGTGTGTTCAAAATCGCAAACATTACGCATGCGCTACCCGTTCCAGTCTACCAACAGACCGATTTCACACCGAAGCAAGTGTTCGTTTCGCGTTTACATGATACCGTTGCGAGATTTCGTACCGGAGTGAAATTCTCGCCCCGGTGCAACAACCGGGGTTAACTCACGCCGGGCCGGGCAGGGTGACTCGCGCCGACATGACATTTTGTGGTGGTATCATGTAAACAATATAGAGCCGTGAGAGGGAACCGGAGTGAACTCGCGTTTTGGAGCGACGCACGTCAGCTGGAAGAGAGTCTTTTTTCTCTTTCAATATTTCTTGAAGCTACATTCAAACCTCTTCAAACGGGCACTAAAGGGACAGCACCAAGTGTCCGTTTTACAGAGGGGTCCGTATTATAGAGGTAGGGAATGTATGATTTTTTGGTTTTCTGGGACCAAACGAACTGTTCGTAAAGAGAGGTTAGACTGTATCAAATTTGTACTCCCTAATGTCTTCGTGGGAGGCTTAACACTTAAGCAAGTTTAACAGTTAAAGAACAAAATCTTGTCGGGGATTTATTATAAGGTATCATTTATTATTATTATTTTTAGTTAAGAGTCATTTCTGCACTAGTATCCGACAATTTTTGGCCCTATTTCCAAAATGCCCTAGAACTTGGTTTGTTTGTTTATTTATTTGTTTCCCTTGTAGCTTGGGAACGTGAACACTTATCACTTTAACACCCCCTAAAAAAAAAAAAGGTGTCCTTTTAAGTTATATTCAATTAGTCAAGTGTATATAAACCTTATTTTGTTGTAGAGATCAGGTGTCACTGGCACGTTAGGTACCCCTGGTAACCATTTTAAGGTTTTTTTTTTTTTTTAGGTTTCTCCTTTTGCTCGTACCTTCTCGCCAATACCGTCATTTTGCTGATTTGCTAATTTTCACAGTACCAAGCGTTGCACCTTCGGGCTTACGAGTTTCTAGGCTGCAGTTCAGTGAATTAAAGGTGCAATGGAATCCAATACCTCAGCACAGTGCAAATGGGCGACTGCTGGGATATGTAGTCATCTACCAAGAGTATCCCTATTGGTATAGCACCCAAAAAGTCAACTCTAGTAGCCCAGATGTCAATATGCTTGTGTTGAGTGGTTTGAAAGCAGCACGTTCCTACAGAGTGTGGGTGGCTGGGCTCACACGCGCAGGAACTGGACCTCAGTCATCTCCATATTACGTCACAACTGGTAAATTGAACAAATCGACGTGACATGACGTCAGAAAGTTCAAAACTGAATTAGTACCACAGTTGAATGGTTTCATAGCCTGCATGAACACGTCTCCTATTTCCTTTGTCGTTTCACTGCAAAGCTTTGAACATTTTGACGTCATTTGTTAATTTTACAATAACATTGGCTGTCTTAAACTTGCATTCAGTAAACCGCGCGCAAAAGACTAAAAAAACAAATTGCGTCATCATGACGTAATTTTCGTGGTCCACACTGAAACGTTTCAAACGTCGTGCTAATGCCGTTCCGAACTCTATTCAATAAATAAGAAATACATTAGAATAATTTTAGAAGTTGTTTTTTTTTTGCTTTTATTTATTGTTTTCGACAAGAGCTCTTTTATTCGACTTCTGAAACCAAGGTGGCTATAGTCGTTTTGCGGTCCAGGCAGCTTATCCCGGCAGAATCATGACGTTTCAAACAGACCTCATATAGCATAGTTCTACTCATAGACTACTCTATACACTACTGACTACTTACAACAAAGGCACGAAATACAGCATTAAGATATACCATACACTATACGGCTTAACTGACAGACGACATCGCGACATAATTGACCAATCAGATCAATAACCAGCGTATAATGCCATCAACTGACGTGATACAACTCACTTTGACTCTGAAGATGACTACCGCACAGGTTGTCGAAACGTCAGTCACTGTCAACAACAACAGTCCTATTCAGGACTACGTTCACCCGGACGATCAAACTCAACCTTTTGACTATACCTATTGTTCCTGAGGAATAGTATATTTTATAACAACCCACTCATATTTACGATTTATATAAACTGGTCCTGGCACATGGTTAGCAAGATCGCAGTGTGTTTGGAATTATTTAACTAATTGAAATTAAAGCAGTAGAAGGTTAAATTTGATCGAGGAACTAAATTTTTTTCATTTCTTGCTGTCAATTAGATTGCGGTGGATATACAAATCGATCTTTTGGCCACCTAGAGACTGGTTCCGACAGGGGCTCAAGCTATCTAACATGCACTCTTGTGGTTGGCAGAGGGGGCATAAATCAGGCAGTTGCACTAGTGTGGATAGAAGATCTGTATTTGTCATATTACAGGTACTGAGCCGTTTTGAGTGAAATTACTACCTCAGATTACTTGACACGATTCTCCGATTGGATAGAGAAGGGAACTGTCACGTTGCCAAAGGAGCAAAAATTGTGGATCACAAGTTTGCGCTTAAGCAAGGACGACGGCGACAATAACTAGAACGGCAAACAAACAAACAAAAAAAAGGATTGTTTTTTTCTTCCGTCATGAAACTTTCTAATTTCACGCGCCCGCTCTATGGGGTTGGTGAACACAGCACATAAAATTTTAAACTCAGATACGGTACTTTCGGATTTAACCCCAGCGAATTTAGCTAACTTACCAAGTTAAACGAAACTGAATAATATCGTCGATGAAGTTTAATTTGAAACAGTGTGAATTCACATGTTTTTTGGTTTGTTGTCATCTAAAAATTTTGCTACCGTGACGTAAGGACTTCTCTTCTCTATTCTTGTCTTAATTAACCTCAGAAATCTCAAAGGGATCATGGATTATGTAATTTTGCAATGGAGGTTCGCTGAACTGATGCATCAGTGTCGTCAGTGTGTCTAAGGTCAAGTGTGGAGACTTTACCTGAGGATATCTCTGCTATTGACCACCACGGCGGTGACATGGAGAATAAAACAAAAACAGAAACAACGACAACAAAACAACTCTCCGGCCATGTTGAATAACCCCCCCAAAAATATTGTCGGGATTGAACTCTTTTCTCGTGTAAAAGCTTCCATTTGTTGCAAAAAATTAACGTATATTTAGTTGATGACCACTTTTGAGTGAAAGTAAAGTAAAGTTTCAGTTCGTGTTTGCCCAATCTCCCTTCTTTTTTTTTTTTTTAAAATAGAGCATTTGTAGCCCATTCTTTCCTTCCATGTTTTGAAAATGCAACGGCCGTCTCTGCTAAGAAAGAGTTTTGAGATCTAGAATTTTTGCTAACATGGTAACAAGACATGACCTTTCTTCTTTCTATTCTTTTCTTGACTATTACGAAACATAACATATCAGCGGATATAAAGTTTTTTTTTCCACCTGTTTGTTAGTATTTTTTATTTATTACGTTTTTCTTCGTGTTTTAGTGAATATGTCAAAATAATTGACGGAAATGGATCACTGGTTTGGCATAAGTATGGATATTCTTACTCGCCTGACCTGCGATCTTTCGTTCAGGTTGGGTTCGAAAGTGCCGATAACATAACTGTTCAGATCTATTTATTAAGCAGCTACAGTCGATTCAAGCTTCAGTACGGAATTATAAAGCAAGGTCTTTTCTCAGGTTAGAATCTTTCCATAGAGCTAATTGAATTAATTATACAGTTGTATATAACTCTCTGATATATCGACTTTTATTGCGGGCTCCTTTCGTCACCAGCAATCCTAATTTTTAGGTTTGTTATTACGCATGCGTCGAATGTATGTGGCAAGAATTCGTTTGGACTTCCACTAAAAATGAACGGAATGAACAGAACACGTTTCCACCTTCTACCACTCGTAATCTGATCACGCGTTCCGACCATCTGTGTCGTGAAAGCTACGCAAAGCACAGGGTTGGATCATGAGCAAAAGCGCTTTGACCTGCGATCGCTGTCTCCCGCAATCCGTAACCTTTGGCTATTACTGGTGCATTTGCGTCCTAGATACGCTGCCAAAAGCGAGCCAACGATGGTTTCCGCAACATCAGTTTTTCCCAACTAATTGGTCTATTTGCACTGATGCGCTTAGACGTTGCGCAACCGAAAAATACCCTGAGAAAAGACCAGTACAGTCAACTCTCGCCTTGCTGACACCCCTTTATAAAGAACACCCCGATAATATGGACAGCAGTTAAATCCTATGAAAAAATATATTAAAGATGTTTGACTGAAATGAACTCCCGCAATTACGGACTCTCGGCGCTAATGAGGACACCAATTCAAGGTCCCCACAGTGTCCGCTTTAAAGGAAGGTGGACGTAATGATTCAGTATCTCGTAAAGGTGTTTTATTTTCTTTGTATACGTAATTCATTTTCTCAGCTCTACCTGTCAACTGGAATGTGACCATTGGCAACACCTCGAGAACTTCGATAACGGTTCACTGGGAGAATTTATCACCGCTTATCAATAATACCGTACTCTATTATATCGCATACGCCCACGATGGTAACCTATCAAGTGCAGCGGTCGTTTCTGGAAGTTTAAACACTTCGAACGTTGTGGGGCTGTTGCCTTACACTGAATATCAAGTAAGAATCATCGGAATAAACAGCCTTGGTCAGCCCTACAACAGCTCAAACGTCACAGCCCTAACAGAGGAAGGAGGCAAGTGAAGTATAACGTTACTTACGTTAACGGCGCGCGTTTAGCCTTTTTTTGATAGCGCGCTTGAATTTTCAGATTTGTTGTTTATTGTAGTTAATGGTGTGTCATGCCTGTAAAGGCCATTGACGGGGATGAATGCCGGTGAAATGGGTCGAAATGCGGGTGAAAGACAACAAAAACTACGTTGTCAGGGTGCAGAGAAAATCACTTTTACAGCTGACTATTCGGGCAAGCTGAAGCTAGCATTTACTAGCCCAGACGTCATTTCAACTAGCCTCAAAAGCTTTTTGACGACGGAAGAGTTGATTTCACAGTTCATGTGCTATTAAAATTCCTCAAAAAACATCACTTGCCAGTCGGGCAAGTTAAAAACAGAATTCATTAGCCCGATAGCAAAATCCACTAGCCCCGGGCTATCAGACACGACTTTCTTTGCACGCTGATTGTTTTCCCTTTCCAGTTTATTTATGTTTTTGTCATGAGTGAAAAATATTGAATCTGACTAGGTGAGGGCAATGCAGTTTAAGTAACCACAGTGCAATAGAGGATATTCGTATTCCCCGACGGCCCTGGGACGAGAGACTTCACAGCATGATTGCCAGGCTAAAGCGGGGAACTTTTTAGCAAAGACACAAACAAACATTTGTTAGTCGCGGCTGAATCGCTGCAAAACGATAGAAATCAGCAAAAAACCGCAAGATTTAAAAGCTGAAACCTTACGGGTAAGCTTAAGGGATATCTGTTTCAAAAAACAAAACTGTGGGAAGAGCTGGTCGTACGGCTAACAGCAAAAGTTAAAAAGCCACGAAGCCAAAAGAAGAAACAAGAAGTAATCAAGAAAATGGTATATTGTGTCAAAATGTCAATACTCGAATCCTTTTTATAAAATTTTATTCTTGCTTATTATTCTTTTTCTCGTGTGTGTATCTGTAGTGTGGAGTTTAAACTACTCAGTATTATCGCCTGTTCCCTGAACTCTGTGTTCAACTGCGTGCACGTTTTAGTACTCTCGCACAGTTGTTATCGAAGATAATATAAATTATATTAAAAAAAAAAAAAAGAAAACTTTACCTAGTCATCTTTGTTCAAACCGGTTTGACTTCCTTAAAATGCACATGGACTGTGTGCAGAACGCTAAGCCCCGTCCTGTAATTATCCAAAGAATTAGTCGTTTGCTTTACTTCAAATACACATTCAAGATTTTGCACCCGCTCTGTTAGAAAATTTCAACTGGAAAGTAGGTTTGATAACATCACCGTTAACTTTATCGCAGGCTTTCGATGATTACGTCCATTTCAATAAAAGATATCCTTCAAAAAGTTTAAAGGAGACTGAAAATTACAATTAAAACGGCTTCGGGGATTTTAAGAACATCTCTGTTTATATTAAAGTTTTAAACTCGCTCACCAAGCACTCTTCTCATCAATATAATTATGGTAAGGATCACTGTTTTTCTTAGTAATAATGAGCAGATCTTCCTTTTGTTGTTTGAAATAATGTTCTCTCAAGTATGTAAGCCCGTCGGAACTTTACAATGTTAAAAATTTTCCTTAAATTCGGCAAACTCAGCTGCAGTTTTTTTCATATTTGTTCGTCCTCTTGGCGAGAAGGTCCCCGCATGAGCCTCGCATTCATGATCAAGGCCCACTCGTCCCAGAACTGTCGGAGAATACGAATTCTGTCTGTTTAATTATGGAATGTTATGCAAATATCTCAGAGAATGAGTGACTGGCTGATAAGCAACTTACAAATAGTTAGGGACCAATCAGCAGGTGCCGCAACGCATTCGCAATTTCAATAAGATTTAATTATGATTGGTTTCTGGTACCAGCATGCAGTTTCTGGGGTTTCGCTAGGTGGCCTTATAAACACGTTCCATTAATTTTGACTATGTTATTTTTTCCCCTGCATATTATTAAAGGTTGATATTATAAGGGGGTGTCTCGTTCAATTTGGAATTTAATTACATTACTCTCGTGCTTATTCCAAATGCTTAAACTGCATGAACCCGTATTTTGTTACTTTTTTGATCCTTTTTTACACTCGTGTAAAGCATATAGCCGGGTGCATTGCAAAATATCCAAAGAATTATCTATCAATTGCATACTGTAGTTGACTAGAAAAGTTCGGTATGAGGTCAGTAATTAGTTAATTTACAGTATCATATACTGTGATTGACTCGGGGTGTGCATCGCAAGAGATCATACACCTATTTCAACTATAATTGATTGTCTGTGTTTGTTTTAGTCCCCAGTAGGGCACCGTCTAATGTAAGAGTGTCTAACGTACGGTTTGATCAAGTCAAAGTGCAGTGGTATCCCATCCCTCATCAATTTGCTAATGGGCGTCTCCTCGGATACACTGTTTACTATTACGAGTATTATAACTCGTACTTGAGAAAATCGGCTAGCACCAGTAATCCGTATACTAACATGGTGATATTAAGAGGTCTCAAGGCAGCAACTCACTATCAAATAGCCGTAGCAGCCTTTACGTCTAAAGGACCTGGAACCCAGTCTTACTGGCAGTCCATAACAACAGGTGATGTTTTATGTCATAATGCTGTTAAATTTTAGTCAATTATAAAATTCTGATTAGCGTTGATCACCCTGCACAGAGAAGTCTTCTTTTCATACTCAACCTCTATTTATTTTTAACTGTAAAAATGTGTACGAAGATAGAGCAATGAATTCTGAACAAATTTCCAAGCTTTTGCGAGACGCGGCATTTACATATCGGCCAATAGATCTGTCATGTAGCGTAAAAAGTGACTTATATGGGGAGATGTTGCCTCCTGAACAGTCATTGTATTAGAAAAAGTATTACTTCAATGTTCATCAGTTTCTCGAGAGATCTGAATTCATGCTTTCGTGAGCCTGCGAGGAAGCACTGCACTTGGGGAAATCGACAGAAGTCACGCTAGAGTAGCACGCGAAAGGAGACGCGAGTGCAAGGTGCGGGGAAAGAAGTTGGAGCTTGCAACAATCTCTCATAAATTTTCATTTCCACCCCGGAAACCACAGGAAAACCGCAAAGAGTGAAAACTGTCACCGGAAACAAGAAATGCGTCAGCCGTTTGTCAGTTACCTGCATCGGCCACGAGCCAGTGACGCTAGCGTTCCAGGAGCAAGATATTACAATTACAATTACAAAGACAAGATTACCAGAAGAAGACAATTGGTCTGGACATTCTGATCTGGATCGTAGTCTATAAGCTTAGTCGGAGCTGTAATCCTTTAATTCAGCTGAGACGTGTCGCTTCTCAAAGAAGCTGCATTCTCTTTAAACTTCTCTTTAAGCTGGGAAGCAATCGGTCCAATTTAGATTTAAATAAGTTCATTGATTTGCAATCACGCAAATCCTCGGCAACTCATCCAAAATAAATGCATCCCTATAGCCAAAACGTTTTTGCCAATTGGTTTTGGGAAGGGGCATTTGAAATCGAGAAAAGGAGCCCCTAGTATCATAGCTGGGCCTCATTTTCAAAAATTTTGGCATAGGTATTAAATAAGGTGCCATATTGTTGTACACCTTGAACATTTCTACAGCGAGCAGCATAAATGAATAAATAAATAATAATAAAGCATAAAGCATAATTCTGCCCACAGAAAGGTTGTCCCATCCAAGCTCTTGCAGCAGGGAGCCGGAGCCAAAATCACAACTGGAAAAGGTTATGATCCTAGCTGCGCAGTTTTGTTGTTTTTGAAGCTTTAGCGCTAGTTCTGAACCCAGACCCTCTCAAACAACGCTGCAATCGTCTTTTTCCGTATCGTGTTACTAAATGTACGGCAAGCATTTATGGCGGGTCGGCAATTTTTTAGCCAATGGTATTTCGCTTCGTCTGGGCGAAGCAGAAATGAAAAAGATCGTTGCAAGCTCTACTGTTCAGCCACTCGCGGCTTGGCCATCCGGATGTGTACCAACATGGCGTCCCCATACAAAGCTCTATAAATTTGTGTAAATCATTTCTCGCTTATGAAACATTGTACTGACCTGAATCTTGGCGAGTAACTTATTTATCTCGATTCATTTCCCAGATTCTGGACTATATCTATTAAGCGGTTTTGATTTCTTTATTTTTTGATGACGTGACAATCAACAAGAGACATTTCCGGTTTGCGTTGCAGGTTGTGGAGGCAGCTTAAATGAATTGTTTGGAAACTTACAAGTCGGCCAAAGATCGTACTATTCTTATTCGCTGCATTGCAATTGGAAAATTAGCAATGCAGGGATCAGCCAAGCTGTTGCACTTGTGTCATTACCTCAACTGTCTCTGTCTTATTATAGGTTAGTGTGATATATTTATGGACTGCCAATTAAAAATTACAGTAAACAACCCCGAATAAATTAGATCACACCGGAAACGCACACTAACGATGGCAAAAATGATTTAACGATCAAGACTCCCCCCCCGTCCCCTCGGGGTGGCAACATAAGTAAGTAAAGTAAAAGCTTTATTAATGTGTCAATGTATTTAGTTTTCAAGGGGACACAAAAACTAAAATTATTTACAAATAAGAAATAATAGTAATAATGTATATACAATTAAAATATGTAACATGTATAAATTGTATTAAAAGAATAGGTGTATAAAAGGTAGTTTCTAAGAATTGCAAAGGTTACAGCAGCTATTGTTGTTGTTTAAGAGTGACGTTAGGTCTTTTTTCCTAATGTTCTTTTTGAAAGATTCAATATTCGAGGAGCTTTTCAATTTATTATCTAGTTTCGACCATATATGAGGTATATGGTATCGTATCCATGACAACAACATACACAGTCAGGTTTTATTTACTTACAAAAGTTGGACGCATAATGTATTAATTTGAAGTGTATTTGTTTTGTTTTGTTTTTTTGTTTTGCTTTTTGTTTTTGTTTTTTTTTTTTTTACAGTGAATACGTTAAGGTGATTGATGGCAACGGTATCACGGTTTTGAGTCGCTATGGATACTCGTCTGTCACTCAGAAAACTTTCAGGGAAGTTTCTTTTGGCAATTGTGGAAACATCACCGTCCAGGTCTACCTAAGGCGGAGCTACAGCAACTTCAAGTTACAATTTGGAATTTTAAAACAAGAATTAGGTTAGCCTGCTAAATTCGTTTAATGTTGCTTCAAACCCTGCTACGGAAGCACACAACCCTGTGCACGCTTTGCAGCAAAACAAAGATTTGGGTAGTGCCTCTGATTTGTTGAACATTGGTTTCAACCCATCGGAATCACTAATCACTACCCAGGTCTGTGTATGGGCAGTGACACATCGTCACTACAGAATCTCTGCGCTCGATATTCAGACATTATTTTGCGGGGAAATTCCGATACCCTTCCCCGCCCATCACTCCTTTTTCCACACTCTCCATGGATGATCACCGGTCTTTGAAACTTCCAATTATAATTACTGTCAAACTCAGAAAACCGTGAACACCAGAAAAATTTCCGGAATGTTGATTGTGTACTGGCTAATCACTGTAAAGTTCAGGACACGCGAGCAAACCTCAAACCACAATCTAATTACCGTTGCTGTTTGCGGTTTAGTTATCTCGCGCCTTATTGGCTTATTTCTCGCAACACAATAACATTCCATAAATATTTCTGGTGTTCACGGTTATGTGCGTTTCACAGTAACATGTTACTTTATTTTGCTCTTTTTTTCTTTGTTTTTAGCATTTCCATTGGCTAACTGGAGTGTTTCCTTTGACAATGCTACTGCAACAAGCATCCGATTCTCTTGGCAAAACCTTCAAACACTCGTTGGTCAACAAACAAGTCATTACTTCATAGTCGTCAAAGACTTATATGGTAGTAGTCTAAACGAGTACATCGTCTCAGGAAATACTACTTCCCATGTGTTATCTGGACTATCGGCATGGAGGGAATATCGGTTATCTCTTGTTGGTGTAAATTACAGGGGGAATGCCTACAATAGTACAGAGATCTCAGCATGGACAGACGAAGGAGGTACGTGCATTACAGGGTGTCCCAAAAGTTCGTTCCTCTAGCTCGTTTCATGCGCTATAACGTTTGATCAAAACTAGAAGATGTTTATTGCTCTATCGAGTACATGTATTCCGAATTTCAGTAACCAGCATTCCCCCTTTGTCTTTTTATCACATTCTATAGCAGTTGCGGCATGGAATGGGATACAACGTGTAGAGCCACAGATTATATTTTTTGAGCTTTTGTATCACCTGGTACGCAGGAGCCACTTCATCTCCAGTTCGACCCCCCCTCAAACAACTTTTGTTTTAAGTTTATGCAGATGAAAAAAATATACTTTCAGCATTCATCCAAAAGCTGAAAGATAATCACCCTAGTCCCTATCCACAGTAACGCTTTTGTACCTCTTCACAAATTTGAGACGAGCTAATCGTGTTTGACAGACTAACAGAGGTTTTATTGCCGTCTCTGGGGCCTTTGAATCCTCTAACCGTCGCTTTTATTTTCATGAAACTGCTCTAGACATGGCTTGCTAACTATTGTGAGAGCTATCTCGTTGAGTTGTCTCTTTTGTGACCAACCTCATTCAATATATTTTAGCCGCTTCATTCAGGACTATCAGTCTTCCTCTTCCTTTTTTCTTAATTTCTCGATGACCATTTCACCACCCAAGATTCGAATTTTTCCAGTTTTTTTTTTAGCAGTTATATCTACTGATAATCTGGCAAATCGAAGTAAACATGCTTATGCTCTCAACTAGCTAAACGTTTTTGCGTTTATAGAGAGTTTTTCTTTCATAATATTCACGAAAAACAAGGAAGGAGTTTGAGCAAACCGGGCTCTGACAAAATACACAAAAAAAATTGGCGGGAAAATGCACTCGCGCACGCGCACATTTGGCGCGGAAGTACAGAAATCGAATATTAGAGTCACAAGATGGCACAACAAGCATAAAATCTTAAATTATATTGAAAGACACAACTTTTGTTTAAACGATTTAATTACCAAGTCCAATCGGAGTATAATACAGTCTTATATTGTAGAGGAGCGAACTTTTGGGACACCCTGTATATTACAAACAAATTATTTTTAACCCCGTTGATTCTTTGATTTCCATAACGAAGCATTAACGCTTTCAACTCCGTTCTAGCTAACAGATCTCTATAATGTGTTCCTCATCTTGTACATAAGGACCTGATCGAAATTCTTGTGTTGATTGTCTCAATTTTGCGTGAGAGTCATTCTCCTCTACGAATGAAATGCATTTTTTTTCTTAGTCCCCAACACAGCTCCATCGTATATCCGTCTTTCAAACTTACATTTGGCTGAGGTGAAAGTTCAGTGGAATCCACTTTCCCAGTATTACGCTAACGGACGTCTCCTTGGATACAGAGTCTACTTCAGGGAATATAACTCTTATTATCATTATTACTCGTATTGGACAAGGAGTGTTAACACTAGCAGTGCTAATGTTACTATGGTGATATTGAGGGACCTAAAGCAAGCCACAACTTACCAAATAGCAGTGGCAGCTTTTACGTCTAAAGGCGAAGGACCACGTTCGTATTGGATGTCCATAACTACAGGTAGTGCAATGTTTGAAGCCGATACTAACCTGAAAAAGTCAGACCTGTATTATTTAAGCAAACCATTAGTTAGCGGTCACACTCTTTTTAACCGTCAACTACCAAAGTCCCTGAAATAATTTCCCTAAATAGCTCTGAAACTGACCTTTATTAAGCAGACACCCCTATAAACTTGTCGGGGTCACCTTTTCCTTCGTTCCAACGGGATATTTTTCATTAGTATACACACTCAGTGATCTTAGTGATTTAAGCAATCTGATCGGTTAGCTATCTCGGACCATTCAACAATATTCACCTCTTAGGGAGTGGAAAATGTGTGAGCTCGGTGTGTTTCCTATTTTTTTAAAGAACGACTTTTCAAAAGTCAACAAAATCCTAGTATTGACTTTTTTAAGTCAAGAAAAAGACTTTGAAGGATTAAAAACGCTTTTGTTTTGTTTGTTTGTTTGTTTTTTTTCATTTATAGTAGCTGATTTTTTTTCTTTAATGCAATGTTTACAACTCCCGTTTACAATTCGCGTAGAAGAGGCCGTTTCGTGAACTCAGCGTTTCTTACAAGAAACGTTTTGCCCCCAAAAAACTCGAGCAACCGAGCCGCCATGTCAACACTTTATAGGAAGAACGACACAACAAACCTTTCTGGTTAT
>CALNXK010000339.1:140000-212500 GCA_942486035.1 Porites lobata
GTATCACGGGCGACTGCAAATTTGCCGGGCCTATTAATTTTATCAGGGGCACCTTGGCCGGGAGGCTGTACTCCTTCTGACTCGAAGTGACGAACGCGGATCTGTAATCAATGATTACCTCATTTTGCATTACGTGTGTTCAAATGTGCAAATGTTTTAGATATTGAATGGATGGACGGACGGATGGACGTAGGGATGATTTGAATTGGTTGGAAAGGTGTGGGGATAAAACGACAGCGAGAACAGATGAGTGGAAGGATGGGTTGTCGATGTGTAGGGAAAAGGTTGTATGGACGTGTCTATGTGAAGTTGAAGAATGTTTTAATGAAAGAAGAAGAATATGATGAGATAGGATGGCTGGAGTGAGGAAAGGGTGAATAAAGATAGTGGGTGGGGCAGGGAGGTGAGGGAGAGGAGAACAAAGGAAGAAAAGAATTACTTCAGAGCCCGGGTTCTAAAAGACAGATTTGCGTCAATCCGGCACTAAAACTTTGTTCCGTTTTTGTATTTTATTTTCCTGTGTACTGCTTAGAGTAGATAACATTTCGTGTTATCATTACTGCGTTTCAAAGTAAACACTCAACAGTATTTTGTGAGCTTGAGTTGCACGTTCTTAGACAAGAAATTTTTGCTTATAGTTTGGCTTTTAATCCTGGGTTAAACTTAACCGTCTTTCGAGGAACCGGGTCAGGAGAAAAAAAAACAAGGCCGAGAATAGCTAGGTTACCACTATCAATGACAAAATATGTTTTCTTTTCCTCGTTATGTTACAGTGAATACATTAAAGTAATGGATGGCAGCGGTGCAGCTGTGCTTATTCGTTATGGATACTCCTCGACTCCCCAAAAACCTTTCAGGGAAGTTAATTTTGGAAACTCTGATAATATCACCGTTCAAGTCTATCTGTATGGTAGTTACAGTAATGTCAGGCTTCAATTCGGAATTGTACCGCAGGGATTACAATCGGGTTAGTTTCATCCTTTTAGTTAAAACAGCGCTAATATTGCGAGCTTTTTATTTCTTGTCATACATGTTCAACTACCGGACATAAAAGTGTAACCCAAAGAATGCACAGATCCAAATTTTGTTGGTTCGCAGGGTTTTTTTTTAGGTCATTCCCCTGAAACAGACTTACTTTCCCTATGCGTGATAAACTGGCATTTGCTAATTGCAGTTTCTGAATTTGAAAAACCAAAATAAGTTTTCAGAAAAGCAATATTAAATTGCCTCATCATTGTTATAAAGAATGGAGAAGTCGAGGATATTCCGTAAAATTTGTTTTAGTTTTACAACTAACTTTTTATTTGTCTTGGTTACCATGGCAATTTTCCAAATTTATCCTCCTTTATACACATTTTCTAAACTGATAATTTTTCTAATAAAAAGTCAACAGCATATAAATATAAACTGGCAAAAAAAAAAAAGAGAAAAGAAAAACAAACAAACAGCAAAATAACAAAACTAACAAAAAATGTGTGTTCAATGCTTGTTTTCAAACTAAGCCCATTATGCAGAAAACTCAAACTGTTGCATCTTCAACTACTTTATAACAACAACAACAACAAAATTAAACCAAAACTAGAAAGCACTCCACGTTAACTTTCACATTGATATCTTGGTTCTAAACCAGGCTGACATATTATAAAGTTTACGTACGTGATTTTAGAGGGGGTACCTGTACAAAAATATTTGAAATTAGATTAGATTAGAATCTGAGCGTTGCACATGATTGCGAAATTTAATTTGGAATTCTCAAACTCACCTATCGCTGTAATGTCTTTCATCATCATCATCATCATCATCATCATCATTAGCTAATAAACTTTCTCGATTTCTTTTTAGCCCAACTAGTGTCCAGTTGGAACGTATCCATTGATAACAAAACAGCAACCAGTATGCGCGTTTCTTGGAAAAATCTATCAGCACTGCTAGACCAAAGCATTCTTCACTTTCTAACTGTCATAAAAAGCGGCAATGGAAGTATTGTGAATGGAAATATCCTGCAAGGAAATGCTACATCTAATGTTTTCTATGGGCTGTCGCCATATATGGAATATCGACTCAATGTTCTTGGTGTAA
Source organism: Porites lobata (assembly GCA_942486035.1). Lineage (NCBI taxonomy): Eukaryota > Metazoa > Cnidaria > Anthozoa > Scleractinia > Poritidae > Porites > Porites lobata. Next base: position 142,080 of record CALNXK010000339.1, read on the forward strand.
ATGATAACGGAAAGGTTTACACGAGTTCAGAGGTCACAGAGTGGACTGAGAAATCGGGTATGTTTTTATTTCATTAGTTACCTTGCCTGCCAAATCCCAATTTATAACTTATTCATAACAGCTTTTTATGTTGTATAAATAATATGTTGTATTAGGCTATAGAATTTACTTCAGGAGGAGCGCCTATTTTCCAATACCACTTAATTCAACTGTGATGTTCGTCCGCAACAAAGTTTTTCGCAATGGCGTCTTTTAAAACAAAGCAAGATCTTATTTTATAAGCCGTACGTCTACTTTCATTGACGATGAAGAATTTTTGTGTTGTCTGACCTTTTCGAGTGGAAAAACACCTGCTTTCCCTACGAAGATTATTTAACTTTTAACCTGGATGAGATGACCGAGTCCGAGTGTCTAGAGCGCTTAACTAGGGAGCGGGAGGTCGCGGGTTCTATTCCTGGGGCCGGACTAATACTTAGGGTCTTAAAATAACTATTATTTTCAATTGATGAGAAAAAATTTTAGCTCTTTAAAAAGATAGCAAATTGTGTGATATAGCTCCTTTAAAAGCGTAACAAACTAAACAGATCAAGCAAAATAGCTTTATTAAAGTTACATGTAAGGCAGGGTGTCAGAGTTTAGATTTGGAAAAAGAGACATTCTGGTGTGATAGTGGTTTTCCATAGAAAGTTTATTTCCTCTATATTAAGGATATATGATTTGCCTTACCTAAATACCATTACGAGTTCGCTCGCTCGGCCTCCTCAGCTGTTGTCATTCTCCGAAGTAAAAACAATTCATTAGTCGAATTTTCAATCAACATCGCTTGTGAAGAGAAAAAAGGAACGATACCTGGATTTACGACGATAAGAAAATGCAAAGGAATTCACAAATCGCTTAAAACAGTGGATTTGTACCTGCCGAAGCTTGTGGATTGCAGGACGACGTGATTCTACTTTGCTTGGCGTCGTCGTCGACACCACGACGACGAAATTTACTGGTCGCGCTTTCGGAGTACACTGTAACTCACTTCCTGTCGTCGTCGACAAAGTTGTCGTCGTGGTTCTTAAGTTCCCTATTAGGGAACTTAAGAACCACGACGAAGTTCACGACGACGACGTCTGTTAACTGGGAATAGACTGGAACGAGAACGTCGGTTTCGGCGGGAAAAAGAAAACTTAAGATGCAGTCGGTTGGTAGTCGACGACGACGACACTAAAGTAAACACAAATGTAAAACTGTGATGTTCGTTCGCAACAAAGTTTTTCGCAATGGCGTCGTTTAAAACAATGCAAGATCTTATTTTTTAGCCGTGCGTCTAATTTCATTGACGATAAACAATTTTTGTGTTGTCTGACCTTTCGAGGGGAAAAACACCCGCTTTCCGTATGAAGATTATTCAACCTGAATAAGATGACCGAGTCCGAGTGTCTGTCAGAGTTTAAATTTGGAAAGAGAGACATTCTGATAAGATAGCTGTTTTCCATATAAAGTTTATTTCCTCTATAGTAAAGATATATGATTTGCCTTACCTAAATACGTACAAGTAAATTTATCACTTACGAGTTCGCTCGCTCGCGCTCCACAGCTGTTGTCATTCTTCGAAGTAAAAACAATTCATTAGTCGAATTTTCAATCAACATCGCTTGTTAGGAAAAAAAAGGAACGATAGTTGGATTTACGAGGATAAGCAAATGCAAAGGACTTCAAAAATCGCTTAAAACAGTGGATTTATACCTGCTGAAGCTTGTGGATTGCAGGACGACGTGATTCTACTTTGTTTGGCGTCGTCGACGGGACCACGACGACGAAATTTACTAGTCGCGCTTGCGCAGTACACAGTAACTCACTTCCGGTCGTCGTCGACAAAGTCGTCGTCGTGGTTCTTAAGTTCCCTATTGTTTGCGTCACGACAACTGATGATACCAATTATATTAAATGAACTATATTTAACATTTTGCCCATGAAATTCTGCCGATGGACGCCGTTTGAAGTTGGTAAAGCTTTTTTTTGTGAAGAAATGAAGGATATATTCGAGGCAAATAAGCTGGGTTTTGACGGTAAAAGTCGCGCTTTAACTCATTTCGTCGCATTTGAACTGAAGAACATATGGCCGATGAGACGATATTTTGTGTCGCAAAACCGTCGTGAAGTCTCTTGCTGTCGGCGTTGCAATTCTCTGCAGTTACACGAGGAAAATCAATTACGATCCGCCAACAATAATATTGATTGATATTCCCCTAAAAAAAACTTGTGATTGGGAATCTTATAATGAGAAAACTCCATCGCGAAGAATGCAGACACACATTAAATATTCATAATCAGCGAAGCGGCAAATTTGTATGCGGGCTGGCTAAGGAAAGCTCACAATAAGAGAAGAAAGAGCTCAAATTGGTCAGGTTGCGCTGATAAAACTTGCTTTCCTACTTTCCAAAAGCCAAATCCTAAAAGTTTACGCGCATCTTTTGAAGACGAATGGTGTATCTGCAAATTGAGCCTAGAATGAAGAAGATTGAAGAAGAGTAAACATTATCCCTTTGAACTTGAAAATACAGTAAAAACGGGAGTTTTAGTATGGAGTCCATTTTCGAAAGAAAATTTCTGAAAATTTACACTGTGTTTCAAAAACCTACGCGCGGCAAATGAAAGATGGACCTTTTCTCGAAAAGAATCCGTTTTAATTTTGAAAATCGGTTGAGTAGAACCACTATCCCTTTCACTTTGAAAACTTCTCGTAGGAGTTGTGTTCGAAAATGGCGCGTCTCGAGCAAGCGAGCTATTGTCTTAGTCCCAAGAGTGAATAAGAATCGTTTTTAGGGCTAATACGATGCGCATTCAAGAAAACCACTCAGTTGTAAAATAGTTCACAGTTGCCGCGAATTTCAAAGCCAATACAGTGCAACATCTGACTCATGCGAACTGCCAGACAGATCGCGTAATGAGCAACGCTAAAATCGACGATAACGTCAACGATCGGGAGCTCTTTTCAGGGCTCATAGACAACCCGATCATTCCCCTGCTAATACCCATGGTCCCTCCTTTTATGGATAAAAAAGATCCAATGTTCTCTCTACAAATTAACGGAGAAGCAGTCTGGGAATAGCGTCAAGTTTCTGGTCACCCGAGGGCATTTGATTCGATCCAACGAAGCATTCTACCGTTAGGATACCAGCTTTTTGATTCATCCCGGGACCACATTGGAAATGCAGTAGCCGCAAGCATCAGACGCTTCTGCCAAAAAACACAAGCCATCACAAACGGTAAAGAACGAAAACGATTGAAAGCAGAGACTTGGCTAAAACTAGCTGTAAACCCGGAAGAAATCCAGCGCACACCTAATGACGTTATGGCGCAACTTATTCAACAAAACAGCAACCTAAGCACGACGGTAAAAGAGAGGGCTTCCGACTTGTATAACGAGATGCAAAGTTAAAAAATCGTGAAACTCATAACAGAATCGTCAGCTTGGACTAGCTTGGGGAGGCGAAGAGCAATTGCTGCTCTCTCCGTCATGTTTATCGCCTGCATGACTCAGAAAGCTTCAAAAATTCATAAAACTTTTGTCTCAAAGTTGGCCATAGTGCTAATTTCAAACATTCAAAGTCCACATGAAGCCAACTTATCGCCCCATGAAGCTATAGCACAAAATCATAACATCAAAATTCCTGTTTACGGAACGGGAACGATCGATCTACCACAGTTGTCGTTTTGATATCTGGCGTTATCGTGCGAGCTGAGAAATTATGAAAGCCGTCTAAACCTGAGTGCACATTTGCATATTGCGGTACCCACAATCACAATAAGGGTTGATTTCCACTGTCGCGTAATTTTTACGTGCGTACATGCATAAATTTTACGTTCGCAAATAAGATAGAGGCAATGAATGAACGGTCGCTCGTAAGCGTTAAAGCTGAACCTCGCTCAACTTGACGTTTAATCTCAACACTTAATATCTTGCCTCTATTTTGTTAGCGTGATTAAAATTTACTGGCGTTAACGTGCGTAGACAAAAACGCGTCAGTGGAAATCAACCTTAACTCGTTCCTTGCGCTATAGGTAATCCACAAGTCAAAAAACAAAACAAAACAAAAACAACAACAACAACAACAAAAAAACACCGGAAATACATTTCAGATTTCACTTACCCTTATTTTCTTGTACTTTAGGTCTGAGAGTTGTTGGAGGATCTGGAAGCTGGGAAGGAAGAGTTGAAGTATATTACAATAACATCTGGGGAACTGTTTGTGATGACTCCTGGGATATAAATGACGCACGAGTCGTTTGTCGCCAGCTTGGATTTCCTGGTGCGGTTAGTGCCCCAGCGAATGCCCGATTCGGGCCCGGGAGTGGTCAAATCTGGCTGGACGATGTTGCATGTTCGGGAAGAGAAAGTTCCATAATCTATTGTCGGCACAGAGGTTGGGGCTCTCATAACTGCGACCACAGTGAAGATGCATCGGTGATATGCTCTGGAGGTATGTTGGACGAGACAAAATTCAATAGTCATATCATGTGCATTTCGCTTAGTAAGGGAGCTGATAATGTGGAAGAACCTCCTGATATGAATCCCTTAGAAAACTGATTACATAAACGTTTATTCGAAGCATTTAATCAATATCGTGGACGATACATAAGTAAAAGAGTTGAGGAAAAAAACAAATAAGTTATGATTGGAGTTTGTTTGTTTGTTTGTTTGCTTGTTTGTTTGTTAGCGTACAGTGCGCAGCTATTACCTGAATCTCAAAGCTGTGATTATCTGAAAAAAAAATAAGCGAATTCTCTCTACCAACAGCACAAACAACGTCCGCGCCATGGATCTCGCCGTCTGTCCAAGCATCTTGTAACTTTGACTATGGATTGTGTTATGGATGGAGTCAGTCTTCCTCAGACGTATTTGACTGGACACGCCAAAGAGGAAGTACTTCGTCTTCAAATACGGGGCCTTCGTCAGATCACACCACTGGAAACGGTAGAGACAATTACGCTGCAAATTGAAATGAATTCGGATTGATTAAAAGCTTAATAAAAAAAATAGCAGTAAATACAAAGCTAAGTGCCCACGAGCAAAGATTTTAACTAAACGCGTGCGTTGTTCAGTTTGATTAGAAATGTCAAATAGTCAGAAAGAGCACATTGAACTTAGTAACATTCTCAAGATTAGTGTTTATCGGGCCTATATTGAACGAAATACAACCATTCAAAAACTCCAAAATTTACTAAGAAATGTATAGACGTCCGGACGATGTCTCCGGCAATACATACATCTCTTAAAAATTGACAAGTTTATAAGAAGCTGTGTCTTGTAAAGTATTGCCCCAATGGAAATTTCATAACTTCAATGTGCTTTTCTGACTATTTGGGTCTCGAGATATTTATCCCATAATAAACCGACTTCTTCCCAGCCCCTCTCAATTCAAATATGAAAACTAGGCAGGGCTTATAAGCGACAGTTAACGGTTTTTTTTTAATTGCCATTTTTGTTTGTTTACTTCGCTGTTGTTGTTTAATTATCTTTCTCCTTTATGCAGAATAATCCAGATATTAAAGACAAATGTCAACTGATTAACCTAGAACTATGACAGCACTGATTTTCACGCCTAGTTCGTTTATTTTTGCGCGCAGAAATAACAACCCCTTACTCTTATCCTTGAAATGTTTTTCTTTTCAAATACCATTTATTGACGTCCATACCGGGAAGAAGGCGGGGGGGGGAGGGAGAGTCATATTTCACTGTAAACGCTGTATTGTTAGCAGGGAAGATAGAGGATTTACAGAATGATTCTTATTGACTGTTTTGTTATAAAATATTATTATTATTATGCTCTTGCAGGATACTACATGTATACGGAGACGTCGTCTCCTAGGGGACAAGGTGACAACGCAAAACTTCAAGTGTCTGTTTCTGGAAATGGAGCAGCAGCTTGTCTTGTTTTCTGTTATCACATGTATGGTGATACCATAGGAGCTCTAAATGTTTACAGCGGAAATGATTTGGTTTTCAATGTATTTGGGAACCAGGGTAACTACTGGATACAAGCAAGGGAAACAATTTATTTGCGAAACAGTGTAAGTTACATAAAGGTGAATTTTCATGGTGACTTCGCTCCATGTAAAGGTAATGGAATCCCTATTCTGGAACCCTGGAAACTTTTAACCTGTAGAAGCCGGAATGCTGGCTTTCATTTTGAATTCGGAACACCACTCTAGGAGTTCAGAATCCCACTCAGATTGGAATCCGGACTCCAACTTACACTGACAAAGGTCAGGAATCCAGTACCTGGAATCCCGATCTCATGGAGTAAAATCTAGAACCCAACACTGTTTTTGATCCCCTTTAATGGCATGAGCGACTGTTGGAAAAACGTAAAGGGTTCTGGTCTGGTTCTGGTGGCCTATTGAAATTATGAGAAAGATTATGATCTTTCAGTCACTGTCACGGGTGGCTGTGAGGAAAAAATCCCAGTGCTTCCCGGCGTTAAAAGTCAACCGCGACCCTATGACCCTTGGTTACTGGTCCGGGTGCTGCACCACTTTGCTACAGTAGGCCAAGGCCACTAAACTAGGTTCATGTGACACACGTCCTACATACTACTAGAGCTAACTTAAATCTACTTTAATTATAGATAACCTTCGAAGGTATTGCGGGGTCTTCATTTACAGGAGATATAGCTATCGATGATGTGGCAATCACCAGTGGAAGCTGTAATAGTCCGACCGTGCTGCCGACAAACCAAAGCAGTGGAAGTAAATAGTTCTCTTGTTGATTAGATGTTAAAATACTTGGTAAATATTTCGTTTAAAGCTAAGATGAAGAACAAAAGCATAACATTATCTTCAACACGAGAGGCAGCTCTATGGCTGAGTGGCTTTTGCTTTTTAGTGTAATCTGGCAGTCCCGGGTTCTAATCTCGCTCCGACTGCTAACTGGATTTATTTTTAGGCCATCTAGAATTCAAATCCCCGGCCTCGATTCCAATTGCCAATTGTTGTCGCTGCTGCTGTTGCTGTCTTTGTTTGATCCTCATATTTCCTTTGTCAGATTATTTCTATTAGTTTAAATTATTTTAACGGGGTGCTTGTTAGCTAGCTGGAAATCTAAGTGCATTTTCACCATCAATAAACCCCAAAAGAGAATGAGCTTGATAAACCTTATTACTGTTTCAAAGTCGACGATTCTGGGACGAATTTCTCCTGTCCAGATTTTTGCGTACCATTCGCCCAAACTGTGGACCAACCGGTTTGTCCATGTAAATGGTAAAAACCCTATGTATATCCAACAAGTTCATTCCTTCCGTTTGGGATTCTAAATTAGCACAACTTTGCTTGTGGTTAATTCGTTTTCCTTTTCAGTTTCTGCTTCCCTAACTATGTAGCCTACAAAAATATCCATGGTTGCGCTAAGCCACATTAGAGAAAAAAACTAGCACTATTTCAAGAAATTTTTGGCAAAAATTACTTTTGTTGTGTTTAATTTGAGACTTTTAAGCTGAAGCTGCGCGCTTTTTACTCGCTCCTTTTGATTTCGTGATTTTGCTTGATGCATGGTCTTATGCATCGAAAGACTGTGGCCATGAAAGGGGTTGTTTAGTTTGAATGTGGAGTCTGAATTTAGTGATTTATTAATCTGTAAGAGCCCCTTGAGTGATTAATATGCAAAATAAATTGTAAGGTTCATCCAGACCTGCTGATAATTCATTAAGAATGTGGATATTTAAGGGGAGTCTTTGCATCAATAGAACCGACTCCAAAAATAATGGTCAATTCTTTTGTTATTCAAGACTATATTCAGGCATTGAATGTTTCCTCTGGTTTGTTGCTACGGATGGCAAGTAAAGACATAAATCATATGATTTAAGAGAGTGTCTCCGTAAGAGCGGTCCGGTCGATTTTGCTTGAGACACAGATTTAGCTCATTTCTTGTGTGTTGTAAGACATTCATGTACCTACACTAAAACCACAATCCGTTTGATCGGATCTCTTTACTTTTTCATAGTTTTACAGAAATTAAATTTCACTCGAGCGAAGACCTGTCGTGACACTTTTCAAGATGTTAATTTGAGGCAACTTTGGCGGACAATTTACAACAAACTACGGGACTCAGCGAAACACAAATACCACAGCCATGTATATTAACTCTATCTTATCCATCGAGGCAACTTTCGTGAACATCACGTTTCAATCAAGCAAACAGGAAGACTTGAACGACACCTCATCGGTTCGCTTAAGTCACACACGTGAAAACCGATCAAATTCAAGGTAGATTTTTGAAAAAGTGAGGCGTTCTTAACTGATCCAACTAATATAGCTAGGAAGTAGGTGCCATAGAAAAGGTAGCTACAGAAAAAACTTTGCGGCCCGACCTTTACTAAAACTTTATAACTCCGTGAACTTACCTAATTTTCGGCAATCTCCAAGTTTTGCCGCCATTTTGAGGGACTTGTCAACATGAAGCGCAGCAGATATAGATCGAGCAGGTAGATCTAAAACCGTCAGAAATATATACGAAAGCATTCAAGTTCAATTCAAGGGGCAAAATTTGAAGTTGTTCGTTAAACCTACCATTCCTACATCCCCATGCGACCGTTTCTTCCGACAATTCAAACACTACAACTAGTGTTCGAATTTCCCTCGTCGATTCCACCGTAAGAAATAACCTGTGCCACCCAAGCTTCGACTCGAATGTGAAGAACGAATCAAACAACATAACTGCTTCATCTTCGAGACCATATCACGCTGGTATTTTGATTTTCTGATCGACAAGAACGGTGATCAGGAAGTGATCGCCATGTTTACCTCATAAACGTTACCGCTGACCAGCCGCTGAGTGAAAACAGTACGGCGCGGGGTGGTGTGGGTGGCGGACTTATCGTCATAAGATATTCGAATACATGCTTAAAAAGCTTTAGGACTCTCAGTCTAAACAGTGAAGGCATGCTTCATGGTACAGACAACTTTTATTTTATTCTCATAACTTTTTTTTTGTGTGTTTTTTTTTGCTAATTTGGAGCGCTTACCATTTGTATGGAAGAGCTGGAAATTCCGGGGAGAATTCAAATGGAACGGTTCATTCCTTTGGAAATTTTCCGGACAAAAAGTAATACCTTTCGCGGTATTCCCCTTTTTTTCCGTTGTTACCCAAACAACCGAAATTTTCTGTACCATTTGTTTGGATTACCAGTACCAGGCTTCAAGTCGAGAGAAAGGGAAAAAGTTATTTGTATTTTGTGAATGGTACAACTCAATCCCGTTCCTAATTTTTGGGAACAAAAAAAAAAAAAAATACCAGTACCATTTGACGGAAGTTTTTCACCAAAATTTCCGCACAAATGGTAAGCGCTCCTAGACTTACCGATTTTTTTGGCTGTTTTCGTTGCCTTCGCCGCTTGGCGTTGCACTATTTTATATTTTGTTCAGTAAACTATAGATATTAACGAGAGCTTCGCTTTTAGCCCTGGCTAAATCTAATTATATATAGGATAACTATACAGGGGCATTTTGTAATTGGGCATCGAGGAAAATCTTAATCAACCCTTACTGTTATTAAGGATTGATTTGGTTCTTTTTCTTTCATACAGGTTGTTTTGATCTATCCCCTAGCTTCTGTTCATCATTCGCTCATGGAAATTTCTGTGTGAATAGTTTTAACTTCTCTAAAAAATATTGCACAAAAACATGTGGTTTTTGTGGAGGTATGTATTAGGGACGCGAATATCTTGCCAAAAGCTGACATTATATCTTTAATTGTCTTCTTATTATTATAATTTCTTTTTACTCTGTAAACAGATTTTTTACTGTTCATTTGTTATTTAATTTTATGTATTTATCTTTTCTCTTTGTTTTACAGCGGGCTGCTTCGATAGTCAGGTTATCTGCCCAGATCTCCCAAATGGCTTTTGTTCTGCTCATTTCTATTGGTCCTGGCAGAATTGTCGACGGTCGTGTGGTTTCTGTTCAGGTAAACATTCTACACCGAAGTTTTTGTCAGTTTAGTCAATTTATGTTGGCTCAGAAGCATACGATAATAATATTAAAACTACTGATAATAATAATAATAATGATGATGATAATAATAATAATAACAATAATGATGATGATGATGATGATAATAATAATAGTAATGATAATAATAATAATAATAATAATAATAATAATAATAATAATAATACAGGAAGCGCCACGACAAGGTGGCCCAGCAAGTTCACTGGGAGCTACAGGTGCATATTCAGAAAGTATGGGTTAGAGTGTAACGATAAGTGGTATGACCATCAACCTCAACCAGTTGCAGAGAATAGAGAAGTAAGGATAACTTGGGATATGACTATTTAGTAAAATTCAACTAGTGGTCTATCATCAATGCTGCGTTCTGATTGGTTGAGCTACTACTAGGCTATATGTTATAGCCCACTAGTAGCGATAAGCGCCGGCTTTTTGGCGGCAAGAAAGGATTGAAGTGTAGCCTCAACCAGCTAAAGTTATTTTGTCTCGATGTTTTTGACCAACTAGTTGGATTTTACTAAAACAATTATTCCTCTCGCCCTCGCAGCCTCTGAGTCAATAGCCCATGAGGCCCATTCAGGCTCGAGGAATAATTGTTAAATACAACGGATAAGCGGCTGAAGCGCAATCGTCCAGATATCACTGTAGTACACAAAGACACACAGGAGTGGACAATTATCGACATTGCTGTGCCAGCGGACCAAAATATCCTACTTACTACTTGGGAGGAAAAGGTTGAAAGGTATCAAGACTTAGATCTCGAAATTAAAAGAATCCACAGAGGCACGAGAGTGACAGTAATACCCATCCTGAATGATGCGCTTGGAACTATCTCGGGAAATGCAAAGGCCTGGTATGGAAGGTTGAGTTTACCACATATTTTTGGAAGAGCACAGTTGTCGGCCATCCTTGGTACTGCCCATATCTTGCGGAAAGTGTTATGTCTCTAAGCTGCAGGATTGCTGAATTCCCACAGAAGCAGCTGTAGAGGATCACGCCATAATAATAATAATAATAATAATAATAATAGTAATAGTAATGAAATGAACTTGTCAAAATTAAGCGTGTGTTTTAATCGATATGAATCAAGTATATGTAAAAAGTACTTTCACTGGATAGTTTGGTTAGGTGATTCCTTAGTATGCGTAAAAAAAACTAACATAGATTGTAGTTGAAACTTGGTACACTGATGTAACAAGTCCAGAAGCTGAAAAAAAAAGTAATAAAAAGTGGGGGTCACCATGCTCGTTTTCACGTCACAATGGTGACGAATACGGCTATTGAGGACCCTTTGGAAAAAACCGCGCGCAGCCCAAACCTAGACGAAAAGAAGAGATTTTTTCTATGATGCATGATGTATCGCACAGAATTTGACTTAAATGTATTGTTTATTGTTATTGTTTAAGGCCGTTTTTCTTACTTTACGCTTGAAAGTGAACTTAAATTGAACACGCGCTAGTCGACCCGTTACAGCTCAATCCATACGATTCTGTAGAATTGCCCAAAAAAGAAACTGAACAAAAGGTTTAAGTCAATTTTCTCCCACTGAAAGGAAGCACTGTCCTTATTAAAATAATGAAATAAAAATGGGGGTCACCGAACTCGTTGTTGTGGTGGAGCTGCAGAAAGTGCGCACTAAATGCATTTCCTCCGATTTTTGAGACAGGACTGGGGCGAGTTTAAAAATGGGATGTATACGGAAGGGAGAAGAAAGCAATGAAAAAATCCGTTTTTACAGAATTTATATTGTGTATCACGGTTAGGACGCAATGTGATAAAGATAGCGCTTGAATGAAAATAAAAGTGAGTTAGCACAAGTTTAACATCTACCATCGAGGTTCGCGGTGAGGAAGTGGAACTCATCAAAACCAGCGAATCATCTTAAGGGAAATTGATTTTAAATAGGAATTTTTTTTTGTTTGTTTTTTTTTTTGTGATCATTGTTCTTATTGTTATAATTAAAAATGTAAGACTTTCGCGCCAAAATTCAAGTAAAAATAATAATAATAATAATAATAATAATCCTAATAATAATCCTTTTTATAATTGTTATTAGTAGTCTTTAGATAGTCATTTTAAAACAATTCTCTTTCGTAGACAAGAAAAATGTACATAGGGTATATATTTTAATATTTCATATTCTTGAATCTGTAAATAGTCTATTTTTTTTTTTAAATCTATGAATAAAGTTTTGTTTTTTTTATAATAATAATAATAATAATAATAATAATTACCATTATTATTATTATTACTATTAATTTTCTAATTTTTAAGACGGCGGCCATGTTGATGCACCAAAAAAGAAAAAAAAATTTGGTTTATCCTCCTTACTTATTTTAACATAAACCTTCTCTAGCTTTAACCTTTCCATACTTTACATCTTTCAGCTAATGCTCATTCGACGCCCACTGCAGCTGGTTCAACGTTACCGCCAAGCACTTATTCAGCCGGAAATCTAAATGCTACCACAACGCCAACTGCAGATGTTTTAACGTTACCGCCAAACACTTATCCAGCCGGAAATCAAAATGCTTCCACAACGCCAACTGCAGATGGTGCAACGTTACAACCAAGTACTAACACACCCGTTGTACAAACGCCATCAGAACAAGTGATGAGAGAATCAGTTATGTTGAAGGTCAATCATATGGATTTAGAAAAGGTAGCTCTTTTCATGTCAGTGAATTTAGTAGTACCCAAAATAGATTGTCCATACACTGCTGCTCGTTGTTTTTATTCTTTTTTTTTTTTTTTTAAATTGATAATACAGGAATAACACAAGCTGCTAGCTCGCTGTTATGTCCCCAGCCTTAAACGGAACTGTGGGTATTTTAATGTAGAAAAATAACAAAGCAGGCTTGTAAGCTTCAAAAAAAGGTATCTGCACTGCTTTACGGATGGTCTAGGTAAATTAAGGACTGAGTCATCTAAAGTACGTGAAAAAAAAAAAGAGAAAAAGAAAAGAAAAGATGAAGGGGGTGATCTATCTTCGTAAATATGCAACGTATTGACACGAGACTTACGTGAGAGTTTAAACTCGTTGTAAGTATTAAGTCTGACTGTCTAGTTCCAGAAAATATCCATACTCCACCTCCTCCCTTCCATACAATACAATACAATACAAATTTTATCGTCAACTCCACATGGAGGCTTTTCAGAGACATATTTAAAATAGTACAGGTAATAAAAAAAAACAAACAAACAAACAAATACTCAAGAATTGTCAATAAACAATAATTAAGAAACTATTTGCATATAGAATTTATGACATCACAAATTGATTACTAATAAACTATTAAGAAACTATTTACATATAAATTTATGACATTTAAAATTGATTTAAAAGGAAGGCTTTCATTTTGCGTTTGAAAATGATAGGAGATTCACTTAATTTAAAATGGGGTTTTAACGCATTCCACAATGTTACAGTTCTGTAATAAAAAGATCTCTGTCCCGGCGACTGATATCCACTGATAGATCCACTGATATTCCCTCTGGAGATAAAATTTGAACTGAGGTAGTTTGGTACCTGACCTGTCATAGATTTAAAGGCCAAGATGGCCTCCCTTAGATACAGGTGGGACTTAACTGGTATCCATCTCAGGTCTTTCAGGGCTGGAGATACGTGATCAAACTTCCTTGTCCCAGAAACTATGCGAGCAGCGAAATTCTGTACTCCTTGTAGTTTGCGTATATTGCTGGAAGAAGTATTCGACCAGACGGACGAGCAGTAATACAACTTACTAAACACGAAAGAATTATTGTAACTAGTAATAGTTGACACTACAGCTGCCCCCTTTCTGTATATTGTCGGTCAATAGTATTCTTTCTCGTTGTGTAGCTCTTTGAAATATACCAATTCATAATGAAGATTTTCACACATATTCCATACAATAGGTGAGATAAATACAGGAAACGCAAGGTTCCATGCACAGTTTCACTGCTTGATCTACACAGCTTACATTAAAACATTCTCATTTTCGAGAATAGTTTATTCTAAACCATAAGAAAAGATTTAATTAGAAGTTGAATTTTTCGCTATTTCTCTTTCACTTTTTATATTCAGTTCATTTTATTTGCCGGAAAGTAAGCCTTAGAAATTAAAAGGAGGTTTGATCGATTCACGCTCGTTCATTCTAGTCTTATTTGAAACTTTATAACGGAAGGACATCCATGGGCAGGGAATAAGTCAGCAGAGAATTTGATTGTCAGCGAATGTCTGTAATCGTCCATCGTTCTGCTAGTGATAAGCTAGCCGTTGTTCACTCGTCCTGCTTGTTTGGGGCTGAGTCTTGTTCCGGTCAAAGAAAAAGAAAGAGTGTCTGGCAAGGTTTCCAAAATAAATCAAAGATTTGTGAACTAGTGTCTGGCAAACTCTCCAAGTGTTTATATATACACAGTTAAACACACCTTATAACCTCATCTGTGCTTAACAAGTGTCTTTTGGTCCACAACTTTCAAAACAACTGCTCCACAGAATGTCACTGCGTAACGCAAAAGAGTATCGAAGTATGACTGCACAATAAGGGCCTGTTTACATGGAGGTAGGGGACCCGAGGTAGGTGAAGTAACCTGCTTAAGTAAAATAACCCTCCTTTACATGCAATCTTACAACCCCGCCATCCAGGGGTGCACTTTCTCAAGATTACTGAATGGTCGCTAAGCACGTAAACAAGAAAAATGCTGGCAAACCACGTGTTTTGGCGATTAATGAACTTCTTCCCTCACTTGTTGTTCTTGCTGCAACCCGTCAGTGCAATGGCTTTCTATTGTTAACTTTAATGATAATGCAAAGCCACCGCCAAAGTGAATTTTGCGCGAATTTGATGTGTCACGAATCCGACCCCGGCCAGGCGGGTTACCCCACCTTGAAACGTTTACATGGCAAAATTTGACCCCGGCTGAGAGGGTAACCCGGTCTGGTAGACTGGGCTACCCGCCTTGACGGGTCACCCCACCTATCATGTAAACGTGATCAAATTAAAATGAGAGATTATATGGACAGGCGGGTTACCCCACCTACCTGGGGTCCCCCGCCTCCATGTAAACAGGCCCTAAGTGTCACAAAATCTACCTAAGCGGTCCCTTCGGGATTTTGTCTTTACGTCATCCTAACCATTTCGTACTTGCGGGCGCAAACAATAGAAACGTCATCATTACCTACCGATTCCTCGCGGCCCCAGTTCGAGCAAATCGAGATTTTTTCTAGTATACTGACTGTATATTTGAACTGTAAGTACTGTCCTTAATATACGCGCGAGTTACTAGGGTGCCTTTTCGGGAGGGGCAATGACTGTTGACTGTATATTTCAACTGTAAGTACTTTCCTTAATATACGCGAGTTACTAGAGTGCCTCCTCGGGATTTCGCCTTGTGGGCGAAATCCCTGGGGGGGCAGCAAGTATGTCTTTTCTAAATATATGTTTAACTCCGCTAATTTGCCTTAGGGCAGATATACAAGATGATGATGCTTTAATTATGTGGTCGTTGAATGAGAGTTTACTACCCAGGGGCCGGTTGCTCGAAGCCTGGTTAGCGTTAACCGTTGGTTAAGAGGTATCAAAATGTATAGGTTTCCATGGTATTTAACGCTGGTTAGCACTAACCATGCTTCGAGCAACCCGGGCCAGGTCCTTAACAGAGTCGAAGGGTAAAGGGCAACGGAAATTCACAGGGGGGGGGGGGGGGAGTCCAAATAGCAAGCAGTTTCTGAGATATTGAGGGTGGCCTCTCGAGTCTTTTTCCCAGAGGCTCCGAGTAGATTGATTAGCAAGCGGTAAGTTATTTTACTGTTAATCGGAGTTTTAAGGCAATAATCGATGATCCTTTATTTGCTGTCGGCTGAGTGCTGTTTTCACGGCTTGCATAGTAGTTTATATAACATGATTGCCGTCGGCTCATAAATAAGTTTCCGGTTATCTATCTGTTGCTTTGTTACGCAATATATTGTGGTGTTTAGTGTAATATGGTCATGTTCTTATAACACTTCCTCTAACATGTTTTTTTACTGAGTGAAGTAATTGAAGTTCACTGGTTTATGAGATGGCATCACTTGTGTCGTGTACGGCCATACCGCCCCCATGGTTCTTAGTGACTTACCGTTAATAATTGCCCCTGCAGGGATTTCGCGCAGAGAGCGAAATCCCGAAAAGGCACTCTAGTAACTCGCGCTAAATATATTTCAGCTGTAAGTACTTACAGTTGAAGTATACAGTCAGTGTATGCCAGAAAGTAAGAGATGGTTATGATGACGTAAAACAAAAAAACCCGAAGGGACCGCTTTGGTAGATTTTGTGACATTTATCAGCGTTACGTGTTATCAATGACACTCGGTGGTCTAGCTGTTTTTAAAGGTTATGGACCAAAAGACACTCGTTAAGTGCAGATGAAGTTATAACGTGCGCATAGCTCAGTGTTTATATAAACACTTGAAGAGTTTGCCAGACACGAGTTCACAAATCTCTCCCCTCTCCCCCCCTTTGATTGATTGGAAACAATTTCCCACACACTCTTTCTCTCTTCGAGGAATAAGACTCAGTCCCTAAAAAGGAAGACGAGTAAATCAACGGCTAGCTTATCACTAGCAGAACGATGGACGATTACATTAGTCCTTGCTCACAGATGTCTGTCTATAAAGTTTAAAAAAAGGACTAGAACGCGCCAGCGTGAATTGATCAAACCTTTAATTTCTAAGCCTTGCCTTCCGACAAATAAAATGAACTGTATGTAAAAAGTGAAAGAGAAATAGCGAAATAATTCCAACTTCTAATGAAATCTTTTCTTAAGGTGGAGAATGGAACTACAAATTGAAAGTTGTCAAGTAAGGATCACGTGTCTCATTTAGGTGTCCAATTACAATTTTTAACTTAACAATTAACGCTAAAAATGTTTTGCGTTTCGGGATGTGCACGAAACTTACTGGAAGGCATGTCCAGGTCACGCGGTCATTGAAATGTTACGATATTTCTGTCACGTGATGGCTAGAAAACATTCATTAAAAGTAGGCAAACCACCGTTCAAGCTACTTTTGGAAAGTGCTTTAGATAGGTAAAAACATAACCAAGAAAAACTCTCAGTAAACGTTTTCCAACCCTGCCTGCAGAATCCTTAAAGAAAAAATATGGTCACGCAACAAGTTTCCATGGTGATGTCAATCTTAACAGGGATAATGCTATGTCCACGACTGACCCTTGCTACGCATTTTCTTTTGAAGATAGTCCAACCCCTTATATTTCAGAGCAAAAAAAAATAATAAAATAAAAAATAGCAGAGACATGCCTTAAAATATACCTGAGGTTAGAAGGATCAGAGGATAAATTCCCCACCCCCGGGAATTTTCATAGTCGAAATCGAGATTCCCTGGATTTCTATGGTATAACATTTACCACTTTAAAGGATAAAAAAAAATCATTATTAGTAGTAGTTATTACTATTATGTTTTTTTTTTATTCTTCCGTTTGCTGTTGCTCTGCCTTTTACTCATGTCAGAGTGTTTTTATTTGTTATTATTATTATTTATCAGTGGGACCAAAACATGGAACAGTCCTTCAAAAACCGAGTTGCAGCAGCAGCGAGGGAATATTGTGCAAAAGCTCAATGTTTCCCAAATCAATCAAGGTGAATGGTTTTTGTTTATTTTTGTTTGCCAGACACGAATGAACTATTAAAGCAATCACTAGTTAACAATCGAATTTTAAATAATTCGATATACGTTTAACGCATTTAAAGTACCCACATGTTACAGGTTAAATTATGTAAATGCTGTCTTTTGTCGCAATAAATTCACATAGCTGCTTGCCACATGAGTGAAAAAGCTCTATAGCTTGGGAAAAAAGCTGGAATTGAACTAACGCCCATAATAAAATGGCCTTTAAATGGTCCTTGAAATCCTTTTGTGAACATTTCCTTTCGTTAAGTTTGCAGGTGCTTAAATTGCAATTACCATTGTGACGAACACATCTTCATTAACGTCCTTAAAGTCCTTTTGTAAACATTTTCTCCCTTTAAATCCTTGCCAAAGGCTTTCGTCAAGTTTCTCGTTCATATTTTTATTCTTCTAAATAATAGCTCTAATTTAACATTTTAATTATTGATGGCAACAAACAGCATCTATATAATAAAGCAATAAGAGCATTATTAAAATAAGAGATTGTTTTTAAATCGGCCATCATCATCATCATCATCATCGTCATATTTTGGCCAGTTTGTTAATCTTTATATTCCAATGATCTTTTATATTGTTTCGTTTTTATTTTCACATTATTTACATGTATGATATCTTTATTCTTTTAGACGAAGGCGTTTGTCTTTAGACGTCAAATTTACGGCTGACATGGTTCATATTCTTCCTGGTTATCCCAAACAGTCAGACGATTCTCCTGGTGTAATCTTATTGGCTTTCTACTTGAGTCTTCCAAAAGGAATTTCTGAAAGCAGTCTTGTCCCTCAGACAGTATTGAGTAAGATCGTGATGGACCATAAAGAGAACATTCAAACATCTATTGGAGGAGAAATCGTTAGTGCCGATCCTTTACCATTGGACACAGAGGAACACAAGGAAAACAACGGACAGTCGAAACCACTGAACGTTATTATCGGGTCGTCGTTGGGTGGTGGACTGCTCTTAATCATTATTGCTGCCGCTCTAATCAGATGCAAAAAGGCTGGCAGGTACTTCTAGTTTCGCGCGTGGTTTTCGTTTTTTTTCCACTAACGCGCTCAAATGCTGTTTATAATGTTTGTCTTTTTCTTTTAGTGAAGAAGGTGGTCTGAAAATAAAGTTTGTTATTATGTATTGATTATTAAATTGCATTTCTCCATATTCAGTCATAAAAGACGTGTGGGAAGCCGAGAAGATTTAGAGCACCGCGATGCCGCAAATAAGGGGCCTATGAGTACTTCTTCCAGAGGAAACGATCACATTCATGCCGTTGAGCAAGCCGTGGAAATGGAAAGTAGAAGCGAGGATGTCGGTTCCTCTTCTCCAGACCAGATTCAGCATAAGACAAATCCATCTTTTAATAACCCGATTTACGATGAACCAGCATCTCCTCTATATCCATCATTGCCTGGGGAACCGTCTGGTGTAGCACTTGGGGAAAAGACAAATATTACGAAACCAAGTAAATCAGAACTCAGTTATAATCCAGTCAAGAGACAACAAGTATCCCACGTTAACGAAGCATTCCAAGAATCCGATGTTGCCCTCAATAATGTATATAATGGGGAACACGAGTCCCAACCAAAGACTGAACGTTCCATTTATTACTTACCCAAAGGACAGAGCCCACAAGATACTACATCTTGCTAATCGTTTTTGCCATGCAGTTCTTTGGATTTGATAAAATTTCCGCACTTTTAGAATAGATACCAAAAAAGGCAAATAAGAAAATAGGAGTACAATGTAGCTGTAAGAAAATAGCTGAGTGGCGACAAAGTGCTCCCTTTTATAATTCAATTCTCGACACGTTTAAGCCCAGTTCACGCTCGTGCGTTTCAAAAGTATTCATTTTCGTTGTCACTGAAAACGCATTGATTGATGCTTTTCGACTGTCCCCACTAACCGTTCGAAAGAGATAGAACTGTAACTGTAATTCTAAGCGCATGCTACCAGCACACGTGCCTGGGATATTTTCGGTCACCGTTTCTATTTTAATGGGTTTTTTTTGTGGCGGAAGGCCTAAGCGCATCAAAATGTATAGTTACTATACGTTTACAAACTTTCGCTTGCGAGTAAGAATGCGAACATTTACCACTGACTGTTTAAGCTTCCTACTCCTAGTTTACAGTAGCACTCAGCAACTCTTATGAATGGTTCGTATGCTACTGCACTTGGTAGTATATAGTTCACGGTGCACCCACTAAAGGTGTCACAAAATGTGCCCAGTTATTGTGTAAACACTATATTTTGGCTATTTTTTACATTTCAGCTTACAATATTAGCAACAGTGCAACCAGATTGAGTAAAATTAGTGCTTAAAGCAATTAGTTACGTTACGGCATCTTTTTGTATTCAATTTGCAATCCCCCTGCAAATTGCTTCTTTGTTTTCTTATTGTTGATTAAATTAATTAAAACTGTTCATTCTCCACAAGAAAAAAATTCCCTGTTGTTTGACCTGCTTTTTTATAATGGTGATAGGACTCAGTGGAGTCCAATTCGGTCTCTAATCATACGAGTGATTAAACAAATCGCAACAGCAAAAAGGCCCAAAAAATCGGACGACGGTAGCCCGATTTGTTTAATCACGAGTATGACGAGACCAGATAACTACAACAACATTTGTGATAATAAAAGCTGTTTTAAAATTACTTATACGCAGTATATTCCGGTCATGCCGATATTTTTTGCTAGCAGTTAAAAGAACACACACTTTTGGGTGCGCTCACTGCTGATGGCGAGTACTGTCTAATTACTCAGGCATGACGCATACTCATCGTACCCTATTACACTGACCTATAATGCTAAAATCTGGACAGCTGATTTCCAATCAGATTTGACAACTTGGCTATAGTATACAACTATCCCCCGAAGGGAAGGTGAATAGTGGTAGTGGAACATATATCGAGACGCGACGCGTCGAGGTGTATATCTAGCGCTGTTCGGGCGATAGTTGTTTTAGTAGTTACCAAATCAGTTGGATAAAAGTGAAAAAAGTAACTTTTTGTCAATTAAAAACGTCACTTAGTAGGAACTTGGTTTACAATTTACAAACATTTCGGGATATTGTCAAGAGCATTTTTGTGATTTTGTTGCAAATTCGGCATGGAAATAATTTTCCACCCACCAGTAAACACCGACAAGCCAAAGGTCGTCAGTTTCTTGGTATTAGTTTGTACGACCCCTTCATCTATCACTCAAATTTCGTCTTTCGAAAATGTCTTGAAACGAGACGCCATCTTGGCTCCGGTCGCAAAACAGTGAATAGCCAAGGATATTCCGAGTTACGGGAAACAATCAAAACGAGCGAAAATTGTTAATCACTGATTTGTTAAATACTAATTATGATTAAGTGCATTATCTTTCTCAGTCTTATTCTAAGGTCTCGTCTCGAATAACCGGTGGAGACAGGACTTGTGTATGCGTCCCAATTGATATCCACCCAACCTATAAAGGGTAGTCCATCAGGGTCTACGCCCTCTAGGCTTCATGAGCAGCAGCGTGATTATGTTCTTCAACAATCCGTCTGCTGCGAAAGAGACTGGGCCTTTCGTCCTTGTCTGAGAAAACTAGAATGTCCAAACGTTTGGGAATGTAGATGTCAGAACAACGGCAGCGCACTCGTTTTAAGTTATTTAAAGACCCTGAGTGTCGATCCGCCAAGGCTTTGAACCCTCGACCTCCCGACACGGCAGACCGGCGCTTATCCAATTAAGCTAACCGGGGGGCGGTCAGGTAAACTGTCTTCGAGTTAGCAGATAGGTTTGTCAGTTTTTGCTTTTGATACTCACTTGAATCTGCAGCGATTTATGTACTTTATCAAACTAAGCCGTAAGCCTTTTATTTTTGCTTTCTGTATTTTTCTCCTCTTTACCTTTGTTTCTTGAGAACATTTTAGACGTTGGTCACATTTATTTGTTATGGTTACTGGTGGCACAAAGTCGTCTTTTTAGTGGCAAAGCAAAATGTTTAATTATTAGCCATTTTAGATCTTCATCAAAGGTGTAAGTAGATTAGTTCCTAACTTCTAAATATGCCAAACGTGACAAAGATGAAGACAATTTTGAATGATATGACAGATAATTAACCAGTCATTAACAACACTAAATGAACAAAATGAAACAACTCGCGGGTTGGAAATTCGAAAAGACTTTGATGCTGTGATTAACGACTCGAATGTTTCCAAGGTTATTCCTCATTCCAAAGGTATATCGTTCGAACTGCAGTAATATTAATACGCCTTGTATTTACTTTCCCTTTCTATTACTTTCCTTCTCCTTGCGTTCACTGATTAAAGAAAGCTAAGGGAACTAAATTTAGAATCAGCTAGAAAATAGCAGTGATGCCATTGCTCCCTATGCTGATTCTAGGAGTACTGTAAAATGCTTATAGTCTTTGCGAATGACGTTTGTAATCACCATTTACATGCAAGTGAATTGGCAATAATGTCGTCACTAATCATTAATGACACTGGAATGCTTTTTCAAATACTTACATTCTTGCAGCCTAAGCTTATTTACGATAAGGCTGTGCTGATTTAATTAACAATTAATGAATGAGGCTGAGTATCTTATGAAGAATTTATTACCCTCCGAGATCTCAAAATCCTTAATATGATACGAAAGCCGAATTCAATAATTGTTTTATTATTTATTCAAAATAAATCTTAGTATAAAAAAAAAAAAGCTAAAACATGCTTACCTCCATCGATGTTAAGTTCATCTTCGATAGTGCACGTTTAGGGTCGTTGAGCTCCCCAAATATTCTCCAGATCTCCAGATGTCGCCCTTTGAGTTGTGTTCTTGCTGTCCTTGCCATGCTCTTAGCTATAATTTCGCCTAGTTCTTACTCTTGAAACGAGTGAAATGTCAGTCATTTCAAAACAACTGAACCCCGTCCCCAGGTCCTCTCGGTTAACGGTGCATTAACCTGCAAGAAGGCTGCACTTTTGACGTCATCGGTTTATTAAACGCAAAATTTTTCCAAATTTGGTCATCAGGAGCTGGTTATGGTGAATTATGCGTGTGCGTTTAGCTAATCAGAATCGGGGGAAATATTTTGAATGAATAATAAGGGTATTTAATTATAATTCTTTATATTTACTTCCCAGAATGATGGACGCTAAGTCAGAAAATAATAAAATAAAACATCTTTGTTTGTAATTATTGTCTCCAATGCTTTATTGTGTTATCTGCTGATAACAGTGAGGCAGGTTTCCCACTTAAATGTATATGTATCGGGGATCTCTCACGCAGAATATTTTTTTGAATAAATATTCCGTTATACAGATTGGTGAACAAATCCACATGCACTTAAACTGTACTTAATCTTTCAGAAATTGAACAAATGCCACTGAATATATGGATATTTGGCCTGCAGTCATCCAGCTTTACAACCATTTCCTTTGGAAAATTAGTAGCAATTTAAATGGGGTGAACCCGAGACCTTTGCAACTTTCGCTACTATTACTTAGTAATATCAGCAACCCAATACTCACCAGTACCAGATCTCATCCCTTTCATTTTAATGCCAGGGACTGAGAACCAATTTACTCCACCAAAAGAAGATTGAACATTGGTTATTGAGGTTCTTCAGCATTAGAGCTGGTGCGGACCCTTCCCTTCTCGCCTCCCCGAACAAGTACTCAATTTACGTTATTTTTCTCTTTCCCCCATCCCTAAACTTTTACGGGCCATCCCCCCCCCCCCATCCAAAGCTACTCGAGGTTCTGCGATGCACGTATTTCTAGTAACCTTAGTAGTACTTGTCCTGTGCACAAACAGCAACAATAGAGGAGAAATCCAGGTGTTAAGTTTGATCAACCTAACTTGGTGCACGTAACGGATGTGCTTCGTTACACGGTGCATGCGCAGCTTTTAGCACGTTTTAAAGTAGAAGTACGGTACCTCGGTCGATTCTCGGATATTGATTATTATTTTTATTATTAGTTTTCGTTTTGAAGAGCAAATAATCTTACTCTGATCATTACCACAGTTGGTGAGCTTGAGTTATAGCTCTTACATTTTTCCCTTCTGCCCATGCAGGGCGCAGCCAAAATTGTCCGCGTTATTCTTTAAGAACCATCCCGGGACTCCGTGCGGCCCTTGCGTCTTGGTTGGGTAAATCGAAGACAAGGCCAATGTCGCTGTCGAATAAAGTTCCGTTTAATTTAAAACGGGATGTATCCATGGTGGCTCTGTTTCGTGAACGGTCGTAACTTAGTTATGTGCTTACGTATTCCAAATTAGACTTAAAACCCGCAATTACCTAAACCAGATGGTATATCGTAAGTATTACGTAGAAAGAGGGCAGAGCCAGTAGTTCATTAAACAAGTTACACACTTTGAACTAGTGTCGAAATGTCCTTTACAGTCCCAGTAATAAAACCGTTGACTGTCGCGTGGGTTGATTTGGCTTGAAAGAAGATACATCTGGGTTCGGTCCACACACCGTCCACACACCTAGACGAATAAACCGAATGAAAGACACGTACCTTCATCTTTAAGGAGAAAAAAGTACAAAATCAAAAGTGACCAAACAAATTAAGGGACTAAATAACCTTAAATCCTTTATGAAGCCCCCCCCCTCTCAAATAAGGGCTTCCCCCCTTTTCAGGGAACATACATACATACATATATACACACATGCATCTAGCCGGATTTATGAAAACCGGACCATCGGACTCCAGGAGCCCACACAGCTTAAATTGACTCAACTAGAGTAACTATTGCCAAGAAACTCAGCTCTTACCCATGGTTCTCTTAAGGTGTCTCTCTTCTTGGTTCCTGATTAGCAAAAGAAACATTCATGTCCATCAAAAAGACACTCTGGACTTGTCCATACACTCTAGCGGCTTAAAGGCCCTAAATGACGGGGGATGCTTGAGACTTAAGCAAGTTTCACCCCCCTGACTTCCTCCCCCCCCCCCAGCCTAGCACGTGCTTGAGGGGAATGCTTTCATTGGCCAATGGGCCTCAAACGTTACAAGAATTTGACATGACAAACTAAAGGCAGACATGACCAGTGCACTGACTCTCCCAGAACAGGACTAACGGAAGGGACAACGCTTTTGCAGCACCCTCCCCACCTAGGGATTGACATGGAGGCCCCTTTCCAACCCATGGCAAGTTAGCTCAGGGACTGACTTGACAATGAGACCAACCAGGACAGCAAGCCCCCTATGTTTTTTCTCACTGCAGCAACCAGAAACCTGGCTATCGCCAGCTTTCTGTGCCAATATTCTGGCCCATTTTGAGGTATGTTTTCAAAAATTCGGCTAGGAATACATACATACATACATGTTTTATTTATTTGGAGCCAAGAGACTATAAAGGGGACAGAGAGGGCATCCCCCATATACACCCTATTCCATAGGTAATTCGTCTCGAGTTATTTTTAACACCACAGATCTCAAGGGGGATTAGACAACAGCCAATCACATAGTGCGAATGTGCTCCGCGTGGATGACCCACGCTCAGAGCCACGCGTCCTTCACGAAATGACGCAGAACGAAATGGGGGAAGACGCGGAGAGCGATTTTACTATTCCTTTTGTCGACGAAAACGACTAAAGAGAGATTTCTGCTAAAGCTGTGTCAGCGAAACCGAAATTAAAAAAGAATCGCCCTTCCTCTCTTGTATAGAGCTAACAGTAGAGCAGAGAAATCCTTAACACACTGAATATTCTCTCAGGATCATTTATAATTTACAGTTTGAAGAGAGCAATTTCTGGTTTGATGTTTATTTTTGTCAGCCTTTATAGCGATTATTCCTACCCACTTACTAAGTCAATTGTAGGCGAACCCTCCTAAAGCTGAATTTCAAGGGACCATATTCAAGCTCAGAAAGAGAAATAAAATTTCGTCGTTGCTTATTTACGTCCTTCATAAAACTTGAAAATAGGCATTTTCATGCCGTAGTCGTGCAAAAACGGGAAAGAAATGAACAAAAAAGTGTGTTGCACGTGCGAAGTTGTTGTTTTGCTAATTAAACCTTTTGTTTTTTTGGCGTTCTAGTTGTCGTCCGCGTCGTTGGATCTTAAACTCCCTAAATTGTAAAAACGACCGGTTTTAATAGACCGGCGAAATTTCTCATTTCATTAAAGCTATAAGGTTACGACAACTTCGAGTTAAACTGATTTCACGGGTTGTCAAATAGTCCAGCGGTTCCTTTTCCCCAGGTGAGCGCCGACTCATTTCGCTTCAATATTCAGGAATGCTCTCGATCTTTTTACGCTTTCATTGCCTCTCGCCCGACATGTTTTGCGCGGCGTTTGGTCATGCGAAAACCTCCACGAAACATCCACGCCTCGCGCGAGGTAACTTTATGCCGATTCTAAAAATAACTCGAGACAAATTACCTATGGAATAGGGTGTATATGGGGGAAGCCCTCTCTGTCCCCTTTATAGTCTCTTGTTTGGAGCCTTATACAATTAAGAAAGAAAGTTATGAACCCCCCCTTCTCTCCCTCCCGCTCCTTCTTTATTCTTCACTACCAAAGGAAGAAACAATGAACTGATCTGGTATGGTTTATTCATATGCCGGAAGTTCCGATTTGTTTTGATCTTTGGTTGCAAGACCGCTAATGTCGTGCACTTGTAATTAGAATGTCCACTCTGTGTCCTACTTCTTTATGGAGAATTGATACAAGGAGCTGCTTCATTTCGTTAAATTAATTAAGCCCACCTTTCTATGAAGCGCCCTCTTCTCAAACGTACTTGAAATAAATAGGCACCCCCCCCTCACCCAGAGGGGGGGAGGGGGCTCAATAGAAGATTTACGGTAGCCATGGTTGTAAAGAGCAAAGAATAATAAATAGATTTAGCCATGGCTAAAAACGAAGCTCTCGATAATATTTTTAGTTTGTTCAAACAAAATATAAAATCGTGTAATGCTAAGCGGCGAAGGCAACGTGGGAGAACGGTAAAAAAACAACAAAAGATCTAATTAGCAAAAAAAAACAACTTTGCACGTGCAGCACACGTTTTTGTACATATCTTTGCCAAGAACGAGATGTCCAAAGACTACTGCAAAGCTGATTTAAAACAACGTGTATTGTTTTTTATAACAATATTTCGGCTGGCCATACCAGCCTTCTTCAGGTTTGCAGATGTTACTGAACTTATGTGGCAATCACAATATTATATAGATGGAGAATGTCGCAATAAAAGGGAGAGGCGAAAGGAAAAATACTAAGGATATGGATTACAATAATTCGTCACGGCGGTTTAGCCCATGAGGTTCAAGAGTTATGGCCATATCTATCAAATGCGACTCCCTGGCCTTACGAACTGAGTTACGGACTGGGTCGCATTTGACACATAAGGCAAAGATAGATAAAGTAGCCTAATTTGGGAAGTGAAATGTGAAAAATTTAACTCTAGAAAATCATAGGGAATTTATCACATAAGCTTCGAAAATTGTACATGAATGGAATGATCCTCTAAAATTTTTTAGCCGTCCTTAAAAGTAATAGAAGTTCTAGGCAATATTTGCTTCTCCGAACAGATATTTTACAGAAAAGAACGTCGGGTGCCCCTGTTATAATTTCCTGTCTATTCGATATCTCTTTGTCGCTTCCAGGGATCCACCATTACAATTAATCACAAGAGATATATTTAGTTCGCTGTAATAATCAACAAATCTTATTGGCTTACTAGCAGATGCAAATTGACCGATGAATAATTTCAGCGCCTTTAAACTTTTCATACCAGTCACGCGATTTATGGAGGCGATGAACATTCAATATTAATAATGAAACGTTTCATCAATGATGTGTTGTTATGTTACATGAAAGGTAGGACTAATTGATTTATTGATTGATATTATTTGCTCTAACCGTAGACCCTCACTTTTTTTTCTCTATCTCTTCGGCAGTCACCCTATTTTCCAATACAACGTCCGCTATTTTAATTCTCCAATCGCCTTTATCATTAAAACGATATTCCAAAGTTTGCCCTGCTTAATTAAGTTTACAGATGTTTTTATAATAACGTTTTGTAAATAAACTGAAGCTTTAAAATCTGAAACTTCTGGATATTCCTTTGTGTCTTACGGGTTTTCACAAAAACAACATAAACCCGCAATTAATTTGCAAATCAGAAACCGGACGTTATTAGGATGAACAGGGAGTCCAGTTGCAATATCCTTAATAAGCGAGTGCTATTGACTGCTCTTGGAATTTCTGGACATTCAGTTTGTTTTAAACACCTTCCACAAAAGTTTGATTCCACATTATTTAGATGTGCATTTAGCGTTTATTTAGTAAGTTTGATTAGGCAGCCTAAGTCTTCACCTGATTTGAAGCATTGCATTTCTTTCCCACAAAGGAATGCTCTACCCGAAGCGATTCGAGTGTGAATAAAACTTGAAAGCAGTTTCAGTATATTACACTCAGTTTATTTCCATTGTCTATATAGAGAGAATTACTAGATATGCCTTCAGTTTGTTTGTAGAAGTCTTAGACGCCAAGTATTCTGAATATTGACGCGTAAGCATATTCTGTGATATTTATGGTTTATGCGCGTAGTTCAGTCTCAACTTAACGCGTATTCTGTACATTTTTCTACCTTACCCACTTAACCTACTTTATTGAAGCGTCAGTGTATATTTTCCTCGAATGAAGTAACCTGAGCGACACTGTTGTTTTAACGTTTCGTTTTGGAGCATTTCAAATTAACCGAGCTTCGCGAAAAATAAAAGGTCTAGTCTTTTGCATTGAAAAAGCATACGGAAACCTCTCTGTTATTTTTAAGACTATTAGAGTAATAAATTGTTCCGACCCAAAAGATGCGACTTAATTCTCTAAACGTATTTAAATGGTCATCGTCGGGGTAATGTGGCTTTTCTTAGGGAAGGGGTAGGTTTTCAGTTTCCCAAAAGCTAACTCTGGGATCAATTTCAGTTTCTGGGGAACTGCCCGGCCAGGGTCAGACTGTAACATTGAAAACGTTAAATTATACATTCTCTTTCGCGTATCAATGAAGGCTCTTCGCAGATAAAGCAACACGGACTGGCAAATTAGCACCGACGTAGAAAACCACTCAAGATTCTTGCTCAGCGCATCAGAAAACTACTTTTACCTGTTCTCGTTTACTAAAAGTATGCAGAGTTACATTTTAGGATTATTGTCGATACGCCAACCTTTTCCATTCCTGACATGGTAACTTGGCAATAACAATATTGCAAATATGTGCATTGAGGTCATACACGGAAGTGCGGAAAATACTAATTCGACATAGTTATATCACGGACTGCGGGTTTTGCGATGAAATTTGTTTTTAGAACACTGAATTAAATGTGTTTCTGTTTCAAAAGAAACAGAAACACGTTCAGTTCAGTTTCAGTTTCCGTTCAGTTTTTCTCAGTAATTCGGCTATTAATATTTCTTCCATTTTCTTGAATTTACACGTGCCAAAACCGCTTGTTTACCTCGTCACTGCGTCGTCGGAAATCATAAGTTGCGAATGCACATTAGTCCAATCAGTATTCCATCGTACGGAATATTACCTCAAACTTCCAAATATGGTAAGGGCCTTCTGGTTATGAAGAGTAAGCCGGGGAATTTGAGCCAATTAGAAAAGGAGATGAAATAATAGAAAAAAAAGTTCAAATTAATATGATCTGTCATAATACGCTTGTTTCTTAACTGCATGAGCTTTTGGTTTCATGATATAAGATTTATATTGAACCCTTTAATGTTAGGTGCATATAATATTTGTAGGTCTACATGTATGTTGTTTCGCCGGCGTACTTATGTAATTACTCTTAGGATAACAGATGAATAAATTATTGACTATGATAACTGACCAGCTTCCAACATCAGTGGCTTCATATCTCAGTTGGTTAGAGCATCCAACAGGTATCGCGGGGTCACGGACCGACACGATGAAAAATACCCGGAGGGGAGATGGGAATGCTTGGAATTGACTGAGCCATAAACGCCAAAAGCCATGCGAGAAAGAAACGTGTGCTCGCAGGGTAAAGGCTGAGGATGATAACCCTTACCGAGACCTTGATTATTCTGGATATCAAAAAAATCGAATCTAATAGCTATTTTATTATACATTGAACGAAAACAAAAATGGTCACGACACTAAGTGGAACTGATAGTTTATTTCAAAACGTGTAAAAATACCCCAGGTTCTCTCAGTTTTTTCTCTTTCACGTAATCAACAAACAGCTGCTTTGCCACCTTCGTAGACCTTTTTATTTTTTGTGAGTCCTTGTCTTCAACTACTTCTTGCTCGGTCAACGAAGCAAACCTGGAAGTCATGTTTTTGCTTCCTCCGGTGACGGCAAGCAACACAAAGCGTGCAACACAAAGCGTGCGACATCATTACCCTTAGAAATCATGCACCGTGGTCATACATGACATGATTGCCCGTGAACCTTGAGCGTCCTTAACACGATTATTGTATAATCTGCAGCTAGATGACGTCTTTGGCGCTGACTTCTAAAATTCACTGTACGTTTTCGGCCAATCAGAAAAGCGATAGTGAGTTGAACGTATAACAATTTCCCCTCGGGTGTTTGATCTTTTCTTTTCTGTTTTCTGTTTGTTTGTTTGTTTGTTTGTTTGTTTAGGTTTAGCCTTAAAACTACTACCAGCACACTCAAACATCTTTCTGGATAATTTTTCCTGCGGTTTTCTTATTATATCATGAAATTATGTTTTAGCTTTCGCCGGCTTTACCAATGTTCATAACAGAAAATAATCAATAAATCTTGAGTTTGAATTCGTCTGTTCTCGCGAGTGCATTAATTGCCATTCAGCAATGGAATGTTAATCAAATGCCAATTACACAAAAGCTAGAGTTCTAGATAACTTGTTCTAAGTCAGTGGCTATTGAACCATTAAATGCAGCGTGAGAACTTTTAACGGTGCTTTTAATCACGAACTGGCAAGAAATATCCAAAAGATGCTGCCTAGTTGACAATATGTCGTTGCAATTTGTTTTTTTCCAAGATTGGAAAGGTGTACCTTTTACCAGGTAACTGATTGCTTGACTGCTTGTTAACGGCAAAGTAGACTATGCTCTGTAATCTACCTGATGACTCGCCAGTTCACGCATCAGATCTTAAGCCTTGTATTAACAGAAAATGACTGGTTAGTCGCACAAAGTGATGCTTTGCAATCTTTTAGCTTTTCTTTTAAATAACAGTTTCAAGTAACTCAGTAAGTTAAAAGAATTGGTGGAAGTTGACGTAAAGATGAAATTCTTTTAGCCGTTATAAGTCTTATAACCACTGCTACATTTTTATTGTTATGTAATAAAGAGGGAAGGAGGTAACAGTAGGCTAACAAAAATTCTTTGCACCCATTTTTTAGACTGATTTTTCACAATATATTAAACAAAAGCCACGTAAGAGAACTCTTCCGCTTATTAGTGACAATTAAATATTATACAAGACCATTTCAACCCCATATCAACCCTTAATATATAGATTTAGCCACGGCTAAAAGCGAAGCTCCCATTGATAAATTTATAACTTAAATCAAACAATAATTCTGTATTTCACAAATCAATTAACTTAAGGACACATTCATGTGACTTTTGAGGGAAAAGCTAAGTGATTTTGGAGTGAAACAAATCTTGTATCGAGTTGATGTAGCCTTATATGTACACCCAAAAAATAGTCTTCGGTCACATTTAAGAGCCTAATGGCTCTTGATCACAGAATCGCATAATTGCGTAAAATCTCGCATTCTGATTGGTTAACGAAGCGAGGTATTTAGCGTGGAATTGCGAGTTGAAAACGAGGCTAAGCAATATTGTTTCGCATCTACGTAACAACTATCGTCAAATTCTAACACAACAACTGCAAAAAAGGTTTTCTACAATGTCATTTTAAAATGTTTTCAAAACCATTGTCACCTTTTGAAGAGTTAAAAACAAACAAAAGCGTTTTTTATAGTGAGTCGGAGGATCTTCCTTGTTTTGAAGTGAACTACAAATTCTCGAAGAGACAAAAAACCTTTTTCGGTCGCGACAACGAGAAAACAAGAAAATCTTGTGAACACGGCCCAGAAAATGGCAAGCCAAAGTTCAACCAAACAAAACGGAGAAGCGATAACGGAAGAAGAGCCGGGGTCGATTGTCACATATACAGGAGAAGAAATAAATACCTTCAAAGACGACATGGCCCCTCAGTGAAAACACGAAAAAGAGTACGCCGCTTGCAATCGTCCTGAATCGTGATACTTAGACTAGTACAAAACTGAGCTGAACTTGAACAGCATTTCTAAAACATTTCAAGGTACTTACCATATATCAATCGCGACTTTAAACTTTCAGTGCTTTCGCTTGGACACTTCATTTCTTTCAGTTTTGCCGCCGAAGAGGTAAAAGGTGTAAAATTTTTTTCCTTCTCGAGCAAATGACCAATTTGAAAAAAGATGTTATAGATAAACGGCTTGTAAATTCAGTGAAATACCTCCCTTTATCCTTACGATTAGTGTGAAGCTTGTTAACATGTAAAAAAGTTTGAAAACAAATGTAAAAACAAGCACAAGGTACAAAAAAAGTTGTCAAAGGGTCAAACGTGTACGACTGACCTTGCTTCCTATTCGCTAAAGCAATGACAGTTCTGACAGTTGACTTTGAAATGGCTTTCTGGAGCGCGCGCTCAGGATAAAAACAAACAATATTATTGCCGTTTTCTTTTTTTTTTTCTGATTTTTATTCAGTTATGCGATTCAAGGAAAATCCATTACCTGACTCGTGAATTCCACGTTAAATTGCACTTGAAAACCGATATCGCACTCATCGCTTCGCGATTCGTGCGATATCGGTTTTCGCGTGCAATTTAACGTGGAATTCCCTCGTCAGGTAATGAATTTTCCTATAGTATATATTGCGTCGAAAACAAATTCTTGGAAAACAAATTAGGCCGAATTTTTTGCGTTCGACAAGTTTACAAATTCTTGCCAATAAATCTGGGTGAGTGCAAACCAATCTTTTATTTATTTATTTATTTATTTTTGTACACCACATCTGACGAGAAAGAGTATTATGAGGTGCTGAGGTTTATCATACAGACCTCGTACACAATACAGTATTTCACAATTTTTCAAGACAAATTGCATTCATTCAATATTCAGGACCATCCAAGCACGCGTGGACTTTTAATTAGCGAAACCGTTCAAAAAATTTCCAAAATCACCTATACGGCCAGCCGGTTCGAACTTTTGACAAGCGCCAAATTGGCGAAGAAATTTTAAAAGAGTTACGCTTCAACGTGATAAAGCATTTATTGAGTCTATTTTTTATTAATGTTTTATAACGATTTGTAATCTGAAAAAGCGTTTGATACGCTCTGCATTTTGAGTACTCCTGCAAGGAAGGGGGTAAAGGGGGGGGATCCTACGCACGAATCACGAAAATTAAAAAGTAGAAATAACGTATCACGGGGATTAAAATTTCGTGTTCACGTTTCACGGAAATTTCCGAAGTAAAAGGACAGTCAGTGCATGGCTCGACCTGTTCAGGATGCCGCTGTCTTTCGCTTTTTGTGCCCCCCGCACAACTAATACAGAGAAGTGACGGAAGTCAGATAAACATACAATGAAATGCAGGTGTAGGTAAACTGATGATGACTAATGCTGACGGATATATAGTACTCAAAACGAACGTCATTTGACTCTCTCTTGTCTCAAAGTTGAGTTTGACGGCTCTTCTGCTACGAGTATAGTAACTGCTCGTAGAAAACTCATTTCATTCTCGTTGTTGTCGTTGTTTACCGCAGAAGCTTTGCTTCATTCTGCAGACTTTTCTAACCGACCGATCTAGAGTTTTATTTCAATCGAGGACCTTATTAGACCACGCTTTTCGGACTAAGATTTCAAACCAGTCTACTTAATGATGAGACGCTTAAGAGCTGGTGAAGGGATGAATGTTTACTGTTTATGGGTATTCGAATTCGTTCTTTACCTCCAAGAAAACCCATTGATCCCACAGATTTTGGATCTACAGAATATATTACTCCTTCCAATTTAAAAACTTGTCCCTCTAATTTAAAAATTGCCTGCCATTGCAACCAAGATGCCAACGCAAACCCCACATGTGTTAGCTCCACGAAAATAATTATGATTGCTTGAAAAAAAGCTGACTCATCAGCTCACGGAAATCGTTTCCCAGCTCGGGATCGCAGACGACCTTTTCTCGGCGGGTAAAACAGGAGCCAAAAAAGTTGTCTACCCTCGAAGGCTTGGTCATAGTTTAGGACGACCTATATAATAGGAGCGACTGTAAGGGCCGGTTATTTAAAACAAAGCCCAACTTAGGCCGAGGTTTAAGACATTATTGGGCATCCAGATCTCTTTCTACTTAAGTGGGTTATTTTAACCCTGTGGTGACGGCCGGCGAGTAGCGAAAAAGCAGCATTTTCCACCAATTCCTATTCCTTGGACTAGTTTTCAGCTAATTAGCTTAACTATGAGGAAAAACGAGTTTTTCGAGAAAAAAAGACATATTTTCCAACTAATCTGACGTAATTAAACAGCTTTTTTGTTTTTCATGCATGCGCAAAAGCCAAAATTTGGACTTCTTTTGGCGAATCTATTTCGATCTTTCTCTCTCGCTGCCTTTTTTTTCCTTCTTTATTGGCGGTTTTGTTGCCCACTTTATCGTCTTTCTTTTGCATGAAATTGTGGCTGGCTAACTTTTTAGGAAAGGGACAAAGTTAATTTTCAAGGAGTAGTATGTAAACAGCGAAATTGGCAGTGGAATTTTCCCCAAAATTTTACCTTTTTTGTGAGTGTAACTGTCAGAGTTAGTCAGAATATCCCAAAACGAGGTATCGCTGGAAAGGCCTATCTTTGCTGACGTTGTTGCTTACCAAATTATTAACAACAACGTACTGAAAACTAAATGGGTCAGGGGAAATTGTATACATTGTACCATATGGGGACGTATACGACACTAGTCTACCCTGTTTGCTGCCATGAAACTTTCACCATAACCGGTGTTAAGATAAGAGCGTTGAAAAAATTGAAAATGGCTTAGAACACGGTTTTGTCAACCACCGACTAAACTTCATTTAAATAACCGGCCTTTGACTTTTTTAAGACCTTTCAGAAAAGTTCATTTGAAGGTCCACTGGCTTCCCTGTAGAATTTGACTTCAGTTGAGACTATTTCACGAAAAAATTAGTTGAAAATCACGAATATCGGGTAAAAGATTTTAAAGTTCACGTATCACGACAAGCAAGCCAGTCACAGTTCACGGGTTTTAATTTCGTATTTTCACCTTTCACGAAAATTAAAAACACTTAATCACGTAACCCCTTTACCCCCCTCTGCAAGCGATGTTTATGAACGGCTGAAAACAAAAGGGAAAGCGATGAAAATTAAACTTTTGAGACTACCAACAATCAATAAAGAAATATAATTCGGTAGAACATTTATAGAGACAACAATTTTCATTCACGAAAACAAATGAGTATTTAAGTGTCTCTAAGAATCCTTAAGTCTTTACTAGTAAGCATAAAGATTAAGTTTATGTTTTAAGCCGCCGGTTTCCAGGTGATTTGCTGTTTTCAAAGATGAACTCACGACAAGAAAATCGCTCAAAGCTTTCTTTCTACAGCCAAAATTATAACTAAATATTCTTCGGAAAGTCTTTTCTTTCTATTTACGGTGAATTAATATCGACTAAAGGCTTTTTAAAGTTCTGTAAGCTTAAGCTTATATCAAACCTCATACTACAATAGGTCATATCAGTGTCTCCCCCCAGTCAAATCTTAATACAAACGTGCATAAACTAGCTTCATAAACTGCTGCGCTGGACTTCATGAAATTAGATATAAATACAATAATTTCTCAGGCTTACCATATTTCGAGATGCAGCTCCTGAAAGCTATCAAGTAAGGCAAGGATGGCTTGAGCCTTTATAATTCTCGTACGCATCCAGCAAGGTGAGAAACAAAAACGATGCCATCCGAAATCGGATTATCGGCTTTGACAAGCGACGCATTTCTCAACCAAAAAAACAATAAATAAACCAGCCACGATAAGAGAAGACTCTTGATAGCAGCTGTATTTCATTTTGTACATCCAGTGGAAAAAGACAGTTAAAAACATCACAAGCTGAGTCAAAACTCTGTCAGCTTCAGCTGTCAAAGGTAAACCACTTTCAAGATGCTGCACAAATTTTACGCTTGAACTCACCTGTCAAATTTGAACCAATCAGAGCATAAACATTGGACGTGGAGCGTGACCAACACGTGACCATGGTAAGAAAAAGTCTTCCCGCCTGTATTGTAAAAAAACTGGCTGAATTTTTGCGTCTGAGGTCAATTTGAAATCAAAATCGAAAAAGTGCGGGGCGATGCTGAGATAAACACGACATATTTGATATGAATTTAAAAATAGTAAACGTGAGCCTGCGATCACCTGAGCCCGCGATACGGTCAGGTGATAACGGTCAGCGGATACCCTGTTTGACAGCTGTCAATTGATGACAACATTGATGTGCGATCAGCTTTCTCCTGGGCTCCCAAAGTAGCTAGAAAGTGTGAGAGTAAACATTTGTATGCCTGTGGTGCGGACGGACGGTTATGCCTGTGGTGCGGACGGACGGTCGGTCGGTCGCTCGGTCGGTCGGTAACGTGATTACCAAATTTTCTGGGATGGGTAGATTTATTTACCTATGGTGCTCCGCTTGCTCGCTTCGCGCGCGGAGCTTCGCTATTATTTATTGGAGAGAGTTTTTGTATTCAATCGTCTCAATATTTGACGGCATTTATTTGCATTAGCGAATGTTCTTAATTCGATACACGTGCACGGCAACCTGACAAAGAAACACAACCATTTTGCTTACCTTTTGCCCGCATTAACATCAGGTTTAAAGTAGGACGTAGGCCAGTAGCTGATATGTAGACAGGCATATTAAAACACGAACACATAAAAGTGTATTCTACAAAGGATCGACAGCGAAACGACTATAAAAGACAAAGCGGTGAGCGGTACTTGACTCAACTGTGTCATTTTCTCACTGCGTGTATCTTTTTCAAGGTATTCACAGCAGGACGTTTTGCTTACACACCCAAACAAATTTCCGTTTTTACAGGCAAAAGGTGTCATTTCTACAGCTCGCGTGGGGTGATTTTCACGCCCACTTACTTGCTTCGCTCGCTCTAATATCCATATAAAAAATTACAGTGAGATTGCCAAGAGCAAAAAAATATACCTTTTTATCCAGCCAGAACCGGCATGAATTTTTCATATTTTCAGCTAGCGAGGCGCTCATTTAGATTTCCCAGCCAGCTAATTTGCCAAGTTTTTTTTTTTTCCATCTAGCTCAAATTCTGCCTGAAGAGCGGGTATTTTGTCGAGCGGCTCCGTAGGGAACTCCTGGTTGATGCCCTGCCGCGTAGGTAAATGAGAAAAGCAAAAAACTAAAATGAATGCTTAGTCGGAGGCGTATACAGACTAAAACACTGTCATCATTGTCCGCAAAGATAACAAGTCAAGAGAGTCACTTAGGTGTATGCGAGTAGACTCAGCTAGTCATTCACTATATAATTGAACTAACACAAGCGGAGTCAAAAGTGTCACCAAGTTGATATCGACACCTAAGGGCACCCAACGAGTGATATGCTAGCCGTGTGATCAATCATACACTCTATATCACCTGACCTAGCGTGCATCTAAATTTGTTGGCATTTCTCGGTTTTGCTTCATGATCGATGTTCTCTACTACCACCATCGAGCCCAAACAGGGCAGAAATATGCATGACTCTTAAAATGTCATTTACCATACTGTGAGTTGCTGTACATGTGGTGTAGGAGAAAGTCGTTGTGTAATATATAGGGTTGAGCCCTTATTGATTTTAAAATTTTCCATAATCTTGTTATAGCGTGAAACACAGCTCTGTTATATAAAGTGAAGCAAAAAAAGGCAAGCCAAGACATTTTTGCTGTGTTGGAAGCTGCAATACGTTTGCGTGCAAATACGTAGATGGAAATCTTACGGATGGCTAGTTAAACTTCCGCAACTTAAGTTGCATCTTTAAAAAAGTGCTGAATTCTCAAGTTTGACGCCCTCCGGATGATTATAAATGCATTTCAAGGGTCTCCTTTTTTGTCTCCAAGGCCTACTTAGACATATGGCCCTTGAGCAGAGAGCTTGCTTACACTTACATTTGTAAAGTTTCTAAACTATAATTTTTATAGAACAAATTGACTATCTCTATCATGTAAAGGATCAGTGCCGATTCGATTAACTTTATTCCTCAAACCATATTCAATTTACTAATTTTAATTAGACCGCAATTTAGTTTTCTTGACAAACTACCTCGTTAATCAAGAACTATCGATCGACTCGAAACTTTATCTACTGCTGGTGACAATAGAACGTCAAAATAAGACCTCCTGGCCCGAAATCTTCAACCTCTACTCTCTTTATTCAACCTTTATTCAAAAATTTGTAGTCCTCCCATCATCTTCTTAGTCAATATCCGTAACTTCTTGGACAGATATTACTTTAAGCGTTGTAAATACTGATTTTTCGAGCCGTGTTATTCAGATACAAATACGGCATGAACATTAAAATTAATTATTCGGATTGATACGATTTGTAGTGTCAAAAGATTATGTTTAACAGCTGTTTCTTTCTTTATTTGGTTCAGTTTTAGTTTTCGCTTTGCTTCAACTGGCCAACGCGCAAAACAGTAAGTCTCTGTGAAATTTTATTTGTGTTATTATTATTATTATTATTATTGTTATGAAGTTTTTGCTTGAAAGACCGGTGAAACAACCGGTTTTGGATAGTCTTTTTAACTACTTAACTAAGAGGGTGCTAATGGGGGTACCCAGTTCTCAGTTAACTACTAATTTTTCGGCCAAGAATCAGTTAACTACCATTTTTTTGGCCAATTCTCAGTTAACTACTAATTCTAGGTACCTATCAACTTTCACTTTCCTACAGCGCATATTATTCCGTCATAACCCGAATTTTCTTTACTTCTGCAGGTCAATCAATTTTGGGGGTAGGCCCTACTAAATTCAGGTTTAAACTTACATGAATTCACATAAACTCCGCCACTATAGTACCATTTATAATTAAATCTTACCGAAGTAATAAAAATGGGTAAGCGATAGCTGTTAAGACTCCTATTAACCAATTTTTGCTGTAAGCACAAATCATATTGAGTCGTATAAACCATCAACGTACATCCAGATGCACCGGTCATGATCTCGTACTGATCTTCCCGACCTGGTCATGCATATTTCCTGCTACACACTTCTCCAAAGTCACCTTCTTCGTCACTTTTAGTTCATTATCTGAATCAGTCTCGTACTTAACTAGTTGCTGTATATCCTGTATCTTGTTGTTGCCTAAGTTTCAATCAATTTTCAATCCTTGCAATCCATTGCAAAAGAAAGACGACGAGAAACAATATTAATGTTAAAATATCGTCTTAAATAACAAAACTGGACCAATATTTTGGGCATTCAATTGATGCATAAAAAAAAGTTTTAGCTTGTTAAAAAGGTAGCAAATAGCATGACATAGTCCCGTGACTCTGGTGGTTAAGATCCCGCTTTATCTTGAGTTGATTCGCTTCTTATAGTTCGTTGTTAAACAGGTCGAAAGTTCTCTATCCAGTCCCTTATTACAACTTCATCTTCTTTTCTCACTGTTTGCACCGATGGGAGAGACAGTTTAGACTGCTGACAAAGCCATGAAAGTATTTGATACTGGACAACTCGACTCTTTGTGAGTGTAGCCCACTTCGAATTCCTAGTTCTCTTAAGAGATTCTTTCACTGTGGTTCCAAAGTCTTGGGCATAGTTCAAAGCAGTAAATGTTTTGTGTTGAAGTGAGAAATCGCGGTTTTCCACCTGCTTGTCAGAAGTTTTTTGTACTTCGATACAGACTTCGTCGACATCCTCTTTCGCGTCCCTCAATGTTACCTTTACAAACATTGTTTCGCGTAAGTAAAAATTCCACGTATTTAAAAAAAAACGCTGTTTTCTTTGAGCTATCAGAACTTTTTTTGGCCAGATCCAATGCCGGCTAAGAGTCACAGCTTGTTTCTTTTGTTAGCAATGTTTAACTTGGCGACGATCTTTGAGTTGTCTACAACCAGCTCTATGACTGACGCTTTCTGTTTGCCGGGTACTGCTCTGGTGCCTTTTTGCATATACTAATATCAGTTAATGTACCACCAGGTTATCAATAGGACTAACCTGAGATCAGGCTTTATTTTCGTTTCGCTTTGAAAATTACACTCCGGCGGGCAATTGCAAGGCGAAACGAAAAGAGAGCCTGATACAAACCTTCTACGAAACGTCTGCCGCCCACTTTTTTGATTGATTGACATTTGCCGAATCAGCCAACCAAAATTACTTCCGTTGCTTGTAATTCTAGTATGCAAATTTTTCACGCGTGGGAAAAATGCAGACTGGCTGACTTAAAAAAATAGCTTTTATCAGGGACGCCCAGCGACAATTTTCGGAAAACATCTGTTTGGAAGACGATTTGAGATCTAGAATTTTCGGGACATTTTTTCCAACATTTCTTGCTTGTCTTCCTTTCCTAGGATTTTCGAACATTTAAAAAAATGGTATAATTGCCCATTTTTAACCGATTTTTATCCTAAAAAGGACACCTACAATTTTCGGGAGCCTTTTTTCTGGCTGAAATTTTCGAAAAGGGTTTTGATCCCTATAATTTTCGAATCACTAGACTTTCAGCTAGGAAATCCGAACAGATGAAAAATTTTTAGGGGATAAAAATATGCCTATATCTACCGTTTTAATACTAAAATACCTTTAATAATGCTATGTTTAAGTGGTTTTGAACTATATTCTCGTTTTTTTATTTTTTTGTTGCCTTAATATTTTCCTCGGCAATTTTCCCCGATTTTCAGTACATAAATCTTTAAAAACAAAAGCAAACAGCCAACGAGTGAGGACAACAGTTTTCCTGGTTTATATTTTACAAAAAGCGAAGGCAATCAACCAGTCTGTTACCTTAAGCCACAAGCTTTTATAACAATGCCTACAAAAATTCCTTGAACAGCGATGCGATATTTTTCGTCTAATACTTCACAGTTGGCGATGGAGGTTTCTTTCGCAGTGAGCCTCCGCTTGCGTACCCCGTTCAGAGAAGTCATTCCCAGCTAAACTTTCAGATGAAAGCAGTTTTTAGATGAACAGTATTTGGATTTGCACTCGTTTGTTGGTAAATCAAAAGGCACCTTGTTAGCAGTCAACAACTTACAGAGGGATTCAACTCCGCGATACACTCACATTAATTCCGTAAATAAAGCAAATTCTGAGAAGATGTGAACAACCATATGAATTTTCTGAACTTCCATGGCACATATTAAGGCATATTTTCCTTCCATAAGACCATAAACAATAAAAAAGACAGCAAAATCGATCCTTCTCTCAGCCGACGACGGATCATTCACGAAAACAACCACGCGAGGAATAAGTGCTTTCAACTTCCGGTGTCTCCGACAGCCAATTAGATCCTGTGGCATTGTTCTAACAGCCAATCAGCGTTACGGTCAAAATCTGGCTGTAACGAGCACAAACGTGAGAGAGTTTGTATCAGGCCCAATTTTAGCGGTAGCCGTTAGAGAGAATGTATGAGAACCGCTAAAATTGGGCCTCATATCAGGTTACAGTGGAACAGAAGAAAATCAGAAAATAGCATTTCTGTTTGGAAAACTTTGCTGCTTTCATTAACATTAACGATCGTATTCAGTATAATTGATAGAATCTCACTTAACTGTTAACTTTTCATTTCTCAGTTAACTACTAATTTTGTGGCCAATTATCAGTTAACTACTGTTTTTTTAGGCCAAATATCAGTTAACTACCAACCCCATTGGCACCCTCAATTAACATAATATACTTCGGCTGGGTCTTTGAAAAGGGATTTAAAAAATATTTTATTAGAATTAATGTACCATTTTTTCTTAAATTATGGTTATGCTAAATAAAATCACTATAATTACTCCTTACAGCTACTTTAGTACCCAGTCTTCTGAAAGATCCTCCGATGTTGAGTTGCACTAACAATAGGAAATAAGTGTTAGCACAACTCAAAACCTTAAACGTCGACAAAACGGCTTCCAAATGGCTTTAGAAGAAAATTAAGAAACAGTAAATAACAGAACAAAAACACAAAGTGAGTCATTTTAATTTAATTTTTTGTCAAAACATGGAATTTAGGACGTATTTTGTTTATTTTCATACATTCTCTTCTAAATCCAAAGTCCAACGACCTCCCACAGAGTTTGGGTTGCCTGTGGTGAAATTTAAAAGGTTTGCCAATTCCAGATTCCCCCGTTCCAGATTCCTCCCTTTCCAAAAACCGTCAACAAAAATGGCGGATGTGGTAAATTTGAGTCAGCTCTCTCCTCAACCACTTTGGCTCTCTTCTTCGTTACTGTAAAACCATGACCACCTTGACAATGGTGGTTGCAAATCTTCATTCTTAAGCACAGAACAATTTGAGAGTGGCATCAGTATCCTGGATAATATGGCAAATTCTCGTTCCTCACACCGACCGTAACTTACTAGCTGCCAAGTATTTTAACACAATTAATTAGCTGAAGGACGAAACTATATAATGATGTGAAACAGGGCCCTCAAAGGTGAGCCTTTTCTGCGAGTTAATTATTTAAATCGCTGTGGCTATATGGCCGGTTTTAAACTGGTCAAGGTTACTAGAATGACCGGCAGTCCACTCCTATTTTGTAACCTTAACTTTCATAACTAACTATCATATGTTGATGAAGAAAAGGCAAGCGAAATTTACTGATAAGGTAAATAAAATTGCCTTCTATAGAGTTATTACTAATAAATTTTAAATCAAATTGTACATAACCTTCAGTGGGAATAAATCCATCTTTTATTTGAAACATATGCGCAGTAACAAATAAGGAACAACCGGCAAAACATATTTGCAAGTTATATTTACAAGACAATGTGAATTGTCGTTTCTATGTACAATAAAATGTAGTTATAAAGAAATTACATGTATTTGTGGGGTTCAATTAGCCCCGGAAACCAAGCCATCTACAATTAAGAAACAATTTAATTTTGCAGGGGATCCTTAATTCAAAGCAACATCAGGGAAAAGCATTAGTCCAAACACGTTTATAGATAGGAAGATTTAAAGTAGTATGAGAGCTAAATGTCATGTTTTCTTGAAAATTATTTCAGCATTGAGACTGGTTGGAGGATCTAGCAGCTGGGAAGGAAGAGTCGAAGTATTTTATAATAACCAATGGGGAACAGTTTGTGATGATTACTGGGATATAAATGATGCCCGTGTTGTTTGCCGTCAGCTTGGGTATCCTGGCGCTATTAGTGCTCCAGGGTCTGCCCGATTTGGGGCTGGAAGTGGTCCAATTTGGCTGGATGATGTGAATTGTCAAGGCAGCGAAACTTCAATTGGCTATTGTAGGCATAGAGGATGGGGCATCGAGAACTGTGGTCACTATGAAGACGCTTCAGTAGTATGTTATGGACTAGGATCTGGAGGTTAGAACATGCATGCTTTCTAAAATAAGATGCAAGTGACTAAAAGCTGTTAAAAATATCCCAGTTTTAGCTTCTTTGCCCAGCAAAATAAAAAATAAAAAAATAAAAAAAAATAAATAATAATTCATTAAATAAATAAACAAATATTTAGTGATGAAAGTTGACGCACAATGTCACAAAGGCACGATTTTTCCGACTGCTCAGAGGTCATTTTCAAGTGCAAGTAAAATACAAAATAATAGTTTTCACTGTATTTACTTATTGTAAGATATTTAATTATCCTAATTTTGTACTTTACTCTTACTTGAAAATGACCTCAGAGAGATTGTAATGTTGTGACTAGACTTTTCAGTATTAACTTTTATCACAAAATGCATATCCAAGAAATTTCAAATGGAAGTAA
Source organism: Porites lobata (assembly GCA_942486035.1). Classification (NCBI taxonomy): domain Eukaryota; kingdom Metazoa; phylum Cnidaria; class Anthozoa; order Scleractinia; family Poritidae; genus Porites; species Porites lobata. Next base: position 185,644 of record CALNXK010000339.1, read on the forward strand.
TAGATAATAATAATGATTATAATAGTTATAATAGTTATTAGTAAGTTTATTATAATAATAATAGTGGTCGTGGTAGTGATACAGAAAATTGCTAGTGTATATGCCTAAAGGGCTCTAAAAATCTTATGAATTGCAAAACATGAATTTGTAGCAACTCTAGGTGTTTCACTCAGTATTTTGCAGAATTGTGTAGAATTTTAAAAATAGTGTGCTTTCTTGCATCCATGCACCCTGTAAATAGCCCTGCTTAGACCTATATGACGAAGTAAATCTCTATCATATGATCTGTTTTGTTGTTCAAAAATAAAATATTTACTTTTCATGATCATCACTGAAGGTCTTTCTCGAAATCTTCCCCTCTAGGTTGCTCCAGGACAATAAATGGAACGTATGGAGATATTGACATTAACAGTACAAGCGGCTACTATGAAACGTGTCAGTGGACCATACTAAGTGCCAGTATACCCCAGGCCGTGGCTTTGGTTTCCGTACAAGAACTAAACCTCGTCTCTTGCAGGTAAACTGAGTGACGTCATAAATTCTCGTAAGAAAAGAAGTGAATAGAAATAAGTTGTAGTTCTTTGTGAATCTGAATAGCAGATGATAATCTTACTGGAAAAGAAAAGTGATGTCTAGAGGTATAAAGTCAAGACAATTTTACTGTACTAGAACTGGCTAACAAAATGCAAATTCCAGCACTTGATGGATAGGACCTTCTGTAAAATAGGTCATTCTCAACAATGTTGTATTTTGAATTTCCTGGAGGTTGATGTTTCATTGACATTTCACTGATTAACTTCTCTGGACCTTTCTTAATAACTCCTAACTCCTAATTATTATTATTATTATTATTATTATTATTATTATTAATATTATTATTATTAATATTATTATTATTATTTTGGTGAGCAAAATGCATGCCCGCAGTCGTATTCTTGGTGGGGTGGTCAGCGGCAGTTTCTTGATGTAAAGGTACTTTTAGGTACGTCGAGTAAGCATCATATAGTGGTTCCCCGTTAGTTAATATATCGTATACATTGCTCTACATAGCTTTACATAGCCGTACACACTGCCCTACATAGCCCTACATAGCCATACACAGCCTTATTTGTCTGACATGTTTGACGTTAATACAAGCTGGCTCAGTTATGACCCTCGCTGTTCTGGAATGAATTTAATAGTGCCAAAAGCAAGAACAAAGTATTTCAGGAATAGTTTTGCTTCTGCAGGCGCTAAGCTCTGGAATTCTCTTCCTTCCAGTTTAAAGGAAGAGACTTCCTTAAAACAATTTATGGCTAAGATCAGGTCGTATTTGCTATCTACACAAGCCTCATAATTTAAGCTTTTTATCATTAGGTTTAACATTGTCTCATTACCTATATCTTTATGTAAGTTAAATAATGCACGGCTTTTAGGTAGAACAGATGCTTTATGTAAAGTTATTTGATAAAATTACTGTGGGTAAATAAAGTTTTCACTCACTCACTCACATAGCCCTACATAGCCATACATAGCCATACACAGCCTTACATAGCCCTACATAGCCCTACATAGCCATACACAGCCATACATAGCCCTACATAGCCATACATAGCCATAAACACCCATACACAGTCCTACATAGCCCCACGTAGCCCAAATAGCCATGCACAGCCCTACACAGCCCTGCATAGCCCTACATAGCCATACATAGCCCTACATAGCCCTACATAGCCATATATAGCCATACATAGCCCTACATAGCCTCTTCAATCATCTTCAGGTCTGATGATCAATCTCTTAATTCCAAGATTGATGAGGTAAATCGGCGGCTCTCTTCTTTTTGTAAGAGTAAGAACTGCGTTTTTATTGATAACAGTAACATCAAAGAGGACTCTCTTAATAGAAGTGGATTGCATTTAAGGTGATTCCATAGTAAAAGATCCTAACATAGATTTTAGCTAAAACTTGGTACACTGATGTAATAAGTCAAGAAGATGATAAAAAAGTAATAAAAAGTGGGGGTCACCGTGCTCGTTTTGACGTCACAATGCTGACAAATACGGCTATTTAGGACCCTTTTACAAAAACCGCAGGCAGCGCAAAACTAGACAAAAAGGAGAGATTTTTTTCGATGATGCATGTGACATCACACAGAATTTGACTTTAATGTTTTGTTTATCCACTTACATACCAGAAAAATGCCTTTTTATGCCCTTGTTTTTACTTTACGCTCCAAAGTAGAATTAAATTGGACGCGCGCTTTTCGACCCGTGATGGCTTAATTCGTACAATTTAGTAAAATTGCCAAAAACCTGAACATAGATTTGTGCCAATTTTTTTCTCATCGAAAGGAAGCACTGTCCTTATTAAAATCATGAAAAAAAAAATGGGGGTAGAGCTGCAGAAAGTGCGCACCAAACGCATTTTCTCCGATTTTTGAGAGAGGATTGCAGCGAGTTTGAAAATAGAATGTATGTGAAAGGGGGAAGAAAGTATTAAAAAATCCATTTTTACAGAATTTACAACGATATATCACATTTAGGACACAATGTGATAAAGAAAGTGTTTAAATGAAAATCAAAGTTAGTAAGCATAAGTTAAACATCTTCTATCGAACAGGAGGGCATTTTGCATGCGCATGCGTGAATCCGCTGAATGACAATAGCGTGGGCGCATCAAATCTGATGGCGGGAAATCGAAAACTCGCGCGTAAAGTTACAGTCCTTTTAAAAGCCATTTCGCTGGTGCTTTGAATACCGCACTTTCCTTCAAAAAATGTTCTCCTTCACAAAAATCAGACGTTTTCTACGCGGGTTTTCACTTGTAGATTTTTCAGCAGTAGGTTTCCTTGGCCTTTTAAAGACTTTCAAGACTCAACGCCAAAAAGTCATGTTCCTGTATAAGTCTGATTTTCACTGGCAAAGCAATGCATTTCTATGGTTTGATTTCCAAACTCGTGGTTTTACGCATCAGGGAGGAAATGCATCGTAGCAATGTTCAGCTGCTTTAGGGCAAAAAGCGAAAAAAAAATTACCACGCAAGGTTTATTTATTAGCGCGATGTCTCATGTTAAACTGATCGCGAAGACAAGCGTTTATATATGCCACAAAAACGTGAAATCTATGGGGTTTTTACAGTTTTTTGAAAGTTTTCGCGGAAAAATTTATAAAAAATATTCTATAGGAAATGAAGAATGGACTGAGCTTGAGACAGAAACAATTACAAGTGATTAGGTAGAACATAATCACTTGAGCATTTCTAAGCTCAGTTGCAGACAAAACGAATGCACGCATACTCCGAAAAAACGAACAGTACTTTTATTTTTCTTTATACAAAGATTTTTCCTAAGCTACTATTTTGAAAGTACTCTTGAGTGACAGCTCCTGTGCTCCACAATCGATTTCTTGTTATTAATCTGTATTTGATGACAGTAGTGATCCATTCAAAACAGAGAATGGCCATCACTCCATATAAATCTAAATGACGATGTTGTTCACCTTCAAAGCCTGTTTGAACATAAGATAGGAAGTTTGTTAAAGGGTGCATATAATGCTGTTTCCGACAACAAACATGACACAAATGGATGGATAAATTTGTCTGTTCTTAATGTTTCTGTTGAGAGCTTTTTACTGTATCCAGATGAACCCCTTATGTAAGTTGTACATCATGGAAGAATTATCAAGCAGAAACTGATGCACTAAACAAGAATGTGGTTCAATACAGAGGAGAAGCTGGTCTCAGTCAACATCCTTCGTGAATGAAATGTCTCACAAATTAACATATCAACAAATGTAGTATCCACAAAATGGTATCATTTAGGAATAAATGCGATTTTTTGGCAACAGAAGCCAGGATTTATTTAAAAGGTATATTGATAACGTTTCATTTCGTGCTATTTTGGGGTTGGGGAGTTAGGCTAGATTTTCTTTAAAACGCCAAAATGTTATATTTATTTGCATAATGAAATGTAAACAAACAGTGTACCATCAAAATATGGTGGAAAAAAATCAGAATTCAAACCGATTGCTGTAATTTTTTTCCTTTGTATAAGTAAATGATAGAATATTCTTATTTTCAAAACACCATCTTACTGGCATCATTATATTGATTTAAATTTATAGTTGAAGTGCGTGTATTTTATTTCTCAACGAAGACGTACCGGAGAAGAAAGCTAAAATTATTACAGAAGGCGATTTTTCACAGCCTTCGTCAAAGCGCCCTTCATTCGCGGAAGTATTCTTAGTTTCATTAATCATTAACTTAATCTGGGGAGAAAGGCAAGATTTCGAGATAAACAAGCCAGAGAAAGGGTGAAAAACAGTTTCACGGCAGAATGGACATTTAATTAACCACTGTATTCCTCGAAACGATTAAGTTCGATTTTAGAGTTATACTATTGAGAAGAATTAAGTATCTATAGGATAATTGTTCGAGGAAAAACTATCATACTGACCTTTTCCTCCTGCTCAAAAAATGTGCGCGAAATGTTAGGTGGTAAGAACATTCAGCCGCCATCTTGTCTTCGATGTACTGTTTTACGAAAGGAAAGACTGTCCTTTCAAGGGCGACAGCGAGGCTACAATAAACTCACTTTCATCGTAAAAAATACCACGATACCTTAAAGAACACGTCTGAGGAACGTAGCACCCAATACACGTCATTCAGCTCCAGAAAACAGCCTGCAAATGCTGGTACTGAACGTAAACAATTCACAGAAAATGCCTCTATGGCACTTCAACAGCCCATATTGACGCATGCGCATACAAAATGCCCTCCTGTTCCACTATCGAGGTTCTCCGAGGGGAGGTCGAACTCAGCAACACGCGTACTGCTTACGTTATGCACATTCCCAACACATTAAGTCTCACCTCGGCAAGAAACAACAGCAAGCAAAAATTCCAATAGCTTTTCTCTTCAGTCAACTTCATTTTAATAATATTACTTCACATGCTCTTTTTTAAGGCGGCCATCTTGTTATGCGCAGTAAGAGATGCGCAGTGCAAAACTAGGGAATCACCTTAAATCGGAAAGGTGTTTACCGCCTTGCGTCTAATTTTAGGGAATATATTAATGGAGATTGAAATTTTGACCTGTGTAGATAGTAATCGACGACCTAATGATCACTGTTCTGCCAAACCAATGTCATTTGATAAGATTACTTCTGAAATTAGAGGTTTCAAAATTGCCTTGCTCAACATAAACAGTCTTACTAAACACATAGATGAATTAAAAGTCTTTATGGCAAATAAGCCCCTGGATGTTTTGGCTATTAATGAATCAAAATTGGATCTGGTAGATAGTGATCGACTGGTTAATCTAGAAGGTTATAATATTGTTCGCAGGGATAGAAACAAACACGGTGGTGGAGTTTGCTTCTATCTCCGAAATACAATAAAATTTTCTAGCCAATATCAACTTGAAAATAATGATCTTGAATTAATTGCCTTAGAAATTCAGAAACCAAATTCATGTCCATTTCTTATTGCTACCTGGTACCGACCACCAAAGACGCCTTTGGATTATTTAAAAAAATTCGAAATGTTTTTGAATGAGGCAGATGCCAGGTATTCAGAAATTTACATACTGGGAGATTTAAACCGTAATATTCTTTCAAATCCCCTAGAGGTTCACACTACCCATTTATTGGACTCGATAGTTGATTATCAATTGGCACAATTAATCAAAGAACCTACAAGAGTTAATGGCAAATCGCAAACTCTTATTGATGTATTTATTACGAACAAGGAGGATAATATTTCTCATTCGGGAGTATACACACTGTCCATTAGCGACCACAATTTAATTTATGCTGTTAGAAAAATTGGTTTACCCAGGGGACAACCAAAGTTTATTCAATCGAGGAATTTTGAACATTTCAATGAGGAAAATTTCCTAACAGATCTGAAAAATGTCTCATGGCCTATTATTAAAAGCGGCATGGAAGTGAATAGTGCGTGGAATTCATGGAAAGATATATTTTTGAATATAGTTGATAATTAAGCATGCTCCGACAAGAGTCATGCGAGTCAGAAATAAACTTCCCTGCTAGCAGAGGTATCTCACGACGAGGCAAAAATGAGAGAAAGGAGAGAGACCTCTGCCGGCTTCCGACGCGTTTCCTATCACGCATGCGCTGGCGTTTCCTTAACAACCAGTGACGTTTTTCTCACGTGCGACACAACCCACAGAACCGGTTTGCGCGCGAAACTTCAGCTGAAGGCGGGGGTATACGTTGTGGAGAATTCTTCGCAATGTGAAACGATGCCGAGAACTCCACAATCTCGCAAATTTCGGGAAAGCGCGTCACCTCGGACGCCCACTAAACCAATTGGGTCTGGAAAAGACGTTAGATGCCTTTTGTGTGGTTTAGATTTTAAAGGTGAAAGGTGTTGACAGGCCAAACACGACTCATAAGCTCGTGATAGTGTGATACGTGACCTTATAGTTTTGCTCTAACGAAGATATCTCCCAGCCATTTTGCTCTTTTATATGAAATGATCAGAGGCTCGTTGTATATTTCTCTCAGTAGTGGTTGATCTTGAATTAAGTGCCATTTGCTCATTAAAATGTTTTTAAGGTTCGGCAAAGCAGGGTTGTATGTGGTAACGAAAAGCAGAATTTTCTTTCGCACTTCATTGTTCTTTTGTAAAGCTGACTTCCGTTCGGTAAATTTAACCTCAGAGGTGATTTTTTTCTATGAGATTGTGAGGGTAACCTCTAGCGCGAAGGCGTTTTTTGAAGTTGTAGATGTTCTCATAGAAGGATTTAGCTGAGGAGTTCAAAGGAGAGACAACTAAAACCACTGGTTCTGTAGAGAAGAGATCCTTGTAATTGTAAACAACAGATAACTCGGCCGCCACTCGTACTGCTAGTTGGTAAATTAAAAATTTGCCGTAGCCCGTCGGGAGACACGCAAACGTATCGCGTCCTTTAAGGAAACCAAGTAAGACTTTTCTTTGTAGGGAAGTTATTTCTTTTATATATACGTTTGTCGCCAAGCTTAGAAACGGATGATTTTATGGCTTGATCAAAGTGAGAAATTTCGAAACTCGCGGATCTCATGGAAGCCATAATTCACTGAGGGCTCCATAATTGTCAGCGTACAGTTTAACAAGGCACGCGCATTACACATTAAACGTAACCGGTTTTAAAAACCGGTAAGTTTCGACCAGAAATCTGGTCGGCGGCTTCATCAAACAACGCGTCGGAAGCCGGCAGAGGTCTCTCTCCTTTCTCTCATTTTTGCCTCGGCGTGGGAGACCTCTGTTAGCAGGGAAGAAATAAACCCGCTCCTTGGTTAAATTCTCAGTTAAAAGAGGAAATGTATGAACGCGACTGGCTAAAGAAAAAAGCTTCAGAAACGCAGCGGCCAGATGTTTGGAAGGCATATAAAACTAAAAAAGTTAACGGTTAACAGAAAAGTAAAAAAGACAAAGAAGGATTATTACAAACATCAAATAGAAGGAGCCTCTGGTAACCTGAATGCAACTTGGAAAATTCTTAACGACCTAATGGGTAAGAAATCGGACAGCACACAGATTAATTAATTAATAATTAATTTGCCACACAATAATTACAAAAAATATAGGAAAAGAAGAAAAAAAAAAAGAAGTGGCGAGGAGACCTGACAGAAACTATAGGAGCTTATAAGAGGTTGTAGGCCTCCTCGAACTATGAGCTACAGCTGCTTTTTTTTGGAGAAAAGAAGGCGAAAAGTCGAAGATGGAAAGATTTATGAACTGTTTTCATACTTACTAAATAATTTAATCTTCAGTTTTTTTCTTAAAAGAGGAGAGGGATTGAGAGTTGATGACCTTGTTGCCAAGTGAATTGAAAACTTAGGCCCTTGAAAAAAGGGCGAGAACGTCTTCGTGTTTGTACGACAATACGGTAGACGGTAGATCTGGGAATTTCTTGTATTGTAAGAGTGGAATTGATTGCTTTGAGAGAAATTGTTATTAAACTTTGGAGGTAAGAATGAATTTTTACAAGAATACATAAATTGGCCCAGTTGAAGCAAATGGATATCATTAAATTTTAGTATACCGAGGTCCTTAAAGATGGGTTCAGTATGAATATTGAAATGTGATTTATTAATAATTCTAATAATGCGCTTTTGCAGGATAACAAGGCGGCGGAGATTGGTTTTATAGGTCGAAGCCCAAACGATATTGCAGTAGTAAAAATAAGGATAAATTAAGGAATAGTAGAGCATACGTAAAGACGATTTAGGAAGAAAGAAGCTGCATCTAGATATTATACCGATTGACTTCGCAACTTTACTTGCAACGTGTGATATTTCCGACTTCCAATTTAGTTTTTCATCCAAAATTACGCCTAGAAAATTTGTCTCCTTCACTTCAACAATATTTTGATTATCTATACTTATTTGAATATTACATATTGAACGCTTTTGTCTTGGTTTAAATACCATAAATTTAGTCTTTTTAAGATTTAGAGAAAGCTTGTTTGCTTTAAACCAGATTTACAATTTGTCCATCTCCAAGTTTAACATATCTGAGAGATAGTTCAGATCTTTATGTGACATGAATACATTGGTATCGTCAGCGAACAATATCATCAGATTTAACAGATTAGAAGCATTGTTGATGTCGTTAATGTGCAGTAAGAAAAATAGAGGTCCGAGGATAGAACCCTGAGGGACCCCACAAGAGACTTCATTTCTTAACAAACGGTGGTCATCATATTCAACATATTGCTTTCTGTTTGAAAAGTAACTTCTTATCCAGTCTATGCGCTAAGCCACGAATACCGTGATGTTCGAGTTTATCAAAAAGGATGATATGATTTACAGAATGATTTAAAGACAGAAAATTTAAAGACAGAAAATTCTGGGCCTTTATCTGATCCTGAGAAAATCGCTGAATACTTGAATATTCACTTTACAAACGTTGGGCCGAAACTTGCATCTGAAATCCCTACGGTGGATTGTGATGTAAATCCAGCAGATTCCCAACAGCGCGTTAATTCTTCTTTTGAACTGAAGAAAGTCACGATCTCTGATGTGTTTAAACTGCAGGAAGTAAATGTTGCAAAGGCGACTGATCATGATAACATCCCAAACAAGATTTTAAAAATAGCGGCTCCAGTTATTTCTTTATCGTTAGGTGCCCTTTTCAACCTCTCGATTACTACAAATACTTTTCCAGATGATTGGAAAGTTGCAAAGGTCTTTCCGCTATTTAAATTAGGTGAACGAAATGATCCAAATAACTTTAGACCGATTTCTGTCTTACCAGCTATAGCAGAGTTTTTGAACGATTAGTTTATGAGCAGATGTACGCCTTTTTACGGAAAATAACCTTCAGCCTCGTCAATCTGGGTTTAGATCTCTTCATTCAAGTAACTGCGCTTCTAGATATGACAAATCAGTGATGTCTTAATATTGATAAAGGTATGGCCAGTGGTGTTATTTTCCTTGATCTTAAGAAGGCAGTTGACACTGTTGACCATGCCACCTTGCGGAAAAAACTTTGTGACTATGGGGTACAGGGTCAAACCGCTTTTTGGTTCAAGTGTTACCTAAAAGACAGACAACAATTTTGCGTGGTAAACGGATTGTCGTCTGTAAAAAATCGTATCGTATGTGGCGTTCCACAGGGTTCTTTATTAGGCCCTTGTTTCTTATTTACATTAATGACTTACCAAATTGCTTAGATGATAGTATAGGAAGGTCATTTGCTGATGATACAGATTTAACGTTCTCTACCGTGGATTTATCAATCCTTCAGACTGAAATGGACAACGATTTTAACAGAATTTTTAATTGGCTGAATATTCTAAAAACAAATTTTATGGTGATAGGTTCTCGGCAGAGAATTGCAACATTAGCTGGATCGATCCACAGGACGAAATAACATGTTTCCGTATTTTGTAAACTCGACGGAAACGGGAAGTTGCTTATATCCGTCACGTTTCCGCCCTGCGGAAACATGGTGATCTAGTTTTCCATGGACGGGATGCGTTTCCGTCATGTTTCCTTCATGTTTCCGCCACATATCTGTTATCACATTTCCGTTCTTTCTTGTTTCCGTTACGTTTCAGGTGACTTTTTTTTTTCCTTTTTTTAACCCTTGTCCAAGATCGCATGATCGATGTTTCAGAAACTTTGCCTTTGCGTCACGGTGAATAAAGGTAAATTTACTCCCGAGATCGGGCCATTAAACGGTTCTCGCGCGTGTTGCATTGATACAAAGACTGTGAAGTGTGCGAGTTTGCCATTGCTTTCGATTGTATGTGATAAAAATCGCAGAGAATACCAACAGCTTTCGATATTTGCCAGATTGATCTCAATCAGTACCGGCGTAAGAATAGAATTATCTTAGACGGAGAAAACAAGAGAGAGCACAAGAGAGAATGGGGCCTAGAAAAGAGCGCAGTGCTGGTCAGCGGACTTTTGTTTTGCTCATGCTCATTGCGGTCGTTCTTTTAGGCGTCCATTTTGAAAGTTATTGCAACGGCTTCAAATTGGCCAGCTTCTGTAGGTTCTAAGAGCGTGGAGTTGATATACTTTTGCTTTCTATTAGCACCACAAGACATCTAAGGGCTGTTATGTATATTTATCGACCCATCGGCCTTCAGTAATCGATCGCTTCTCTCGTAAAGCGAGCAGAATGTGAGACAAAAACCTCGTGATGCGCAAGTATAATTTGGAAGCGGTCAGTATAAAACACGGACTGCGGACTGCGGACTACGGACTGCGGACTGGGTATAAAATACGGACTAGGTATAAAACGCGGACTAGAAAATACGGACTGGGTATAAAACACGGACAAGGTATAAAACGCGGACTGCGGACTGGGTATAAAATACTGACTACGGACTACTTTGGTAAAAACCGTGCAAATTGGTTTTAGCAGGAGCCCATAACCCGGGGCGTCTAACTTCCATACTGCGCCTATGCAACGGCGTTTACACAAGTAGGTCTATTTTTAGATAAGCCTTTCCCGCGAATTGCTTTCGAAAAGCCAATCACTAGCAATTGCTTCATCAATGAGAAACTTTTAATACGTAACTAGGACAACTCCTTGACATTGAAAAAAACATGGCGGACACACGTGACGAATCTTCAGAGGAGTCTTCTGACAGTACTTCAAGCGACAATTTCAGTATTTACACGGTAACTAGCAGTTCAGAGCAAGATTTTCAAAACCTAGCCAGGACGTCTACCTCATCGGCGACAACGCTTAATTCACGCAAAGGGAATTGAATCGAAATCATCTTCGAAATAGCCGACTGTGAAAAGGTCCAAGCGAGCTACAAACAGTCTAAACGACGATCAAATGGAGGAATTGACCTCTTGGAACAGTTATTTTTCGCGGGAAAAGCTTATCTAAAAATAAACTCATTTGTGAAAACGCCGTTGCACGATCTTATGGCAGTTGAACGCTCCGGGTTATGGGTTATGGGCTCCTGGTTCTAGGTAAGGAAAAATTTGATCAAAAGATCGCTAAATAGCAAGACACGTGAGTTAAAGTTGTAAATACTCCTATAAATTCTTGGTGGAGGTGTCCCGCCCGGTTCTCTGAATCATGAGCCGGATCAAAATGCTACTATCTTCACCCATTTTTAGAGCTTGTCTTGGTCTCTAACAATCATGAAAGGGGTCAGGATCAGGGGTGGTACTCCCTTCTATAATGGAAGGCCTTTTTAGGGGGTTTGGGCCTTTTTGGTCTGACAACACTTTGCCCATTTTGCATTTGGTGTGGAATCGGGTATGGTTTTCGAGGGAACTACGGGAGCATACATGAATGGACGTATTTATCGTTTCAATTCCAAATGAATAAGAACGAAATAGAAATGTGCGAATACGAAATGCATTTGGAGAATTTTTTTGTTTCCGCTCTAACTTGGTAATGATGACAATATTTCTGACTAATTAGACCTAACCTGTTCATGGCTCTGAGATAGTTGGGTCCGCTGAATTGAGAAAGCGAAAACACGAAAATAAAACGGGAGAAAACTGGGGAGTCTCCCCAACTATCTGAGAACCTGGAACAGGCTAAATTAGGCCAGGTCCGAAAATGGGTATGGATTTTAAAGATCTAGTCTGAAAACGGGTGTGGAAAATGACAATTTTCGGGTCTGCAATAAGGTCAGGATTCGGAGAACCGAGCACTACATCCCCACCAAGCATTCCCAGTAGTACCCTCCTCCGGGGATCAGGAGCAGGGTGTAAATCATGTCATCATAATCATCGTTTACAATAGGATGACTCATCTCGGTTATTATTCACGTATGTGAGTAATCCCTCGCACCTAAATACTGCTTTTGTGCATCGCATTGACCTTCTCGTCTGAGTTCTTCATTCAGTTCTTATATTCCCAAGGCATTATTTGAAACGGAATTGTGGCATCCGATAAGAAATTTACTGATCATACTATTTAATTCTCGTGAAGTCCTGGCCTAGGACTGTGTGGAGAAATTTTGCAGAGGTAAATCTTGCTTTTTCAGAGTAATTTTCGACGGTTATGTAGTCATTTTATTTCATGAATTTAAATGGTATTTCCATCCTGTTTTTGTACTGTTTTTATGCTCTTTCGACCGATTTTTGTACTGTTTTCAGACAACTCTAAGGCTATTTTCTTACAATTTTATCCTGTTTCTGCATCCTATTTTTGATGTATTTTCACAATATATGCGTGCTATATTGCTTTTCTTCTTCTGTGTTATTTTAATACTATTTTCAAAGTATTTTTATTGTATTTGCAAATACGAGTATTTTACTAAATTTCGAGACCGATTAAACAGTTATTAAAATATATTTTGAAGCATAACATTTTAATAGCGTTTTAAACAGGTTAAAACACCTTTAAAATCAGTCGAAAAATATATTGAAAATATAATTTAATACCTATTTTAAACTTGTTTTTTCAAAATACGTTTAAAATTGCCATTAAAAATAGTTTTAAAATAGTATAGCAAATTAAAATATGTTTTTAAAACTGTTTTTATCCTGTTTTTATTCCGATTTATAACGCATTTAAAAACTGTTTTAGACCTGTTTTGAGCCTTGCAAAAGCCCTGGGATTTTTTTATATTTTAAACGAATTTTAAAATACTTTAAAAACTGTTTTTTAATAGTATTTTAAACAGGTTAAAACACCTTTAAAAGCAGTCGAAAAATACATTAAAAATACACTTTTCACCCTATTTAAAACCTATTTCACAAAACAGGTTAAAAACAGTTTTCAAAAATAGCTCAAAAATACATTCAAAACAGTGTTGGATTTGGTAAGGGAAGTTGGAAATCCGATTTCGGATGGCATCGTTTTCGTTTTCACCTTGCTTGGTGCGTAACCGGATTGCAAAGTCTGAGGAGATACTGGCTTTACTTGATATCTTTCAGGAGCTGCATCTCAAATGGTAAGCCAGAGAAATTATTGTATTTGATTTGTTTTTTATATCTAATTTAATGAAGTCAAGCGCGTTTATGCGGGTATTAAGTTTATGCACGTTTGTAAGATTTGAGACAACGATCTGACCGAGTATCAGGTTTGATATAAGCTTACAGAACTTTAAAAAGCCTTAAGACAGTTTCTCACCGCAAATAAAAAGAAGTTCCAAAGAATATTTAGTTATAATTCTTGCCGGGAAAGAAAACTTTTTGCAATTTTCTTGCCTCGAGTTTGTCTTTGAAAAAAGCAAACACCGGAAAGCCTGCTTAACATATAAACTTAAGCTTAAAGCTTGAAGACTCAGGATTTTTAGGGACACTTTAATACTTGTCTTCCTGAATGAAAATTGTCGTCTCTGTATATGTTTCACCGAGTTATATTTCTTATATTGATTGTTAGTAGTCTCACTTGTAATGTTAATCGCTGTGCGAATTGTTTTCAGACTTTTCAGTCGTTCAGTGAACATCGCTTGCAGGAGTACTCAAAATGTCGCGCGTTAAACCATTAAATAAAAAATAAACATAACAAATTCTTTATTATGTTGGAGCGTAACTCTGTTAATGTTACTTCTCAAACTCATTAATAATTCATAAAGAAAATACAAAGAAAATTAATGTTTAATGAGTGTTTGGAAATCGGATGAAAAATTGCTCAGTATTTGCATCCTTAATTTCTCTTCAAAAATGATTTTGTTTGAGAAGAAATATCAAACATTCGACACCGTGTTTCATCACCAGATGAAACACCTCGAAGTTCGTCAAAAATACTCCGCTGCGCGTCGTATTTTCAACTCTCTTCTTGGTGTTTCATCTGGTGATGAAACACTGCGTCTCATGTTTGATATATTACTTCAAACACTCGCCACAGCTCGCACTATAAAAGTGATAACCAGATAGCCGTATAGGTGATTTTGGAAATTTTTTAACAGTTTTTGAATGTTGAATGAGTGCAATTTGTATTGTGAAATACTGCTTTCTGTCCATGGTATAAAAGGTTGGTTTACACGCGCCAAGATTTGTTGGCAAGATTTTGCAAAGTAAACTTGTCGAACGCAAGAAAGTTGGCCTGATTTTTTGTTTTCCAAGCCTAATTAATCTACGGTGATCAAGAGCCATTATTGCTCTGAAATGTAATCGAATCGAGGATAATTACCAGTTTTTGGGTGTACATATGAGGCTATATCAACTCGATATAAGATTTGGTTCACTCTTGGGCTGTTTGCAAATTAAAATCAGGTAGCCTTTCCTTCAAAAGTAACATAAATGTGCTCTAAAGCTAACTGAATTGTGGAATTCGACTACAAGTTTATTGTTTAAGTTAAATTATAAATTTATTAATGGGAGCCTCGCTTTTAGCCCTGGCTAAATCTATATATTATTATGTAACCCTGTCGCCATACTTTGTTTGCTGATGTATTTTTTTGCATTTGAATCTATGTACTGGTCATAGAAAATTGTGTAGTTTAGGCCACCATGTAAGAAGAGTAAGAATATTTCCTGACACAATAATATAATATTATCCTGAAGTAGAATGGTCATATAAGTAAGTGGTATTTGATCGTACAGGTTAGTATAGTACTTAGTGGGACTGTTGACAGGAACTGATGCTTTGACAATGCCCACGAAAATGATGATCACCTTGTTGTCAAAACGTTAGTCGCTGTCAACAGCAGTCCTACTCAGGACTACAATGTACATTCACCCGACAAATCATATTCCACTTTGTTGTAATGAATAAATACTATAAGAAGGCGTGATTGTCAATTTAGGAAGCAAGGAGAATAAAAACAAAAAAAAAATACTTGGGACGATTGCTTTGGTATTTTTTTTAATGTCAAGGAAAAATGGGTTTTATATATAGATGGGGAGAAAACCACCCCAAGGTGGTGAAAAGCGTTTTTTTTTTACGATGAAAATAACTTGAAAACACCGGTTTCCGACTCGTAAACTTGTGTTTCCGCAATAGTTACGTCCGATTACGTTGACGGAAACATGAAATTGACTTGCTTCCAGAACGTTTTCGCGTGTTTCCGCAAGGATGCCACGCATTTACGCTTGTGGAAACACCTGTTTCCTTAGACGGAAATTTGACGGAAACGTATGAAAAAGAGGTACGATTCCGCCGAAAACGCAGCGACGGAAACACAGGTAAACGTAATGTATCCGATGACGGAAACATGTGATTGCCGTCATGTTTCCCTCCGTTAAATCGCCCCTCCAAATATAAGCCCCCGGGGGCTTGTACTTGGAAAATTGCCCTCAAATACAAAGTAAAACGAAAACGGTAAATTTACTTCAACCTTTAAGGCTAGCCCAATCGATTTTGAAACGCAAATTTCCCACCGTAGATAAGCCCCTCCAAAAATAATCCCTTCAAAAAGGGCCTTTCAAAAATAATGTTTCCCGGGGCTTATTTTCGGAATTTTACGGTATTTTAGGAATAGTTTTGCTTCTGCAGGCGCTAAGCTCTGGAATTCTCTTCCTTCCAGTTTAAAAGAAGGGACTTCTTTAAAACAATTTAAGACTAAGATCAGGTGGTATCAAATTGCTACCTACACAAGCCTCATAATTTATGTTTTTTATCATTAGGTTTAACATTGTGTACGATCTTTCTTAGTTTAGCTTTTAGATATATATCTATATCTTTATGTAAGTTAAATAACGCACGGCTTTTAGGTAGAACAGATGCTTTATGTAAAGTTATTTGATAAAATAACCGTGGGTAAATAAAGTTTTCACTCACTCACTCACACACTCACACAGCCCTGCATAGCCCTACATAGGCCTACATAGCCATACATAGCCATACATAGCCATACATAGCCATACATAGTCCTACATAGCCCTACATACCTCTACATAGCCCTTCATAGCCCTACATAGCCCTACAAAGCCCTACATAGCCATACACAGCCATACATAGCCCTACATAGCCCTACATGGCTAAACATAGCCTTACATAGCCATACATAGCCCTACATAGTCATACATAGCCCTACATAGCCCTACATAGCCATACACAGCCATGTAGCCATACATAGCGATATCTAGCCCTACATAGCCATACATAGCCCTACATACATAGCCATAGATAGCCCTACATGGCCATACATAGACCTACATAGCCCTACATAGCCATACACAGCCCTACATAGCCATACATAGCCCTACATAGCTCTACATAGCCATACACGGCCCTACATAGACCTACATAGCCCTACATAGTCATACACAAACCTTTTTTGTAAGGATTTTCAAGTTTCTGGGATGAAGGAATGGGTAAATAAAGTAAACTTGTCGAATTTTGAACGCCAAAACGTTTTCAAGTTCGTGCTTGTATGATAACAACGCGGAATCTTGACGCCACAACAATGTTTACATACTGTCATGCAAACACTCCTCTCGCCCAATCAAAGCGCGCGGGCTGTGCATAGCTATGTACGGCTATGTATGGCTTTGTATGGCTATGTAGGGCTATGTAGGGCAGGCCATGTAGGGTGATGTAGGGCAATGTAGGGCAATGTAGGGCTGTGTATGGCTATTTAGGGCTATGTAGGGCTGTGTATGGCTATGTATTGCTATTTAGGGCTATGTAGGGCTATGTAGGGCTATGTAGGGCTATGTAGCGCTATGTAGGGCTATGTATGGCTATATATATAGGTCTATGTAGGGTTATGTATGGCTATGTAGGTCTATGGGCTACGTAGGGCTATGTAGGGCTATGTATGGCTCTCTAGGTCTATATAGGGCTATGTATGGCTATGTAGGTCTATGTAGGGCTATGTAGGTCTATGTTGGTCTATGTAGGGCTATGTTTGGCTATGTAGGTCTATGTAGGGCTATGTAGGTCTATGTATGGCGGTGTATGGCTATGTAGGGCTATGTATGGCCATGTAGGGCTATGTAGGGCTATGTAGGGCTATATACACTATATGTACGTCTATATACACTTCTTCTAGTAACTAACTGGGAACCACTATATGATGCTTACACCACGTAGCTACCGATGTAAAGCCGGTTTTTCCAAAATCCATTCACAGCCTTGGGATGTTTTTGTTCTTCTAACAAATATGCATGGTATGTGGCCGCGAAGGCCCTGGTGTTAAGTTGAAGGTCTATCCGATATCCCTGCAGTAATCACGAGAGTAAGGTAAATTTCCGAAACGTCTGGAGCAATGTTTGTTCGATACTTTGATTCGTAAACACACCCACACGCAATACGAGACTTTTCGATTGTCCTTGCCCGCCAGAAATCTATTTGCCAAGTGAAAGGAAAGTAGAGATCTGATCTCAGCTAAGTGCGGGAACAGCCTTTAGTAAGCATATCAGCTTAGTTAATCCAGGTTTGACTTTGCTTGTTCCCTGTCTCTCATATTTTCGAGTAACTATTTGTAGCACTACAGGGGTTTGATTTTGTGTTTCCAACCATGTTACGTCGCTTGTCACCTGAAAGCTTCAATAAGCTTCAAAGTAAGCTTTTTCGTGATTTACTACTGAGTCTTAACGACTCTGGGTCATTGAACACGTCCTCACGTTGGGCCTTGTCCGTGTTACGGTTTTGATTGTGAGCTTATATAAGCAAAATTTTGTCCTTTTGAATAAATTAGTCGAAATCTATCTGACTCTTGTTGGCCTTGTTGTTCAATTCAATTTCCGCCTTGATGATCTCCGGGTAATTTCCTCTGTTGATACTGAAACTAAAAGGAGTATATTCGATTCTTCACGTACATATTCACTATTCACTCACAACATCAGTAGTCACATGTAAACGCAAATGTTCCCCCGCAATTCCTGACAATTGGTTACTGCTAGTCAGTATTGAGCGTAACAAACTTTGTGCTAGCATTGTAAACAAGGACGTTTGGCTAGTGTACAGAACGCTTTAGCTGATCTGATTGTCATGTTTTACCCACACAGCGAATATGTGAAGATCATTGATGGAGGCGGTAACGAGATTCTCAATCATAGAGGGTGTGTGCCTTTTACCAAAGAGAATTTGTTGGATGTACAGTTTGGCTCGTCCGGTAACATCTCAGTTCAAGTGTATTTAGGAAATACTCAAAGCAGCGTGAAAATCAAGTTTGCTATTTTGAAGAACAACATATATTCAGGTACGTTTTAGTCACAGACATTTTTACTGTTTCTTAATTAAAGGTGCTAAATATTGTAGACCATGATAAATAGACCATAGACAATATTTGCCAACTGGTACATCGACTGTTTTCCAAGTAATTTGAAATTACAATCTTCTATGTTATTACATTATTAATTATTTTTGTCTACAAGTTGATGATTAGAAGCTCTAAAAATGACAAAAAATTATCCGAGAAAATCCTTTTGAAAACAAGAAAAATAAACCTGGTTTAAATTTAACCCCGTGTTAAGCGCTAATCGGCCTTCGAACAAGTGGGCCCTGGGTAGAATAGACCTTATGCATGATACAAGCAAGTGCTTCAGGATCGATGGAAGGGAAGCAATATTACGTGGTATTTCAGGAGTAAACAAGTGATAAAATATGCCAGTACGAGTAATCTCTGTTCCTTTTATTTTTACCTTTTTTTCAGCTTTACCGCTATCAGGATGGAATGTGACTGTTTTGATGTCCAGTTATTTTGGTTTTAGTATTCAGTGGTCTTCGCTTCGTACGAGCGTTGGCCGGACTGCCAGGTTTTACTTGATTCTTATCAATAGTCCTGCGGGAAATTTACTAGCTGTAGAAACTGTCCCAGGAAGTGCGACAACTAAAGATATCACCGGGCTAAGACCATCCACAAGGTACAGAATTGGCGTGTACGGAATTGACGAGACTGGACAAGCCTACAAAACCAGTGAAAGTCTGGCTTCCACCACTTATGGTAAACTGCACATTTTGCATTGAATTCTGTTTCTTGCTACATGAAAATTGAGGTCAAGAGATTTTAACCTAAGGACATGACATGCCTTGGTTCCCTAATAACAGCTGTGCTAATGTAATGGCTATGGTGATAATCTTCAGGAAATATATTTATCGTCGTTTGACCAGCAGCAAAGGGCTTATCGGTACTTGGCATAACTAATTGTTGAATCCATTTTTTGGACCCCATTAAGTAAATGATGTTGCAGGGATCAGGGTCACTGTTAAACACCAGCTGACCTATAATTCAAGACCGGTCACGTCACCGTCTCGAATGCGGAAAGTTTGGTTTGAAAAGATTATGATTCCATCGAAGAAATTAAAGGGGAAGGCGCTTCCAGATTTAATATCCTGGGGCACTGAGAAGATACTTTGATATGGAAGTAAGCGCCACGAAGGTTCATATTCCCTGCTTTTAGCCTCCATACCACTTCCATACATGAGCTGTAGCTCACTCTCAGCTCTCTACTATTAAACCACACGCATAGCCGGACACAACTTATATGTAGCCTACTAGGTTTTTTAATAAAATTATCGAATGGAATCAGAGAAATCTATTGCCTTTTTCTTCTGCAATAATAAAAATTTACTCTATCTTTAGGGTAAGATAAGAGAAGACCTTCGTTGCATATCAAACTATCTTTCAAGAGTGCGATTCGCACCATGGACATCGTACATTACTAATGTTCTTGATTGCAGCTGTAATTGCCTGGCTTGCCTTTCGTGGAAGTTTTTTTTTTTTTTTTTAACTCATTGTTATGTGAATGATTAATTACATATAAGTGCATAGTTTCTTGGTTATAGTTTTATTGTGAATTTTTAATTCTAGCTAAATTTATTTATTTTTTATATCTAGTTTCCCCGCAATTAGCTTCATTAGCTAAACACTCTTGACACGTAAATAAACTTTATGTATGTAACTATTTATTAATTTTTCTGTTTCATATAGTATTTTGTGGGTCTCGACCAAGCGCTAGTAGTCGAATTGTTGGTGGTTCAGTTACAAGAGTTAATAGCTGGCCGTGGCAGGTGATGTTGATCAGAACGTCTGGAAGCCAGTTTTGCGGCGGATCGTTAGTAGACCCTTATTGGGTGGTGACCGCTGCACATTGTATCAGAGGAATATCGCCGTCCTCTATCAAAGTAAAGTAAGTTACGCTTGATTTATTTCAAAACCAGAAATAATACTCCACTTTAGGAACTCTGGGGAGAATAGGTACAAGCTTTGGGCAAAGTAATTTCTGGGGTTGTTTGCGTGGACAAGCTTTTGGTCGTGGTATTCAAGGCAATCATTAGCCAGTCATCAAGCAACGGTCGTCTCCCCCCTCCCCCTTTCCCCAAATGATCCTAGAAATCGTTGTGCTGGAAGCTTGTACCCACTTCTTCTGATGGCTTCTAGAGTGAACTGCTGCTCACGTTGATTATTTTGTTGACCCTATGTTCACGATTCTAATTATTGGGTCTCGCTATCCTGACAGCATGCAGTAGTAGGCTGGGATTTCTGATTCTGTGCATGCAATTTGTGGGATTCTGGTGCGTTAATATCTTGTATTAATTATTCTGCGATCAGGCGTCAAAAAAAAATAATTGTAATAATTATAATAATTAAATTAATTAATTAATCATCAACAACGATGACATTGGTCATGTGTTAAAAGGATAGTCATTATTAAGGATCGTTTGCATTTAATCATACTTGTCCTTGTTGCTGTCATCGTCATCATCATCATCATCGTCGTCGTCATCTTCGTTATCATCATCAGCGCCATTGTCGTCGTTTATTATAGTTGCTATAGTTTTCTAAATATTAATTTTGAATTGTATGTACTTTTGTCCTATTTATTTTCCAAGGTTGGGAGCTCACTACAGAACAACTAGCAGTGTTGGAACAGAACAGGAAATCGGGGTTGTACAGATCATCAGTCATGAAAACTATCATAACCCGTTGACCTATAGCAACGACATCGCCCTGATTAAGCTCTTAAAACCTGCAAATCTAGGAGTAGGCATCGGGCTTGTCTGCCTGCCTGATATGCGCCATGCTCTCCCTTTTGACAATTTAAACAAAAAGTGCTGGATAACAGGCTGGGGTACACTGTCTTCGGGTGGGTCCCAGCCAAATACACTCATGGAAGCTGAGATACCACTGGTCTCCAAGCAACGTTGTCTGAATTCCTACCCTGGAAAGATTGATGATTCGATGCTATGTGCTGGCCTGGATGCAGGAGGAGTTGACACTTGTCAAGGCGACAGTGGTGGTCCACTGGTGTGTGAGTTCAACGGTACATGGTTTCTTGAGGGTGTGACAAGTTGGGGTCACGGATGTGCGCATGCTTCAAAGTATGGAGTATATGCTAAGGTTAGAGAACTGAAAGCATGGATAACCAACCATATTTATCAAGCAATAACGCCTGCTGTTTCGCCACAGAACCAGTCGGTGTCCGCGTTAGGTAAGTATTTCAAACAGCTGTTACATAACCCTTTCTTGGAAATTAAAAGTCCCCTTTCTGTAATCATCTAGCCAACGTTTTTTACTGGCAAAAGTTCAATGACTCTAGCAAAACATGCAATTGTAGCATTGTCAGTGCTACTGCTTTTATAAACGCTGGGAATTTCTTCATTAAAAATATAATTTACTAATTATCTTTGGGGGAAAATGAATTAGTATATATGATGATAATGATTTGTAGTGATATTTGGCATAAATACCACGAGTGATATTTCGAAATTGTTATAAGTAATTTTGTTACACGAAAGTTTGACACAAATTTAAAATATCATGAGTGGTATTTTGCCAAATATCACGTACTGATCATGTTATTATGTGTTTATACTACTGCCTGAAAAAGGTTTGTAATTTTCACATGTAGGTATTTCAAATTAAGCTGAAATACCACTGCTCTAAGCTAATCAAATTGCAGAAATTTCACACGTAGTAGTATAAGTAAATAAATGAACGAATGAACGAACGAACGAACGAATGAGTAAATAGATGACTGAAAGAACCGCGAATGAACGAACGAACGAATGAAGAATGAATAAATAGATGAATTCATGTATGGGTGGACAGACAGGAATGAATGCATAAATTAATTTATTAGTTTGTTTTACTTGCTTAGTGTGGTGTACATTTGACAATGGATTATGCTCCGGATGGAACCAATCTTCTTCAGATGACTTTGATTGGACACTTTCGTTTGGTTCAACAGCGTCCGCATCTACTGGCCCGTCTTCTGGGCAAGGGGGATCAGGTCAGATTTATTTCATTCTCTTATTCCCAAATCCATCTTCAATGCAGAAGAAATGAAGCTTTAATAAAGTTCCCGTCGTCATTGGCATGAAGTATATTTTAGTCTACGTTACACGTATTTATTTTGTTACCAAACAATATTAAGTGACCGGAGCCATATATTTAATGAAGTAAAATTTTATCTAGTAATGGGCGTAAACAGCCAACGACTCTGCCTTTTAGGAATCAAATAGCATGAGCAGTTTATATCTTATATAGATTTTTTATGTGCTTTTCAGTCAACGCAAGCTGTAAGAAAATAAAGATAACTCTTTTTGACATTTTTGTTAAAACAAAAAAAAAAAACATCAACAGCAAAATACAACACAAAGTCGGTCACTTGTGTCACATGTGTACAGTATGTTGAAGGTATCCGGCCACTTCAGTTTAACAATGAAATAACTTTCTTTTCTTGGTCGCAAGTGTTCTGAAATTTGGCCCAGAGACAATCTATTTGGTCCTTAACATGATGAAAGACAGTTTTTTTTTGCCTTCGTTTCCATCGTGAAATTCTGAATATTTTTGCAGAGCTCCTATGTTGCCCAGGCCCAGTATCCGGCCAAAACAATAATAACGTAATTATACATAAATTTGACAGGCAAGCGACTTACAAGCTTCTCTTGCACTTGCAAAGTCACTCTGGCATTCGATTTCAAAAATTTAAATCGACCTGGGAACCTAGCATCGTGAAACAAAACATAACATATAATAACTGGGGTATGGTGGGGAAAACTACGCGAGCGGCTGACCTAGGATGGAAATGTGGAGAAAAAAAATGGACAATTTGAGGAGCTAACAAAGAAGACAAAATTCTGATCTTTTTTTCCAATAAAATGCAAGCTCAATAAGCTAATCGTCGAACCGGTTTTTTTTTTTTTTTTAACAAAAAACAAAACAAAACAACAACAACAAGCGACAAAAACAAAAACTGGAGGAGAGCCCTTCCGACGGTCAAAAGTGACTCTGCCATGTAGTATTGTTTTCTTTCTCGGGTATTAATGTCAACGAGAAGAAGAGACTGTCTCCCACCCCGAGTGTGAGTAATTTGAGTCTCAGGCCAATTCGCTATTTTTCAACGGTAACACGGAGTTCAAACTAAGGTTCTGTCGATGGCTTCAGACGGGAAAGGTTGCAGAGATTTGCGACCTTTGATTTACTCTCGGTGCAAAGGCTTCTTGAAGCAAGATAACGAATGGAAAAGAGAACTATCGCGTGTTACCTATTGGGAATTTGGAGGCGACTGGAGCCTTTGGAGCGAATTTACGGCCGTTTCCCCTGGGTGGATCCCTCGGGCCGCTTCGATGGAGTCCCCAACCTTGGTAAACCTTTATCTAGAGAGAAAACCGTTTACAGTACAACCAATAAAACGGCCATAAATCGGCCCATAGACCACACAGGAGAGAGGTAACACACATTTTATGTAAGGTAAGCTGTTTTTTTTTTTTTTTTTTTTTTTTTTTTTATTGAAATCCTTTGATTTTCGTAGGTTACGGAAACGATAGTTTTTTTTTTTTTTTTTTTGTTCCATACAAATCCTTATATTTCGAGTGTTATGCAACCATGTCGATGTTCGCCGATGCTTATATTTCGAGCTTGGGCTACCTATGGTCTGACCTGTTGATTTCTTCATGCTCAGTCCCCACATTTGGGCTGCCGTTTTCTACCACCAATTCCTGTTTCTTGACGTTCACATCTCTCAATCCCTTTACACAAGCCGTGCCAACGAAATCAATTCGCCTTTGAATCTCCATAAGGAGTTGAGTAGAATTACATTATACAGATTGCATTACATATCCTAATCTTTAACTACGTATACTGTTATAGATATGAAATAAATTTTGCCCGGATAGTACGCAGCTAATTCATCGATTCTGCACAGCAAAGAGAAACTGGCCGGACACTGGGCACCTGACATCAATACTTAGTGAATGTTTCTGGCCTCCGTTATTCCAAATAAATTGAATTTCAAGAATAATTTATGAATTTTCTGACAACTTGACTTCTTTAAGTATCCTCACTTTAAATATAAAACAGTTTCTTGAAAAATATCACATATTACCAATCCTTATTTGAACACCAGTAGTTTTATTGCACAGTAAACAGCGTAAATATTAAACAAGACCGGTGTCTTCTGCAACTGTTTCTCCAGCTGTAAACCCGCCAAAACTTGCATTTTAAAGCTGAGATCGTCAGCTCCCATTCGAAATATTTTGTTTACCGAAAACTGAAAAGGGCGCGGCAAAAATTGAGCTTTTGTTTTAGGTGGCCGGATACTGGGCAACATACTGTATCGTCCTTTGTTGATTGTTAAAGTAATATTTACTTATATTTGCCTCTTCCTTTTTCATTTAAGGAAATTATATGTACATTGAAACATCCTCTCCAAGAAGACCTGGCGACAAAGCCAAGCTTGTTCTTACTATTCCAAACAACGGAGAAATGTCATGCCTTTCATTTTACTATCATATGTATGGAGCTTCAGTTGGAACTCTTAACGTCTACAGCGGAAACAGCAAAGTCTTTAACATTTCCGGACAACAGAGTAATTACTGGATTGTGGTGGAGAGAAACATTATTCTGAATGAAGTGGTAAGAGCAAAAAAGTGTGCGAACGCGCACGTAGTAATTCTAGCTAGCGTATCGTTATCGTCGTCAATATCATCATCGCCATGCGCCACCACCACCACCACCACCTAAAGGGAGTATAAGCAGAAAGAAAGAGTCGGATATATTGCTAACTACAGCTCAACACTTTCCGCAGGTAATATTCGAGGGGATTGCAGGAAATTCATTCACTGGGGATATAGCGATTGATAGTGTAGAAATAAACAGTGGAAACTGTCCAGGTAAAAGTAAATCGGTTTGAATATTTTTTTTAGCCTTCAAACAGGCTCACTTGTGGGAATTCACTTTTCCTTGCGCGCTGGTAGCTCCGCCGACCAAATTTCCACTCACTGTCACTAGTGAGTCCGCTTGCAGGCTATATAATTTAAAAAAAACCCTCAACACTAATCTTTACCTGAATATTTTCATTTTATATGCACTCTTCCGTTGTCCTGGCCTACTCATACTATGCGTTTTTGTGTAATTACCGTGGCGTTCAGCGGCGAATCCAGACTTTCAGAAATTGAGGGTTGATTTCCACTGACGCGTTTTTGGCTACGCACGTTGACGCACGTAAATTTGGATCACGTAAATAAAATAGAGGCAAGATAAAAAGTGCTGAGCTTAAACGAGAGGGTGAGCGAGGTTCAACTTTTACGCCTACGGGCTACCTTTCGTACATTGCCTATATTTTATTTGCACACGTAAATTTTACGCACTTAGGCACGTAAAAATTATGAGACACTGGAAATCAACCCTAAGGGGGAGAAGGGAAAGGGGGGTTGGGGTGGGTGGGCCGATCATGCTGCGGTCTAAAACAGTAGGGGGGGTCGGTGGGGGAGGCTCTCGCAAATCCGCCTCTTCCGGTGCAACTCGTCTTGTCAATTATCGTTCATCTTGATACCGCGGAAAGATCCTTCAAGTTAAATGACACGTGATTTATTTACCTGATTCTCTTGTAGTATCCTGTGATTTTGATAACGGATTGTGCTTTGGATGGAGCCAGTCGAGGCAGGATGTATTTGACTGGACGCTGTACTCTGGCCCCACACCTTCGCGGAATACTGGACCATCCTCGGATCATACAAGTGGATCAGGTTTGCTGCCTTTTGAAATTTACTCTTTAACATTTTCTCAGATTTATTTCACGAAAATATATAATTATCAGTATAAATTTAATGAATGTAGATTAAACTTGAGAAGATATTTATCTGTTCAAGACTTGCGGTTATAAGCATTTAACTCCGTTGCTGTGCGATATATAAAAGAGATCAACTGTGAGGTATATCAATAGTTGTAACAAGGTACAAAAGCGGAATGAGGGATTGCGTTACTGTATGACAGTTACGCTGTCATGAAGTTCTTGAGTATGAATCTGTTCCTGTAGGGTCATGAACTTGCTCATTTATTAAGTTTGTTAAGGCAACATAGTTATTTTTGACAGATTATAAAGTATAGACAGTAACCCCCTTTACCCACAAAACGAACACTGCCGAGAAGCCTTAGAAGCCCGCGATATAATGAACACGTGCACATTTTTTTTTTATTTGGGAAGTGTGGCTATCCAGTAAAAAGGCTTTTCATGTACCTAGTTTATGTGTATAGCTGATTCAATAAAGGTTGCTTTAGGCATTGGGAAGCTATTCTTTGGTGGTCACTCATGTAAATCATT
>CALNXK010000339.1:220000-329383 GCA_942486035.1 Porites lobata
AGAGCAGAGTGTGCCAAATCATCGATGTGGTATGTTTTTTTGATACTCGAATTGCAGAAAAAGGACGAGAAAAGGTCGACCACTACCAGGACTTAAAAGTGGAAATACAAAAAAAATGTGGAGCTGCAAAAGCGTATCTGTTATTTGTATAGGTAATAGCATGATTTGTAGTGATATTTGGTATAAATACCACCAGTGATATTTCAAAATTGTTATACATTTTCACGAGCCGTTAGGCGAGTGAAATTTGAGACAATTTTGAAATATCACGAGTGATATTTATGCCAAATATCACGTACAAATCATGCTATTATTTGTTTATACTACTACCCACGAAAGGTTTGTAATTTTCACATGTAGGTATTTCAAATTAAACTGAAATACCACTGCTCTAAGCCAATCAAATTGCAGTAATTTCTCATGTAGTAGTATAACAGTTGTAATTGGGGCACTTGGGGCAGCGACCAAAAACTTGATGATGTGGGTTACTAAGATAGGAACACGTGGGATCTTGAACTTATTCCAGGAAGGCTGCTTGTTAGGAACAGCAAAGGTCTTAAGAAGGATCCTAGACATCTAAGGCTATAGGAAATAGCTTGATGACCTAGGAATACGTAACCACCGATGCAACTATTCGTGTGAGATATATATATACAAAAAATAATAATAATAAATGACTGTAATAATAATAATAATAATAATAATAGCAATAGTAATAATAATAATAATAATAATAATAATAAAACATACTTTATTAAACTCTTCTCGAATTGAAAATTAAATACAAATTTAGTATAACTATAGTTAAAAAAGACTTCTTGGTGGTCTGGTGGTTTTCAACAGAGCAAATGTAAACAACTGCCTATAAACTAAAAAATGAAAATTTCTATGTGCATCCCAATAGTAAAGTATCTATAGCTGTTGATAATAATAATAATAATAATAATAATGTTAATAATATTAATAATAATAACGATAATGATAATGATGTCGTGGATAATAGAAACGATGATGGTGACGATAACGATAACTTATGATAGGCGAGTTACAACCCATTTCATGCCAAAATGCTGAGTAAACTGATGTACAAACCACGGAAAACCTTTTCTTCTTGGTTTTCTTCCTCTTTGCTCGTCATTTAACTTTCCAAGCATATTATGTTCATCGCCTTAGAGCAATTTCCGTATGACCTTGAAATAAAAACGCGTAAACAAAACAGCAAGAACAAACGAACGGAAAGAGAGCGATTTGGTTTATTGAATGTATACAAAGGCACATGGCTTTTGGTTGGTTAAGCGAACGCTCGAACAATGCCTCCTCCATATTATTGGTTTTCTTTGACCAGAAAACGAAGAGTCCATGTTTTGATCTTTTCATCTGTTGGCTGATAAAACATATAACGAACACTTACCGAAAACATTTTCCATAGTCACACGAAAATCGCTCTAGCAATTCAAATAACAAATTAAACAATTTAATTGGAACAAAGATCTACACTCTCTCCTACCCATTTTTAACAAGGCTCATCTGTGCCATTTTTTATTTCTTTCATTTAGTGAACACCTCATGCTAATTAAACCAGATGGCTCCAAGATCTTCAACCAGGAAGGTTGCAATTCTTCTCACTCCGCTGGCACTTCTCTTGAAGTTCCATTTGGAGACGCAGAACACCTCATACTTGATATTTCTCTTGAATATAGATGGAGCGTGGTTAACGTCAAGTACAGCATAGTCGGTCAAACACTTGACTCAGGTTTGTAACCCATGGCATACCACACATGTATACTTGCATAATAATGAATACAAAATCAATCATATATACCTTATCATTCCCAAAATTGTGTTAACCTATCACTCCGGTAGGGATCATTTTACGTTTCTGGGAAACTGCCCACCTACCCCTCCCCTACATTTTGCCCTAAGTAAGAACTAAGCGTTTAGTTAATGTTGGTTTAGGGCAGGGGTAGGTGGGCAGTTTCACAGAAACGTAAAATGATCACTTATTCATCTTCCTTGGCAGAAAAGGTTAAAGTTAAGTTGAGGGGACTGTTTTGTAGCATAAATCCTTTTCAAAAAGCTTTGTTTTCATTTTTATTCACTTCATTTACGATTGAATGATAAAGATGACATATAACGTAAATACACGATCGAGTAAAAGAAGAATAGAAACGGCACAAAATTAACACAAGGTATAATTACAGTGTTTGTTAAAGCTCTTTCAATTTTTTTTGTGTGATAGATACGAAACAAGTTAACAAACACAGAAAAATGCGGTCTGTGAAAAGATGCTCTACAAAAGCGTACTCGGAAACTTCTCAATTTATGCTATTCATACTTTAAGACCCAAGGGAATATTTGTATCCGAAACATTATTTAGCATTAAAATATTGAATCGTGTAGTACTACTTTCGGCACAATTAACTGTAACAACAATTTGTTCCTTGCAGTTGATGTTATTTAACTCTAAACGGCAGAGGTTGAGCTATTTTCAGTACAAAAGCTCTATGGTAAAGCTCCCATGAAGTAATCTTTCCGCGTATAGTACAGGTCTGCAATACCACGGAATACGAAGAGCATGCCATTGCGATTTATTCAACTGCGAGGATCATTTCCACTTCATATCGTTATCCGCAGTTCAAATTATGCGTCATTTCATATTATTTCTATCCATGTATTTTAATATTAAAATATTATTATCATTTATTTTATATTCTAAGCGGAAACTGTCTCCTCCTGGAATATAACAGTATCCAGTATAACCTCATCTTCAGCGTTGGTATATTGGCCAAACCTTCCACTGCCGCAGTCTGTCAGTTACTATTTGGTGAGGTTCAAGGAGCTCTCCAACAACGTCAGTAGGCTTTTTAAAGCCAATAGCAACTCCCATTACACTAACCTGCTCAGGAGTTTTACAGCCTATGAAGTCCACGTATTCGCTGTTACGTCAAGCGGAGAGAATGCTACATACGCAAGCAATGCAGTCTCCATAGTAACGGTAGAAGGAGGTAAGGACCTCTATCAGCGTATACAATTGGCTACATTACACCACCAATGACGATTCTTCAGCAAAAACACAAGACATTAATTACCACGATGTACATATCATGAAAAATCAAGTCACCCGCCGATAATTCCGACACTTGTCATAGCTACAACACTCATCACGGTCACAACACTCGTTACAGTCACAACACTCGCTATAGCCAAAATACTTGTCACAATCAAAACACTCGTCAAATTTACAACACTCAGCGTCACAACACTCGTCAGAGCCACAGTACTCGTCATGCAGTGTTCAACATATTCCTGCATTGGTGTGAAAACAGCAGCAATGAGGAGCTGTAATCGGTCTGTGTTGCACTTCGGTTTAAATCATATTTGAAATGTTTATCAGGTTTTACAGGCCAGAAATCCTAATAAAAGCCAGAAAATGCACGATCCAGAGAGTCCACATTTTGTTATAGGAAGTACCAGAAATACAAATAGCACTATGCTACTTTACCGATTAGCTCAGTTGGTTGGTGACAAAACTTTCGGGATTTTAAAAGAACTCAGAAGATTTTTTTTGTGTGTGTGTGTCATTTGCTTGTAGACACCTGCAAAACTTTTGGGCAGGTTCAAACCCTGTTTTCCTAAGCTACTCTGTGTTGGCATTACCACAAATCAGTCTCGCTGTAAAACCATTGTTTCCATAATTGACCCCGTGAAGATGAAAAAAATTCTAAAAGGCCATTCCATTGAAACCCTTATCTTACTGCCAGCAGGAACTAAGAACTAGCGGTTACGACCTCAATCCTCAAATAATCTACATTTCATTTAGTTCCCAGCCGTGCACCATCGAATGTCAGAGTTGAAAACCATGGGTTGAATGAGTTCTTGGTTATATGGGACCCCCTTCCTATCCAGTACGCCAATGGCCGCTTATTAGGGTACAACGTTTACTACAAAAGTCCCCAGTACTACTACTATTCGGACACCATTGTTAGAGTCAACAATACAAATATACCGCGAGCAATTCTGCCGAATGTTCGGCCTGGAGAACGTTACCAAATTTCAGTGGCTGCTTTCACTGCTGTTGGAACCGGACCGAGGTCATCCCTTGTCTATGAGACGAAAGGTAAATATACGTTTCTCACTAACTCATTAGGGTGACAATTTCTACTTTGTTAAACAGTACCCATTTCTTTCGGATGCTTATCTGGCTCAAAATTTGATTTGACTTTCCAAAGATTTTGCCGGCTTTATAAATAACTTTGTGATTAAAAGTTAGCGCATTGAACGTGAGAAAAGAAAGAGCTACTCATAGACTAGGGTTGTTCTTTTGCAAGCCAGGGTTGTCTTATCTGCCATACTGGCTCTTATCAAAAGGGGTTCTGCGTAAATTATGACTACAAGATTAAAAATAATAATAATAATAGTAATAATAATGATAATATTAATAATAATAACAATAATAATAAAAAATAAATTAAAAAAATTAAAAATAAATTTAAAAATATGTAGAAAAATAAAAAAAAAAAGTCGATAAAAGAGAAATTGCGTATATTTAGAAAAATCATAATTTGTTACTCCGAACAAGGGAGCTACTACGGTAAGTTACGCAAGTGTATCGATACGAAAAGCTAATGGCTAATGAAGTCTAAGCTGAGAAAGTTAGCTTTTCCACTAGCCTCCCACGCAAACGTTCTTAGGGGTTCGTCACTCGTTCCTACCCCACGAACGTGGGAGAGGAATGATTGCGTGACGAACCCGTACGAACGTCTGCGTGGGAGGCTACTTCCTCACCCGTTTTATTAGCGTTGACTTAGGGCTCGTTACATGAATGTCGTCCCTTTGTCTTGTCTTGTAAGTATGAATGGTGCGATTTCTGATATAGAAATGAGGAATTTATTAATTTACATTTGCGGAATTTGCCTTGTTTCTCCAAATCCACCCAGCTGATTCTTCGACAAGAGTTTGTCTGTGGTGTATGATATGTTGCACAGATACTTTTGGAGACTGAATTAACCACCAAAATAAATGGGCCATTTTAGAAAAACGATAAATAAAGTAAATATCGTTCTCTAATACGCAATTACAGTTACTTTAATTATCTTTCTTTTATGTATTGTCTTGTTTTAAGGTTGTGAAGGTTCTGTGAATCAGTCGTTTGGATGGCTAAATTTCACGCAATCGAGCTACAACACCCTCACCTGCAGTATTCAAATAAATGATGAGGGTGCAATCCAAGGAGTCGTCGTAGTCTCACTGAAGTACATTTACCTCTATTATTGCAGGTAAGCGGAATTGTTCATTGTAGATCAGAAATCACGAAGGCAATGTGACTCAAGGAAAAGAGTCAAAGGAAATTGTCAAATCCAAGAACGTTTATAGCAATTATCTTTTAGTTGAAGAAAAACGATAGGGCTCAAAATAGACATTTTATCGATCGCCGTACATCAGTTTTGTAGTCGTTAAATATCATTTTGTGGTGTAGGTGTTACGTCATAGTTATCTCACCCATCCACACCACCAAGAAACTACTTTAGAATTCTTGTTTTTTTCTCTTATTTAAATATCCACATGATTTTGTCTCAATCACTTTGATTTCATTGCCAGTTTTCTAATTAAATAATAATTAGTCGCGTTCACAAAGCATTTGAGTCGCCTCATTTCTTATTCTCTGCAGCGAGTTTATCAAGATTTATGACAACACTGGCAACGAGGTTTTCCGTCGAAGAGGTTGTGATTCGTCTACTAGCGGACAGTCGGTTGAACTTCCCTTTGGGGACGGGAGTAGCATAACATTGGCGGTCTCTCTTTCACACCGATATAGCTACGCAAGAATTCAATACACGGTGATAGACAAAGCCCAAGACTCAGGTAACAAGACCCTATGACAAGTTTGCTGGAAAGATACTTGAAAAGTAAACATAAAAAAATTAAAAAAAAAAAAATGATGAGGAAAGGTTGCACCTCTCTCTCAGCTCTCTTAAAGTACTCTAGTGGGAGTAGGAGGTATCGTACACGTCCGAAGATATCTTTAAGGGAACTGATAAATTACATGTACTTTACAAAATAACTGTTTGACAGTATTTTTCTTTGATTATTCATCCACAGCACAAGTTGTGTCTTCATGGAATGTTACCATCACCAGCAAGACATCATCATCATTGACAGTACGGTGGTCAAACTTCCCTCCAAGTGTTCCAATCCAGAGTTTTTTAGTGAAGTATAAGCAAAAAAGTTCAAACGTCAGCTTGATCTACCACGTCTCATATCGGTATAACTCACACCACACTGGGAATATACTTAAAGGGTACACTTTTTACGAGGTCAATGTCGTTGCCGTAGCGAATACTTCGGGGAATAGGACACTGTACTCCAGTGGGGCAATAACTGCAAGAACTAACGAAGGAGGTAAATATGCCAAAATATAACAAACAAACGAACAAACAAAAATCAATAAAGTACGATGAAACAGCAAAACATACCGGTCCGTACGATGCTCGAATTAAAAAGAAAGTTTAACTGCAGTATCGATTTCAAAAAGCCTTTTCTGCATTTGAAATTTTCATTGAACCTCTCTGGATTTACTCTTCAATACAGACGTTCGTTTGGTTCGCTATATAAGGGGGCGTTTACATGAGAAAACTCGCACCGGCGCGAGTTTCATATCAGGATGACTTTTCGATTTCTTATCACGATTTCGTACCGGAGTGAAATTCTCGCCCCAGTACAACAACCGGGGTTAACTCACGCCGACATGAAATTTTGTGGTGGTATCATGTAAACAATATAGAGCCGTGAGAAGGAACCGGAGTGGACTCGCGCCGGCGCGAATGTCGCCCCGGTGTCATGTAGACACCCCCTAAGAAACGCTGCCGAAATCGTTTTGGAGCGACGCACGTCAACTGCAAGGGAGTCTTCTACGTCTTTCAATATTTCTTGAAGTTACAGTCAAACCTCATCAAATGGGCGCTAAATGGACAGAACCAAGTGTCCCTTTTACAGAGGGGTCCGTATTATAGAAGTAGGGAATGTATGATTTTTTGGCATTTCTGGGACCAAACTAACTGTCGGTAAGGAGAAGTTAGACTGTATCAAATTTGTACTCGCTCGTGTCTTCGTGGGAGGCTTAACACTTAAGCAAGTTTAACAGTTAAAGAACAAAACCTTGTCCGGGATTTATGATAAGATATCATTTATTGTTATTATTTTTAGTTGAGAGTCATTTCTGCACTACTATCCGAGAATTTTTGGCCCTATTCCCAAAATGCCCGAGAACTTTGTTTGTTTGTTTATTTGTTTGCTTTTTAAATTATTGTAGCTTGGGAACGTAAACACTTATCACTTTAACCCCCCCCCCCCCCCCCCCCCTTAAAAAAAATGTGTCCTTTTAAATTATATTTAATTAGTCAAGTATATATAACCTTTAATTCTTTGTAGAGATTAAGTGTCACTTGCACGTTAGGTACCCCTGGTAACCATTTTAAGGTTTTTTTTTTATGTTTCTCCTTTTGTTCGTACCTTCTCAC
The DNA here is from genome assembly GCA_942486035.1 of Porites lobata. NCBI lineage: Eukaryota > Metazoa > Cnidaria > Anthozoa > Scleractinia > Poritidae > Porites > Porites lobata. Next base: position 227,518 of record CALNXK010000339.1, read on the forward strand.
CAATACTGTCATTTTGCTAATTTGCTAATTTTCACAGTACCCAGCATTGCACCTTCGGGTTTACGAGTTTCTAGGCTGCAGTTCAGTGAATTAAAGGTGCAATGGAATCCAATACCTCAGCACAGTGTAAATGGGCGACTGCTGGGATATGTAGTCATCTACCAAGAGTATCCCTATTGGTATAGCACCCAAAACGTCAACACTAGTATATTTGGTCAGTAATTAGTTAATTTACAGTATCATATACAGTCGTTGACTCGGGGTGTGCATCGCAAGAGATCATACACCTATTTGAACTATAATTGATTGTCTGTGTTTGTTTTAGTCCCCAGTAGGGCACCGTCTAATGTAAGAGTGTCTAACGTACGGTTTGATCAAGTTAAAGTGCAGTGGTATCCCATCCCTCATCAATTTGCTAATGGGCGTCTCCTCGGATACACTGTTTACTATTACGAGTATTATAACTCATACTTGAGAAAATCGGCTAGCACCAGTAATCCGTATACTAACATGGTGATATTAAGAGGTCTCAAGGCAGCAACTCGCTATCAAATAGCCGTAGCAGCCTTTACGTCTAAAGGACCTGGAACCCAGTCTTACTGGCAGTCCATAACAACAGGTGATGTTTTATGTCATAATGCTGTTAAATTTTAGTCAATTATAAAATTCTGATTAGCGTTAATCACCCTGCACAGAGAAGTCTTCTTTTCATACTCAACCTCTCTATTTATTTATAACTGTAAAAATGTGTACGAAGATAGCAATGAATTCTGAACAAATTTCCAAACTTTTGCGAGACGCGGCATTTACATATCGGCCAATAGATCTGTCATGTAGCGTAAAAAGTGACTTATATGGGGAGATGTTACCTCCTGAACAGTCATTGTAACTACCTTGTCACGGTTTTCGACGCCATCTTGACGAGTAGGCAAATGTTTGAGAAATTACAGTGATTGTATGAGAATCTAATGTCGAATAATTTCCGTAGAACGGCTGTTCTGAAAAAAAATATGATTTGTAAACTAAAGCTTCACTCCTAAGGATTCTCCTGGAAAAATTTGAGGGCGTTACATGCACTACAAGACCTAGAACAACTTTTTAAAATTTTCTATACATTTGATTGTAAGAAAGTCCCGGGAAAATTACAGACAAATATATGGAAAATCTAAAGAAAGCTTCTGGAGAAATTTAAGTACATGTACACCCCCAATTTTTTTAGGACAATCCTTTGCTTTGTAGCTTTAGGTTACAGTTGATACTTTGTTCAGAACAGCCGTTTTACGGAAATTATTCGACATTAGATTCTCATACAAACACTGTAATTTCTCACACGTTTGCCTACTCGCCAAGATGGCGTCGAAAACCGTGACAAGGTCTATTAGAAAAAGTATAACCTCAATGTTCATCAGTTCCCCGAGAGATCTGAATTCATGCTTTGGCGAGCCTGCGAGGAAGCACTGCACTTGGGGAAGTTGCCAGAAGTCACGCTAGGGCAGCACGCGAAAGGAGACGCGAGTGCGAGGTGCGGAGAAAGAAGTGGGAGCTAGCAACAATCTCTCATAAATTTTCATTTCCACCCCGGAAACCGCAGGAAACCGCAAAGCGTGAAAACTGTCACCTGAAACAAGAAATGTGTCAGCCGTTTGTCAGTTACCTGCATCAGTCACGAGCCAGTGACGCTAGCGTTCCAGGAGCAAAATATTACAATTACAATTACGAAGACAAGATTACCAGAAGAAGACAATTGGTCTGGACATTCTGATCTGGATCGTAGTCTATAAGCTTAGTCGGAGCTGCAATCCTTGAATTCAGCTGAGACGTGTCGCTTCTCCAAAAGTATCTGTGCATATATATAATCATATATATAATATTTCGCTTCGTCTGGGCAAAGCAGAAATGAAAAAGATCGTTGCAAGCCCTACTGTTCACCGCCACTTGCGGCTTCGCCATCCGGATGTGCACCAACATGGCGTCCCCATACAAAACTCTATAAATTTTGTGTAAATCATTTCTCGCTTATGAAACATTGTACTGACCTGAATCTTGGCGAGAAACTTATTTATCTCGATTCATTTCCCAGATTCTGGACTATATCTAGTGCAGTCTTTATTTTTTGATGACGCGACAGTGAAAACCAGCAATCAACAGGAGACATTTCCGGTTTGCGTTGCAGGTTGTGGAGGCAGCTTAAATGAACTGTTTGGAAACTTACAAGTCGGCCGAAGATCGTACTATTCTCATTCGCTACATTGCAATTGGAAAATTGGCAATGCAGGGATCAGCCAAGCTGTTGCACTTGTGTCATTACCGCAACTGTCTCTGTATTATTATAGGTTAGTGTGATATATTTATGAACTGCCAATTAAAAAATTACAGTAAACACCCGAAAATAATTTGGATCACACCGGAAACGCACACTAACAATGGCAAAAAGACTCCCCCCCGCCCCCTCGGGGTGGCAACATAAGTAAGTAAAGTAAAAGCTTTGTTAATGTGTCAGTGTAATAATAATAATAATAATAATAATAATAATAATAATAATGTGTATACAATTAAAATATGTAACATGTATAAATTGTATAATAAAAGAATAGGTGTATAAAGGTAGTCTCTAAGAATTGCAAAGGTTACAGCAGCTATTGTTGTTGTTTAAGAGTGACCGTAGGTCTTTTTTCCTAATGTTCTTTTTGAAAGATTCAATATTCGAGGAGCCTTTCAATTTATTATCTAGTTTCGACCATATATGAGGTATATGGTATCGTATCCATGACAATAACATAGACAGTCAGGTTTTATTTACTTACAAAAGTTAGAAACATAATGTATTAATTTGAAGTGTATTTGTTTGTTTGTTTGTTTTTTTTTTTACAGTGAATACGTTAAGGTGATTGATGGCAACGGTATCACGGTTCTCAGTCGCTATAGATACTCGTCTGTCACTCAGAAAACTTTCAGGGAAGTTTCTTTTGGGAATTCTGGAAACATCACTGTCCAGGTCTACCTAAGGCGGAGATACAGTAACTTCAAGTTACAATTTGGAATTTTAAAACAAGAATCAGGTTAGCCTTTAATCTGCTAAATTCGTTTGATGCTGCTTCAAACCCTGCTACGGAAACACACAACTCTGTGCACGCTTTGCAGCAAAACAAAGATTTGGGTAGTGCCTCTGATTTGTTGAACATTGGTTTCAACCCATCGGAATCACTAATCACTACCCAGATGTGTGTAGGGCAGTGACACATCATCACTACAGAATTTCTGCGCTCGATATTCAGACATTATTCCGCGGGGAAATTCCGATGCCACCACCCCTCCCCCCCCCCCCCCCCCATCACTCTTTTTTCCACACTCTCCATGAATGATCACCGGTCTTTGAAACTTCCAATTATAATTACTGTGAAGCTCAGAGAACCGTGAACACCTGAAAAATTTCCGGAATGTTGATTGTGTACTGGCTAATCACTGTAAAGTTCAGTATACGCGAGCAAACCTCAATCCACAATCTAATTACCGTTGCTGTTTGCGGTTTAGTTATCTCGCGCCTTATTGGCTTATTTCTCGCAACACAGTAAGATTCCATAAATATTTCTGGTGTTCACGGTTATGTGAGTTTCACAGTAACATGTTAATATACTTTGCTCTTTTTTCTTTGTTATTTAGCATTTCCATTGGCTAACTGGAGTGTTTCATTTGACGATGCTACTGCAATAAGCATCCGATTCTCTTGGAAAAACCTGCAAACACTCGTTGGTCAACAAACAAGTCATTACTTCATATTCGTCAAAGCCTCATATGGTAGTAGTTTAAACGAGTACATCGTCTCAGGAAATACTACTTCCCATGTGTTATCTGGACTATCGGCATGGAGGGAATATCGGTTATCTATTGTTGGTGTAAATTACAGGGGGAATGCCTACAATAGTACAGAGATCACAGCATGGACAGACGAAGGAGGTATGTGCATTATATTACAAACAACTTATTTTTAACCCCGTTGATTCTTTGATTTCCATAATGAAGCATTAACGTTTTCAACTCCGTTCTAGCTAACAGATCTCTATAATGTGTCCATCGTCTTGTACATAAGGACCTGATCGAAATTGTTGTGTCGATTGTCTCAATTTTGCGTGAGAGTCATTCTCCTTCTACAAATGAAATGCATTTTTTTCTCAGTCCCCAGCACATCTCCATCGTATATCCGTCTTTCAAACTTACATTTGGCTGAGGTGAAAGTTCAGTGGAATCCACCTTCCCAGTATTACGCTAACGGACGTCTCCTTGGATACAGAGTCTACTTTAGGGAATATAACTCTTATTATCATTATTATTATTATTACTCGTATTTGACAAGGAGTGTTAACACTAGCAGTGCTAATGTTACTATGGTGATATTGAGGGATTTAAAGCAAGCTACAACTTACCAAATAGCAGTGGCAGCTTTTACGTCTAAAGGCGAAGGACCACGCTCGTATTGGATGTCCATAACCACAGGTAGTGCAACGTTTGAAGCCGATACTAACTGGAAAAGTCAGACCTGTATTATTTAAGCAAACCACTAGTTAGCGGTCACACTCTTTTTAACCTTCAACTACCAAAGTCCTCGAAATAATTTCCCTGAATAGCTCTAAAACTGACCTTTATTAAGCGGACATCCCTATAGACTTGTCGGGGTCACCTTTTCCTTCGTTCCAAGAGATATTTTTTATTAGTATACACACACTCAGTGATCTCGGTGATTTGAGCAATCTGATCGGTTCGCTATCTCGGACCATTCAACAATATTCACCTCTTATAGCGAGTGGAAAATGTTTCAGCTCGGTGTTTTTCCTATTTTTTTTTTTTCAGAGAACGGCTTTTCAAAATTCTACAAAATCCTAGGGTTTACTTTTTCAGGTCAAGAAAAAGACTTTGAAGGATTAAAAACGTGTTTTTTTTTTTTTTCATTTATCATAGCTGATTTTTTTCTCTAATGCAATGTTTACAACTCCCGTTTATAATTCGCGTAGAAGAGGCCGTTTCGTGAACTCAGCGTTTTTTTTTTTTTTTATGACAAACAAAATTGAAAGAAAATGTTTGGAGAAATTTTAAGTTTCAAGTAAATAGGACAAATGCTATAGGAAAACGACGCCTTAACTCGAGCAACCGAGACGCCATGTCAACACCTTATGGGAAGAACGACACAACAGACCTTTCTGGTTATAAACTTGGCGAGTTAACAGGAAATAAAAAAAAAATAAAAAGCTCTACTTTTCTTCTCAGGTAAGAAAACAGTTCAAAATTTTAACGGTTCCGTTTGAACCATTACGCCCTTGTTCAGTGAAGTGATATTCTTGCGAATAGACCTTGTCACGGTTTTCAACGCCATTTTGACGAGTAGGCACACGCGTTAGAAAATACAGTGAATGTATGAGAATCTAATGTAAAATAATGATGTCACTAGAAGACCTAGAACCACTTTTTAAATTTTTCTTTTTATTTGTCAGTAAGAAAGTCCCGGGAAAATTACAGACAAATATATGGAAAATCTAAAGCAAGCCTCTGGAGAAATTTAAGCACAGGTAGTACCCCCCAAAAAAAAAAAAAATAATAATAAAATCTTTTAGGACAATCCTTTGCTTTGTAGCTTTAGTTTACAATTGATATTTTTTTAGAACAGCCGTTTTACGGAAATTATTCGACATTAGATTCTCACACAACACTGTAATTTCTAACACGTTTGCCTACTCGTCAAGATGGCGTCGAAAACCGTGACAAGGTCTATTCCCATGTTTGAAAATTCTGCAAAGATCTAACTTTCGTGCATGTACGTTACATGCAAATTTTTCATGCATGATTTGATCCGTCAATCAAATCGTACTTTTTAATGGTTTCCTTTCTGATTTTGAAGAGATCACTTCATGTGTATATACTAGAACAATTATTATTTTCAATCACGGTGAATAGTGGCTTTAGAAATATTTACCTCGATTTCAAAGAATAATAGTTGTAATTTATTCTTTGAAATCGAAACCTCTTGACAAGACGTACAACAGTGTGGCATTTTTGGTCTCCGGTATTGTTGTCATGGGATAAATATTTTGCTCTTCCATCATCTTTATGTTCTTGAATAACTGTTAGGTTTGTCAAACCTCTATTAAACGGTCGATCTACATTAAGGGGTAAGTAAGGTAATCTCCAAGGGTGACCGCCCATTACCGGTTTGACTCTATGTTTGTTTTAGTACCTTGAGTAAAAAAACTCTAATAAAATTATATTAATAAATGAGGACTAACATGTATTGACTGACGCGTAAAATGTTCCTTGAAAAAAAAAAAAAAGAGAGAGAGAAAAAAGGATTTACAGTAATATATATTTGGTCACACATGTAATTAACCACGGCGGTGTTTCATATGACGAACCCTTCGCGTATTTAATCATGCTTTCCTCCGCCCAATAAAATTCCTAATATTTATTTAACTTGTTGCCATTGATTATTCCATAGGTTGTGGAGGAAGTATAAATCAATCATTTGGTCAGCTACAATTTGGCCGGAAAGGTTCTTACGGTTATGTGGTGTGCACCTGGTCAATTGGAAATGTAGGAATTGAGCAAGCAGTTGCACTTACATCAATACACGAACTCTATCTGCCATTTAACTCGTGAGTTAAAAGAAACAGTGTCTTCCATCAGGAAATAAATAAGATTGATTTTTTTTCTCTTTTTTGTTTAAACCGCGCAATTGTGTTGCAATATTTAGAGCTTGTAAAATATAATATCAAAGGAAAACAATACATAGCTGATTATTATTATTATTATTATTATTATTATTATTATTATTTCATAATAAGTAGTTTCTTAGAAATCGATTTTGCGATAAATATTAGCGATAAAAAATCACGACGTTTCGACCTCTCCGAGGTCATTTTCAAGTGTATAAAAGTTCTCTAAATTAGCATAGATAAGTTAAAAGCAAGTTATAATAGATAAAAATGTAGTGAACGCTAAAATGTGATAAAATATGTAAAAATGTAAAAAGTGCTAAAAAAATATTTATAAAGTCAAAAAACAATGGAAATATAACAATGTTAACAAGAACTACTCTAAACAAATAATTTGGCGCGAATTGAATCGCACTGTTTGTTAAGACATCGCACAAAGTTTTAGAATCTTAAGAAAGTGTCAGAACAAATTTGACTGCCTTATTTTTGAAATGTTTTTTATCCAAGAACTGAAACCGACACTTAACAAACAGTGCGATTCAATTCGCGCCAAATTATTTGTTTAGAGTAGTTCTTGTTAACATTGTTATATTTCCATTGTTTTTTGACTTTATAAATATTTTTTTAGCACTTTTTACATTTTTACATATTTTATCACATTTTAGCGTTCACTACATTTTTATCTATTATAACTTGCTTTTAACTTATCTATGCTAATTTAGAGAACTTTTATACACTTGAAAATGACCTCGGAGAGGTCGAAACGTCGTGATTTTTTATCGCTAATATTATTATTTCGTTTGCTATATTAAGAACTGTGAGATGCTTCAGCGGTTCTAGATATCCATTTAAATCACGTGAGGTCTCAGAAGACTTCACTCCCGCTGTAGCTGGTCTACATCTGTATTCATAATTTTAGGCCTAGATTTTTGTTTTTTTTGTTTTTTGTTTTGTTTTTTTTTTTTAATTGAAATGAAATGTTTTAATTCGAATAAATTTTCCTAAGCTCAATTGAGTGCTTTTTAAATCGACAGGAATTGTAAATAGTGTTTTTGAATGAATATTTTTTTTTCTGTTCCTTTTTCAAGCGAATTAATTGTAAATAGGATTTTAATAGTTACCATTGTTGTCATATATCTAGTTTTTAATTTGCAAACAATACGATATAATTTAGAATTGTAAAATATTACTTATTGTTCTGATACTTACATAAAGATTGGCTTTTTAGTTATTATTATTATTATTATTATTATTATTATTACTGTTGTTGTTAATTATGATCAACGAAATGAGTAGAAATTACAAATGTGTGAGATTTGTAAATCTCTCCATGAGTTCCCTCGGCGTTTTCTCCGATGAATGCTCCACGTATTAGACATGATGAATGACATTGGCATTGACAAAAAGCAGCAACTTTATATAATCAAGAAAATGATAAATATAGCCATTAGAGCAACATATTACATCTTTTGTCGTAGAAACAGGAACTGGGATAGCCCGGACTTAATGCAATTTTGATTTCTCTTCTTTTCTTTTTTGTTTTTGTTTTTGTTTTTGTTTTTGTTTTTAATAATCCAATCTCAAGCAGCATTTGTAAATTGCCTATAAGTAGCGAGATTTACAATTGTACATTCAAAAACACAAATTAAGTTTCCATTATTACTATTATTATTATTATTATTATTATTATTATTATTTATTTATTTATTTTTATTTTTTATTTTTTATCGCGTTATTAATTTTATCAGGGGCATCTTGGCCGGGAAGCTGGACTCCATCTGACTCGATTTCGTTTCCGCAAGTGACGAACGCGTATCTGTAATCAACGATTACCTTATGTTGTATTATGTAAATGTTTTAAATATTGAATGGATGGACGGACGGATGGGTGTAGGGATGATTTGAATTGGTTGCAAAGATGTGGGGATAAAACGACATTGAGAACAGATGAGTGGAAGGATGGGTTGTCGTTGAGTGCATGGCCGCGGGTTGGATAGACACGTATGTGTGGGGAAAATGTTGTATGGACGTGTCTATGTGAAGTAGAAGAATGGTTTAATGAAAGAAGAAGAATATGATAGGATAGGATGGCTGGAGTGAGGAAAGGGTGAATTAAGATAGTGGGTGGGGCAGGGAGGAGAGGGAGAGGAGAACAAAGGAAGAAAAAAATAACTTCATGGCCCGGGGTTCTAAAAGGCAGCTTAATGCTAATCCGGCACTAAAGTTTTGTTTCGTTTTTGTATTTTACCTTCCTTTGTACTGCTTAGAGTAACATTTTGTGTTATCATTACTGTGTTTCAAAGTAAACGCTCAAAAGTATTTTGTGAGCTTGAGTTGCAGGTTCTTAGACAAGAAATTCTTGCTTGTAGTTTGGCTTTTAATCCTGGGTTAAACGTAACCGTCTTTCGAGGAACCGGGTCACGGAAAAAAGAAAAAACATGGCCGAGAATAGCTAGGTGACCACTATCAATGACAAAATATGTTTTCTTTTTCTCGTTATTTTACAGTGAATACATTAAAGTAATGGATGGCAGCGGTGCAACTGTGTTTATTCGTTATGGATACTCATCGACTCCTGAAAAACCTTTCACGGAAGTTTATTTTGGAAACTCTAAGAATATCACCGTTCAAGTCTATCTGTTTGGTAGGAACAGTAATGCCAGGCTTCAATTCGGAATTGTACAGCACGGATTACAATCGGGTTAGTTTCATCCTTTTTGTTAAACTAGCTTTAATATTGCGAGCTTTTCTTTTATTTCTTGTCATACATGTTCAACTACCTGACATAAGTGTTTAACTCTAAAAAAGCACAGATCTAAATTTTTTTGGTTCTCAGGGTTTTGTTTTAGGTCATTCCCCTGAAACAGGCTTACTTTCCCTATGGGTGATAAACTGGCATTTGTTGATTGCAGTTAAGTAAATAATAAGTTTTCGGAAAAGCAATATTAAATTGCCTCATCATTATCATAAAGAAAGGAGAAGTGGAGGATATTCCGTAAAATTTATTTTAGTTTTACATCTAACTTTTTTATTTGTCTTGGTTACCATGACAATTTTCCAAATTTATCCTCATTCATACATATTTTCTAAACTGGTCATTTTTGTAACAAAAAGTCCACAGCATGTAAATAGAAATTGGCAAAAGAGGGAAAAACAAACAAAAACAAACAACAAATGAACAAAACTAACTAAAAATGTGTGTATCGAATCCTTGCTTTCAAACTAAGCCCATTACGGAGAAAACTCAAACTTTTGCATCTTCAACTAGTTTATAACAACATCAACAACAACAAAATTAAACCAAAACTAGAAAGCACTCCATGTTAAGTTACACATTGATATCTCGATTCTAAACCAGGCTCACATATTGTAAAGTTTACGTACGTGATTTTAGAGGGGCCCTGTACAAAAATATTTGAAATTAGATTAGATTAGAATCTGAGCGTTGCACATGATTGCGAAATTTAGTTTAGAATTCTCAAACTCAACCACCGCTGTAATCTATGTCATCATCATCATTAACTAACAAGACGCTGTGTGAGCGTATATTTGGGCGTGGTCGTACTACGGGTATGATACTTTGAACATGCCTTATTGCAGCTAAAGAACTGTCATCATATCTTACCAGAGAAGACAAATCCTTTACTCCACTTGTTTGCTGAACCACACAGCTTATACAATATGTCCCAAACCACAACAAAAATAATGTCATTTCATGACAATGTTTGACACAGCACGAAAAGGCAAATTTAAGTTAGCGTAATGGTGGCGTAAAGCTAGCGTAAAGCTCTCATTTACGTAACTTTACGACACATTTCAGCCACGTAAAGCCGAACTTTACCTTACCTTTACGCGTATGCGTTAAGGTATCGTAAAGAGACTGTTTAAGCCCTGCGTAAAGTTGGTGTAAATACGCCGTAAAGAAGAGATTTAAGCTAACGTAAAGTTGGTGTAAATACGCTTTAAAGTAGAGACTTAAACCAGCGTAATTGAAGCGTAAAGTTGGTGTAAAGATCTTATTTAGACAATCCTTTTACGCGTTAAGCGGACACGCAAAGGAGTAGTAGTTTAAAAAATAGGGCCCCTTTCCGTTTCCAATTTTGCATTACCATAACCAATTTTCAAATTGCCTATCTTTATTTTTACATTTCAAATCCCATGAAAATCGCCAGGTATGCTACATTGTTGTAACTGGAAAAGCTGCAAATACAAATCGCATTCTTTAAGTTTAGTCCCGTAAAGAGTGATCTTACAAGGTTTTAAAAAACAAAACACACTGATATTGTAAAACTGAATTTTCTAAATATAACATGATTTATTTCTGTGTTAGCATCTTTGTCATTACATTAAAAATTAAAAAAAACGAAAATTTTTCCAACAACACCTAAGGTTTAAATAAGAAGATACAGTGTACATAAACTTTTCAAATGGGTCAAAACAGTCTTCTCAAAATATCCAAAAAAATCATCTTAACTTAGTATTATACCAAATTAAGATGATTTTTAGTTTAAAATAATTATTAGCATTTACATGTAAGGTACAGGGTGTACAAGAAAACTGATGAACTTAAATTTTGATAAAAAACAGCAACTCTAACACACAAATTAATGTAAAGGTGGGTCAAAATGGTCTCTTCCAAAATGAAAATACTTAGTTTAATTTAGCACAATTCAAATTAAGAGCGAATGCACAGAAAAATCGAGCAAACCGTGGCCACAGCTCAAAACCTAACCTACCCTCATTTTAAGTCTGTAATAAGGTTTTAATGAATTTATAACACTGCTGAGGTTTAATTTTCAAAATGCGTCCGAGTTTGGGAATTATTTGAGATTTTCGATTTCAACGGTCTGCGGGCCTAAAATTAGCCGCCGAACAAGGCAATATAGCCTAGCGACAGAAATGAGCTGAATTTCATAAACGAGCGAATATATTGCCAATCTTCCACTTAAATCTCAAAAAGCAGATATCTAACAATTTCTGAATGGCTTCTTTTTTAGATTTAGAGTATAAAATATCGACGAACCAGCAGAATTTTGAAACGTAATTTGCATAATGCTTATAAATACAACAATTTACCGCTAAAACCAAAATCGAATTTTCTATATGGGGGAATTCTCCAAATCACCCCAAATCCCGCTTACTACCTAATGAGATATAGTACTTCAACATTATCTGAAAGTTAGTCTGGTGTTCTTGCGAACGCTTGTGAAATAGATTGATTATTTTGAAGTTATTTTGCCCCAAACAACTGCTAATTGACCCCAGGGTCAATTGACACGTGCACGTCACCTTAGTTTTACGCATCGATTTGAGCTCGTTAAAAGGGAGAAACTAACAAGATTCTTTTAATATGTACCTGTTTTAATGAAATACACGCAATCTTCAAAAGGAGAGGCCGTTCAATGGGTAATTTCTGTTCTTGAGATCTTGTAGATTGTACCATGGCGTCTGCGAGTGGACCTGAGTCTAGGTCTGTTTTCCCGTGACTGCGAAATCAGAATAACATCATGAAATAATTTTCTCTCGAACCTTCGTAAATGAATCAGCTTTGCAGTGCCTTACCTGAGATAAAAAGTGGGCAGAATAGGAAAACATTCTAGCGCAATTTGGATCCTTTGCAGCACGTAGTGTATTTGCTAAGCGGCGATGGTATTAATGACTTTTTAAAAGTCAGGTGAGTAACTAATTAAAATTAGTTACTCACCTCCGATTGCGTGACCAGGCAATTATAGATTGTCTCCAGCGAAAAATAAGTGCATGTGAAACCAAAGCTTTCGGGATACAGTAAATTCATTTTCCTGTATGACCAGGTGTCCTTTTGTCCTATTTTAAAAGCGGTTAACTAAGATGACTAGCAAACATACTGTCCCACTTTTAAAAATGGTACAGTAACTGAATGTTCTGTTCTTCTGATTTTACCCCTAACCCCGGGGTGTTCAGAAGATATACTTGCACTACGCATGAAAGGCAAATGGATTAAATTTTAAGGTTCAAGGCGGTTTTAAGGCATGGGTTACCAGTGGATTAGTCAGACTTGTCATAAGGTGCATTGAACAGAAAATTACAGGCATGATATCTCTGCTATTGTGTGTCCATTAAGTGATTTTCCATCAAACATTATTTTTTTTACTTTTTACCCCAAAAGTTTTTTCGTTCAATTCTTATCTATGAGATGTAAACTTAGTTAAATTTCTGTAATTTGTTGTTAAATGCAAATCTGCAAACAACTAAGTATTTAATTTTGCGTAAAAGCTACATGAAATTGTACTGTTTAGCCGTAAATCATTAAAAAGAGAAAGCATCATGCTTTCTCTTTTCAAGTCTAGTAGGACTTAAGCAATGGCATTGCTTAAGTCCTAGTAGTTCTTCTCCATGTCTGCTAAGGGGGAAATAGTTTGCTCTTTTCAAGAAATTGTTCTTGCCCATTGCGGTTTCAAACCAAGGATAGCAGCAAGTCTGTCGTGGTCATATACTGCTACTTCAGTGCAAACGAAGCATAGGCGCACAAGTCAGCGCTTGCGTTTAGTCAGGTGCCGAAAATGAAGTGGAAACTTAACCCTAAGGGCGTCCATGTTCGCTCCGGCTCGAAAAGGTAGAATCAGTTGTGCAGTAAAAAGTAATGCGAAAAACCTGCGGGGGCTGGGGAAAGAAAGGCGTCTTATTTTTCTTTGGCTTGTTCTATTTTCGCGACGTGCTACAGGTTACGAAATGCTGACAAGCTCAATATATGTCTTCACCACCGAGAGTCACTTGCCCTTAGCCAGACACGCCCCTCACGTATCATGTTTCGTTCTTAAAGTTATTTCAAAGCACAGAACCAAACCTAATCAGCGGCCGAAGGCAGAAAAGGGGATGAGCAAACGGATGTCACAGCATATTTTGCAAGAAACCGGTATCCTTGTGCCTATCGGCTCAGGAACGATTGATTACTACTAGAATAAATACCAGGGTCAGAATTTGAGTGCTACAATGGGAGGGAAGGAAGAAAAGAAAACCGCCGCGGGCACCTGTTAAGTCTTTTATAAACTTTCTCGTCCTGACGGTCTCAAAGAAAGGCGTTGTGGCTGCTATTTAATTTACAGTGTCTGTTGCAGGAGTCGAATTAATCCTACAGCAACTGGAAACGTGGCCACGCCTGCTGAAACTGAGATTGCTTGTAGGATATTCGGCTATAGTTTGGTATATTCACGAGCGCGTTTTGTCCAGTGAACTGAGCGCGTAGTTTTTCTTAACGAAGGGATGGGGTGGGTCAAGTGAATATTTCGGGGAACGTTTGCTCTCATTAGTTGGGGGGGTATATTTGTTGATATCAGGAGTTCTGGCCTGGATAGAGTCGTTGTAAAGCTATTTTTGCTTCGGAGTATCGGTTTCCCGGAAGCTGAGCAAGGAAAATTCAATGGTGCATTTATGGAATAATAATAGAGATTCTCATGGTCTAACAGTGCGAAGATTAGACTTCTGGTAAGGTGGCAACGATCAAGGCCCGCATTATAATTCATGATAATTGAAGGTCATGATGTGGAAAAAGCGACTGAAATGGTGGATGCCATGCAATCCTCTCGGGTGGGGGCGGGGCACCTGGCCTTAACGGTTGCCCCTTCGACAGAAGGCAAGCATGCCCAGATTGTCCACGGGTTGCTAAATGAGACCGTCCCTTTCTTAGTACCCGTTCCCTGTCTTTTTATTAGACCCGCGCAAATTTCTCGAAATTGCACCATCATTTTGGGCTTTTAAGCTTCCAAAGTCCAACAATAATAGCGCATGTTCGCGACGGTTTTTTAAGTCAGTCAAGTTCTTAAACCAGGCCTTAAACGGCCAGTTTTAAGTGTCGATAACAGTTAAAAAGGCTTACAAGCCCCATGCAAAAGACAGTGGGAAGGAAGTACACATCGGTGATGGGGAAAAAGGACTAGCCCACAGTTATTTAGGGGTGGATCTTTCGAAACATTCTTATACTCTTGGACAGATATGCATTGTTTAAAGTTTTAGACAAACCAGGTGTAAATTTATAGTAACAAACTGTTAAATATACATCAGCAAGATTTTTGCGAATCTTATTTTTCGCTGGAGACTATCGTTTACTGGCTGGTCACGCAATCAAAGGCAACGTACTTTCCCACGTTTCTTTACTGACCTTTCGCTCGGCAATACACTGCGTTCGACAAAGGATCCAAATTGCGCTGGAAATGTTTTACTATTCGGCCCACTTGTTATCTTAGGTAAGGCATTGCAAAGCTGATTCACTTACAAAGATACGAGGGAGAATTATTTCTTGATGTTATTCTGATTTCGCAGTCACGGGAAAACAGACCTAGACTCAGGTCCACTCGCAGACGCCATGGTACAATCTACAAGATCTCAAGAACAGAAATTACCCATTGAACGGCCTCTCCTTTGAGGATTGCGTGTATTTCAATAAAACAGGTACATATTAAAAGAATCTTGTTAGTTTCTCCCTTTTAACGAGCTCAAATCGATGCATAAAACTAAGGTGACGTGCACGTGTCAATTGACCCTGGGGTCAATTAGCAGTTGTTTGGGGCAAAATAACTTCAAAATAATCAATCTATTTTACAAGCGTTCGCAAGAACACCAGACTAACTTTCAGATAATGTTGAAGTACTACATCTCATTAGTTAGTAAGCGGGATTTGGGGTGATTTGGAGAATTCCCCCATATAGAAAATTCGATTTTGGTTTTAGCGGTAAATTGTTGTATTTATAAGCATTATGCAAATTACGTTTCAAAATTCTGCAGGTTCGTCGATATTTTATACTCTAAATCTAAAAAATAAGCCATTCAGAAATTGTTAGATATCTACTTTTTGAGATTTAAGTGGAAGATTGGCAATATATTCGCTCGTTTATGAAAGTCAGCTCATTTCTGTCGCTAGGCTATTTTGCCGTGTTCGGCGGCTTATTTTAGGCCCGCAGACCGTTGAAATCGAAAATCTCAAATAATTCCCAAACTCGGCCGCATTTTGAAATTTAAACCTCAGCAGTGTTATAAACTCATTAAAACCTTATTACAGACTGAAAATGAGAGTAAGTTAGGTTTTGAGCTGTGGCCACGATTTGCCGATTTTGCTCGATTTTTCTGTGCATTCGCTCTTAAAAGCTTAAACAATTTTAGATAAAAAATAAAAAGACTGAAAGCCTAATACATGTATAACATTGATGGTTTCTTGATTTAGCCCTTTCACTCCCAGAAGTGTTTACAGTCAAACTTAACAACAAAATCCAAATAACAAATCATTTTCATAAACTGATGATGTAAAAGTTAGATGCACAAGGCTGTCACTAAAATTGCAAGTTGCAGGGTAAGTGAAATTAGTGAGCGGGACATTGAAAATGTGGAAAGTTTCGTTTCCTCTCAAAACAGCCAAATATTGGGCTCAAAGTAGCCAATTTAAAGTCTGGTTTATGGCCCTTAGTGACAGCCCTGGAACCACTTTACAAGACTAAGGCTTGTAATTAGCATGTATTAATCCTGTTTGCTTTGAGAGGACTTTCTGTCACCAACATCCCATACCAGGCTGATCTGCTGAATAAATAGAAAGCAAGTATTATTTGAGTAAACTACACAGATTATTTGTAGGCTAGTGATAATACACTTAATCGAGCACTAAAGGCACAAGTACATGTACAGTAAGGGAGTGTTTACATGAGAAAACTCACACCGGCGCGAGTCTCATACCGGAATGACTTTTTGATTTTGTATCGGGTTTACATTATGACTGAATCATTTCATATCTCGTTATTTGAAGGTACACTTCATGTTGATAAAATACAAGTGTGATTCAAAATCGCAAACATTACGCGTGCGCTACCCATTCCAGTCTACCGGCAGACCGATTTCACGCCAAAACGGGTGGTCGTTTCGCGTTTCCATGATACTGCCGTGAGATTTTGTACCAGAGTGAAATTCTCGCCCCTGTACAAGAACCGGGGTGAACTCACGCTGGGGTGACTCGCGCCTGCATGACATTTTGTAATGGTATCATGTAAACAAATATAGAGCTATGAGAGGGAACCGGAGTGAACTCGCTCTGGGGCAAAAGTTGCCCCGGTGTCATGTAAACACCCCCTAAGTTGCCAGAGGACAGCGCCTGCTATTACTAATTGATAATTATTTTTTCCTGCACTTATTGCCAAATTACTACAATCAGCACAATTTTACTTGACACAGGGTTCCCCAAATGCCTCTTTTCACAAACCAAGACAAAAAATTTGAAAAAAAATGATAAGACATTTTCAACAAGGGGTCTAATAACAGTGCAAAACCTGAGCAGCAAATGATTTCAATGTCCACAAATTCACACAACTGAATAAGATTCATCTGACTGTTAAAGATTCAAAATGTTTGACTAGTATGAGCTAAAGGCTTTCCTTAAAGGCAATAATATTTACATTTAGAACCCTACTTGCAGTTGAGTGAAAATCAGGGTAAAATGCTACATGGAAACCCTATAATAATAATAATAATAATAATAATAATAATAATAATAATAGTAATGAACTTTATTAAAGTCTCATGTCTTATAACACAGGCACAGTGCCTTACTAATTGGGGAGACTGAAGCATATATAATTATATGTTAAATTTATTGACAATGGTTTATTATATTATTAGAGTTCAATGTTTTACAATGTATGCATTTTTATAAAAGTATCATCCATTAATATTGTTGTAAAGCGCTATAAAAAACCACTGGATGTACATTATTATTATTACTAGAGAGTAAGCAGTGCACAAAGAAAGTAGTGTCCGATAGCCCAGGGCTAGTGGATTTTGCTATCGAGCTAGTGAATTTTGAACTTAACTTGCCCGATGGGCAAGTGAAGTTTTTTTGAGGAATTCAAATTAAAGAAGAACTGTGAAATCAATTCTGCTCACCAAAATGGTTTGCGGGCTAGTTGAAATGACATTTGGGCTAGTATATGCTAGCTTCAGGTTGCCCGAATGGCAAGCTTTAAAAATCACCTTCTTTGCACCCTGGTAAGAGAGAAATTTTCCTATCCACTTGTCCTTCACACAAGCAATACATTAAATTTGGTTGTCCAAAACCTAGAGTTCTTGTCCAAAAAGTTTAGCTTGCAACGGGCATTTAATGTTTTTAATAACATTATTTAACCCCATTATTACCCTTGTATATTATTTTTGAATTAAACCTACAACAGAGCTTGTAAAAAAGCAAATGGATGAAACGATTGGCAGTAGAATGGCAAAGTTAAATGGAATATTTAAATTTTTCTTTAAATGTTATTTTCGTTTAAACCTAGATTTACTGACGTTACAACTATGGTGCAAATAGAACAATTTCTGGTTTCTAACATGACTGTGTGCTTTGCTTCCCAAAAAGTAAGGCATTCAATTTCCTGACAGTATGTGCTGCACTGTATCCTCTCAAGAACCACAATATAATTTCATAGGAGCAGTGCACAATGAAGATTGAAATTAATGGTAATATATGAAATGAATCATACTTTGAACTGCAGATGAAGGTATGAAACTGTGAAGATGTTAACAACTATGTTGGCACTTACATGAAAATACATTCTAATTCAATCATGGTCTGCATTAGCTATGCATTGAAAGACTCATGAAAATGTCTATTCACCTCTCTGTTCATTTAAGTTAAAACCCACGTAATTTAAAATCAAAAATAAACTTTTGTACCTGCTTCAAAAAATACATGCACGCTGTTAAATTATTCACCACTTATGACCTGGATTGCAGAGAGGTTTTGTTCGCTATGACTGCCCGGGGGAATTGGGAAGCTTGGGTTGGTTATTGACTGACGCATGAAAATAGAGAACCAGACTACGTAGATTATCTTTGCCTACTTGCAAATTCAACACTTGTTAACACTTTTCTATTCTGTTTATTAGTTCTTCTATAGTCTGTGAAAATTTTCATAAGAATGTTTGTATCACATTACATGTAAGCTTACTTTATACAGATGTCCTTTCTTAATTCCATTATTTTCTTTTAGTAATTCCCAGTACCAGTGACCAAACTCCTATTTTCCAGTACAAAACAAGGAAATTCTACTCCTTCAGACCCCCAAAGTCCTTACATGATTTTACATTATCATCTTCATCGTCATGGTCTCGTTGCTTGCTTAGTATTGAAAGGTTATGCCAACTAAATACACATGTTTAGTTATAATTTACTTTAAACGGTTAATGCTGGTTTCATTGCTCACTGAAATGTTAGTTACTGAGTACTTGAGACAGTCATTCGAACTCATCATAAACAAGTTGGAATAAAGCTTAAAAAGTTAGAGAAAAGGCGAGCCAGGACAACTTACCTTGCCTTACTATCTGCTCTTTTCAGCGAGATCTTGAGTATCGAAGAGCCTTAGTAATACGTGTAATACAGTCTTGGTCTGTGTTGTGAACATTCCAGTGTTAATGCTTGCGCTTCACACGATGTTTCTGTCCCGGGGGGGTTGGGTACTTTAGGAATTTCTGGGTGGGGATGTGCCGCTGGGACCCTGGAACCCTTAACCTATACCAGAGCCAGTTCAGCTGAATTTTGCTACCCTATACTAGAGTAAATTCCCCAAATCCCCCTATCCTAGAGTAGCTGTTTACCTTGTCTAGACAAAATCTTCAACCAACTGATCAGTTTCCTGAAAAATGATACCCTATTCTAGACCCAAACGCTCTGATTTATACACCCTATCCTAGAGTAAACTGCTTGAAAACCATACCCTTCAAAGCGGCACATACCTATATAGCCCATATATGGCAGTACCCCCGGGGTTTCTGTCTCCATTTCTGACTGAGTATCTCGTCCCGAAAGGGTTGCTGCACACTTGAGAAGTGATCGATTACTAAAGGCTGATAGTGCCATTATAAATTGTAACAACCTTAAGATGTCCTGTGATCCTATCAAGAAGCATAATATATGAACGATCTCCAAACTTTCAAAGAAGCAAGTTTGAAACCGTTGGACACTTTCAAAATGGACGCCAAATCAACGAACCTGAATGAGCATGTGCAAAGGAACACGCCCGCTGACCAGGTGTCCCTTCACTCTGTTGTTTCCAGGCCCCTATCTTTTAACAAATTGTCCGTTCCCAAAACTGAAGTCCACGGACTTAAAATAAGGAAGCGATAAAGGAGATTCAACAATGAAGCCAGTGGTCCGTTGAATGTAAAATAGTCAGAGTAATTTGTGAATGCGTTCTTTCTCTTTAAGTAATGCGTTCTTTCTTTAAGTAAAACTCGCCGTTTTTGGGAGGCGATATTTTTTCTTTATTTTCCAATTATTTCAATTTGATCAAATTACAGTTGAAACTCTCTACAACGGCCACCTTAGGGACATCGAAGAAAGTGGCCATAGTAGAGAGGTTGAAAGGAGAGTGAATGTATGTCATGTATGGACAGTCCGCCGAAAAAAAAAAACAAAACAAAAATGGCCCGTGTAGAGAGGTGACCGTTAAGGAAGAAACACCTTATACAGACTGAAATCAATGAGGCAATACTACTGAGTATTGAAGGCTATTGTGTTTGTCGCGACAGATATGCCGTTTTTCGAAAATTGCCGCACAGTCGCAAGCTATATCTTTGCATGAACTCTGCCAGCAGAATTTTCTTTTTAGCGTCATTTTTAAGCGTGTACGAAGTCGTTCGCACCACCAAAAAAAAATTTGCGTGGTTGGCTTGTTTACATCGCACACCAACATCGAACACCAAATGAGTGATCAAAAAAACTATGCGAACTAGTATCAGGACACAAACGACTTACTAAAAACAGTCCCGGGAATAAATTCCTGTTAGGAAGCTAGCATTATGTGACAACCTTACTAAACCTTTACTTGTAGCGTAAATGAGCGTAAAGCTGTTACAACAACTTTATGCTAGCTTTACGAAACCTTTAAGAGCCGAGCGCGTAAATTTACCTTTACAAACTTTTACGCGCCGTGAAAAGTTTGCGTAAAGTTGGATGACCGACTTTACGCAGGTTTACACACACTTTAATTTTGCGTAAATCTCCATTTTCATGCTGTGTGAAAATATGCAGACATGCTTGGAGCCAAATTACAACATAGGACATAATTGGTTACAGCCCAGAGAATAAGTTTTACCTCAGCTCCACTGACACTGACAGATGTGTTTTCACACCCATCACTTTGTACAGTTGTATACCGGTTACTAACGAGGGCAAATAAAGTTCCTTAAGTCCAGCATCCACAAGGGTTAATAAGAGAGTAACACATTGCATAAACTGCTATAGGGCAGCACTATTTACAGGAACATTGGTAACTATTAACATTTGATATACTACAATTTTCAACACTGCTTGAGAAAAGATGAGGTTTAAAGTTGGCAATATGTACACCTTTAAGTTCATATATATCCTCATTCCTATGTAGAGTCTGAAAATATTGTACTAATTTATGCATGGATGGTATTTCCAACAATACACATGTCCCTTCACTATGACTGTTATGATACATATCTCTAGCATGAGAATCAAATACATTATATCCCCCAGCCTGAGTGCTGTAGATAATGATTCGTAGTTCAGTGCCAAGAGTGTTTCAAATGCTGTAACCTGTGAGTGGCATATACAGTAGTGATGGATGTTACAAGTACTGTCACTGTACTAAGGTGGAAAAATTGCTCACTGTAACCATTCCTGGCAATTCTGTTAACATTGTCATAGATTGTCTTGCAAGTAGTGACAGACAAGAATATAATTGAATACCAACAATCATTATTTGAGTCATATCATCAACTGAAGTAATCTTTGTTATCTTACTGTAAATTAAAGCTCACAGACTCATTGCGACACATCGTTGTCCACCATTTTCCCCAAATTCTGTAACATTTCCTTGACAGTATGGAGCATTAATTGTTTTTGTAGCATCTACATAAACTGAAGGTCCTGGATTCTTCCCTATATCAGTACAAAGCTTAAATTGGCTAAAATTAACCCGGTGATTCAAACTGTTTTAAGCACTATAAAATGGATATTTACAAGTGAATCTTTCTAAATTTTTTGAGTGAACTTTATCGAGAAGAAAAACGTTTCGTTCATACCACAAGCTGATAAAATAATAATCGATCTAAAGTCGATTCGATTCATCCTAAATCGTTTGCAAAAAAAACAAGAGACGATTTCAACCAGCCACGGCTTTAGCATTTAAACCGCCGCTTTGAGAGTTTTTGAGCTAGAATCGATCGATAGTTTTGAAAGATGTAGCACAACAAGTAAAAGCTATGCCGTTCTGATGGTACAGTATTTCGAAGTGCTTTTAACCTAAATATTTCTTTGCACCGCCCGATTTATGCAAATTTTGAAAACAACGCGAGTTTCGAATTTCAATTACAATCTCGATTTTATGGTAATTTGTCATGCCGAAAATATAAAACCTGATTTAAACCGATGAAATTGTAAGTTCTGTTACAAATAAATTTCCCACGACGAGATCTCAATTCAAATTCTTTTATTTCCTCCACAATACAATTTTCCTTCTGTACAACTAGCTCGTTGCCTTCTCTTGTCGTCACCTCGCTGCCACACAAAACTTGCTGATAGTGCAAAATCCCGACGCACAGCATCGTATCAAAAAACACAACACGCAATACAAAAACAAGTACATTAACCGTCACCCTTCTAAACAAAATTGAAATAATAAAAATAATTGTCGCACTTATCACAGTGGTTCCAAAAGAAGCCTCAGTCCCTTTTGGTTTCAATTGTTGACAACGTCTCTTCCTTCATCGGAACAGATTTTTATCACAGGCAACTCGCTGTGATCCGCCATGCAAAATTCAAAATCATTATTGTCACACTGATAACCAGCTACACAAATCCTGCGACTCTCAAACTCGTTCAACATTCCTCTATTCCAAATCTTATCCATTTTACACGTACACTTCCGATATTCCGATTTGTTATTACGTCTATGGGGTCCATGAGTCTTTGATGTCATCGAATGTCTTGATAATTTCCCTTGTCTTTCTTTGAGCTCGCGGACCAGCCCATTCCGA
This sequence comes from Porites lobata, assembly GCA_942486035.1. NCBI lineage: Eukaryota > Metazoa > Cnidaria > Anthozoa > Scleractinia > Poritidae > Porites > Porites lobata. Next base: position 250,226 of record CALNXK010000339.1, read on the forward strand.
AAACAATCTGTGTTATTTTTTTAGTGTGGGCCTACCGCGAACAGTGTGTGCATTTGTAACTTTTAACCCGGGATAACATGATTGAACAATATATTAACACGTCCCTCGAAACGCCGCGGCCAACATGTTATCCAAAGCGCTTCTCACTGCTGCTTCGAAAAATTTCGGATCAAACGATATCTAAATCGTCCCTCATTGGATTATTCACTCGACCTAACAAAATCTACCAATCACAAAAAAAGGAGATAAAATAAAGAAAACAGCAAATTCAGATGACCTCTTAAACATGCAATTAAAACTGTCTTTCTATGATTGGTGCATTTCGATCTTCTCGTCAAAAAACTGTCAGACGTTAATCATCTTAGCGGACCTCTAAAGAAACGAAAGTTTTCTTCAACGGGTTCAAAAGGTCATTGTTTATGATTTGTGATTGGTGGATTTCGATTTCTGTGTTTCAAGGTTCGTTGCTTGTGATCTTCTTGTGACCAAAACCCGACGTTAATATTCCAACTATTTTTTATAGATTTCATCCCTGGACTTCAGACTTCCAAATTTCGATGAGGCAAAAATACTGAAGATTCAGATTAACTTTTGAGATCGTAAAAGTGCGATTAAGTGACGTGTGCAAGCAGAGCTTTCTTTCCCACACGCCTCTTACCTTAGACAAGACGTTCGCATAGCATACATTCGCCTCGCTTCGCTTGTTTACTTGCCTTGTTTACGTTAGCACGTATTACGTGCCTATTGCACATTTGCGTCAAAACAAGCCGTTTCCATTACTCTATTTGGGCCACGCCCAAATAATAAACTTTCTCGATTTCTTTTTAGCCCAACTAGTTTCCAGTTGGAACGTATCGATTGGTAACAAAACAGCAACCAGTATGCGCGTTTCTTGGAAAAATCTGTCAGCACTGCTAGACCAAAGCATTCTTCAGTATCTGGCTGTCACAAAAAGCGGCAATGGAAGTATTGTGAATGGAAATATCCTGCAAGGAAATGCCACATCTAATGTTTTCTATGGGCTGTCGCCATATATGGAATATCGACTCAATGTTCTTGGTGTAAATGATAACGGAAAGGTTTACAAGAGTTCAGAGGTGACAGAGTGGACTGAGGAATCGGGTATGTTTTTATTTCATTGGTTACCTTGCCTGCCAAATCCCGATTTATAACTTATTCATAACAGCTTTTCATGTTGTATTTCTCTCTAGTTCCTGGTCTTGCTCCTAACAATATAACGTTCTCTGAAGTAAGAGAAACGCAGTTCAAGGTTACTTGGAATCCTCTTCCTCAGCAGTTTCACAATGGCCGATTGTTAGGCTATAGAGTTTACTTCAGGAGGAGCGCCTATTTTCCAATACCATTTAATACAAGCAGTTTAGTCACTAGTAGTCCTAACATAACATGGGCATTGATAGCAGGACTAGGACCGGCTCAGCGCTATGATGTTTCTGTGGCGGCGTATACATCCAAAGGAGAAGGACGGAATTCCTCTTTTTATTATGTTACCACAGGTAAAACCGAAGGCAAAATAGTAAATTTTAATCTTGAGGTATCACCATTAACCAATAAAAACAATGGGTGGGTGAGTAGAGACTAAAAACGGGCGCGTGGCTATCAGAGCAATCTATAAACCTGTTGGCCCGGGCCTACAAATTTTTTGTTTGATAACTTCACCTTTTCTTATAAGTTATACGTTTTGGGGTGAGCTAAAAAGCTTAAGAGGTCAAAGCGTTGGTGAGGACAGTGCAGGCCTACAACTAGCCAACAGGCTACAATCTTGGACAAAACTGTTGAGAAAATTGTATACTGGAAAGCATTTTTCTAAACATCGTAGCTGTACCGGTTCTTCCCTCTCCCCCTTCCCCTGAAAGCAATGTTGTTGTGTATTCAAAAGAAAGCCTGATCCCTGGGCGTTTGTGGGGAGCAACATTGAATTGGGGGAAGGGGTTTTCTTTCCGCAAAGGCGTCGTTTTGGAAATAGTTTTGTTGCGAAGGAAAGTGGACATGATGGGGAAAACTTTCTCAAGTAGTTTTGTCCGGGATTGTAGCTACGCCCCTGAACAGGGTGTTTTTCTGGACTCCGGACAGGAGACGCTTTGTTCAGCGGATGAACTTTGGCGGAGTGTGGGCAACCAACGTTGCACTTTTAACAATAGTTTAGAAATAAGAAACAAAATCATAAAATTGTTCTTGTACTTACGGTTTATTAAATATACTTACTTAAGATGTAGAATAAGATTCTAAAAGTGCTTCCTGAGCGTTTTCATTTTTTAGCCTTCAAAGCAGACTCGAAACTGTCTTCTAATCATGTTCGTTACAGCTTGCAAGGTGGTGGTCAACCAATCATCAGGCGGTATAAGTGTGACGCATTATGATTACACCAGCTTGTACTGCTCCTGGTCAATCGGCAATGCCGATATCCCCCAAGCAATTGGTCTAGTGTTAATTCAGGAGATAAACTTTCGTTATTGCAGGTATTCATTGATATTGCTACTTTATTAAATCCGATGCAACTCAATGCTAAAATTTAAATCAGAGCACTATTTTATTATGTGTTGGGGACCATAATTATTGATTATGATTGAATTGTAGAAGAAAGAAACCACTTAAACCATTGTAATTTTGTTACAATTTAGAGTTCGTTACAAGAACAGAGCCCTTTTGTCTTTGGTATAGCTCTTATTATCTGTAGCAAAGGACCAAAAAATAAGTGGAGCATTAAAAAGAGATATGAAATATCATAGAATGACTCCTTGGCGTGCTCAGTGTCATGAACTAGGTGCTTTCATATCTTGTAAAGAAAATGGAATTCATGAATGGTTTTATGCTTCATATGACTGAAAATGTGTCATTTCTCCAGCTGCTAGGAAGGGGTCGTTCCTGCCATCCGAAACATTATAATTATGCGTATTTTTAAGACATGGAAGAGAGGCCTAAGCCTCTCTGCTCACCGCATTACGACCTCTTTTTTTGCCAGCTTGCAAAACCGCCATTCAGTTCCTCGTAAAAACCCCTCGTCATTAAAACGGCCAAATTTTTGTGGCCCATTGATGGTTGTTTTAACGGGGTTCCACGGTAACTGACTCAATAATCACTCTCTTAAGAAACATGAAGTATAAATGGAAAGGTGTAAATTCTCTTGACGGGCTATTTTGTTTTCTGTCCTTATTACCACAGTGAATATTTCAAGATTTTTGACGGTAATGGGGTTCGGAAATTTTACCAAAGCGGCTGCTCGTCTTCTGTTCGTGGATCATTGGTAGAGGTTCCGTTTTCTGCCTCAAACAACATAACAGCAAGTTTCAACATGCGTCGCTTGGGAAGTGCTATCAAGGCTGATTACCTGATACTGAGAAAAAGCATTTATGCAGGTACAACCCAATATCGATGACTTGCATGTCAAAAAAAATAAATTTAAGCACTTAAATTGGCTTCTTTGCCTATAAGCCTAGTTTGCGTAGCCTTCTTCTTTATTAAACACCAGGTTCAGCCAGTCAATTCTGGCCTCTTTTTATAACGCCGTGACATAAAAATATAGCTGTACACTTCTTAAAATCAGGAAAAGGAAGTTTAGCATGCGGTAATCATGGAGATGTTGACGTAAGATTACGACAACTTCATCATTAGTTTTGTCTCTTTTATTTCCATTCCTTAAAATGTACTCGGTCACTTAAAACTTGGCCATTAGTTTCCCTTGGTTCAATTTGAAGCTTGGCGCAAGTAGACTTTAGTTATTTAGCACGAATCTATATCTTTTAATGCATAGATTTAGCCAGGGCTAAAAGCGAAGCTCTTATTAACTCCAATTTATAATTTCAATCAAACAATAAACTTGTAATTTCCACAATTCAGTTAACTTTGGATCACATTGGTGTGACTTTTGAGGGAAAGGCTAAGTGATTTTAGAGAAAACTAATTTGCAAACAGTCCAAGCTAAGAGTGAACTTAATCTTACATCGAGTTAATATAATAGCCTTATATGTACACCCAAGTAATAGCATAGCCATAATGGCTCTTGATCACAGTAGATTAGGCCTGGAAAACAAATTCTTGGAAAACAAATCAGGCCGAATTTTTTTTGCGTTCGACAAGTTTACTTTACAAAATCTTGCCAACAAGTCTGGGGACGTGTAAACCAACCTTTTATACTTTTTATACATCACATCTGAGGTGCGCTGTTTTTATCCTACAGACCTCGGACAGAATGCAGTATTTCACAATTTTGCAATACAAATTGCACTCATTCAGTATTTAGGACGATCGAAGCAAGCGTGGGCTTTCAACGAAACCGTTAAAAAAAATTTCCAAAATCACCTATACGGCTAGCCGGTTCTCACTTTTGACAAGCGCCAAAGTCGACTGTTTAAATTAAGATTAATAGCGGGGCTCTCGCGCGCGCGAAGCGCGCGTGGGACAGAGCCCCATACCCATGGAATATGGTCAACCTCTTTTCGTTTGGTTGTCACGTGATTGACCGAGCGTACGTACGTACGTACGTACGCGTCTACAGATTGTATGGGTGGGGTAGGGGAGACTATCAAAAGGAAGGAAGGGGTGTCTCAGGCGTGTCTTGGCAAGCCCACATCTTTAATATAGGACATTAACAATATGGTCAATTGACAGCTGTCCAAAAAGGATAGCCACTGACCAGTATCCCATGACCATATCACGGGTTCATGTGTCAACTCATCGAGGTGACGTGATTTATTTGGAAGCTGTCCGCTGACCAGTTAACTGTTTTACTAGATCGCGAACAACGTTCAATCTCATACTTTTACTAGTTTGGGAGCACAGGAAAACTGATAATGCACACATATTGGACATCAATGTTTTGATCAATTGACAGCTGTCAAAACAGAGTACCCGCTGACCAGTATCACTTGACCGTATCGCGGGCTGAGGTGTCGACCCGTCGAGGTCAAGTATTTTTTGAAGTTATCCGCTGACAAGTAAACTAGTTTTCAAGTGATCGCAGGCTCAAGTTCAATTTTTTTTCTTAATTCATATGAAATATGTTGTGTTTATGTGCTGCACAATTGCAAACTGACCTCGGACGTGAAAAATCAGCCAGCTGTTACAGGCAGGGAAGACAGTTGCTTTTGTTTTTTCTCACAATGGTCACGCGTTGGTCACGCTCTACGTCCAATTTTTATGCTCTGATTGGTCAAAATTTGACATGTGAGTTCATGCGCAAAATTTATGCAGCATCTTGAATCTTGTTTACTTTAACAGCTGAAGCTGACAGAGTTTTGTGTCAACTTGTGATGTTTTTAACTGTCTTTTTCCACTGGATGTACAAAATGAAATTCAGCTGCTATCAGGAGTCTTCTGTTACTCATGGCTAGTTTGTTTATTGGGTTTTTGGTTGAGAAAACGTCGCTTGTCAAAGTCGGAAATCCGATTTCGGATGGCATCGTTTTCGTTTTCACCTTGCTTGATGCGTAAGAGGATTGCAAAGTCTGAAGCGATACTGGCTTTACCTGATAACTTTCAGGAGCTGCATCTCGAATGGTAAGCCAGAGAAATTATTGTATTTCATGTTTGTTTTTTGTATCTAATTTAATGAAGTGGAGCGTAGTTTATGCGGGAATTTAGTTTATGCGCGTTTGTAAGTTTTGAGACAACGATCTCACCGAGTATCTGGTTTGATATAATCTTACAGAACTTTAAAAAGCCTTTAGACAGTTTCTCACCGTAAATATAAAGAAAATGTTCCAAAGAATCTTTAGTTATAATTCTAGCCGGAAAAGAAAGCTTTGAGCGATTTTCTTGCCTCGAGTTCGTCTTTGAAAAAACAAACACCGGGAAGCTGGCTTAAAACATAAACTTCAGCAAACTTAAGCTTGAAGCTTGAAGACTCAGGATATTTAGGGACACTTTAATACTTGTCTTCCTGAATGAAAATTGTTGTCTCTGTTTATGTTTCACCGAATTATATTTCTTTTATTGATTGTTGGTAGTCTCTCTTGCAATTTTAATCGCTATGCCGATTGTTTTCAGTCGTTCAGTGAACATCGCTTGCAGGAGTTCTCAAAATGCCGCGCGTTAAACCATCAAATAAAAAATAAACATGATAAATTCTCTATTATCTTGGAGCGTAACTCTGTTAATGTTCATTCAAACACTCGCTAGAGCTCGCACTACAAAAGTGAGAACCGGATGGCCGTATAGGTGATTTTGGAAAATTTTTTTAACAGTTTATGAATATTGAATAAGAGCAATTTGTATTGTGAAATACTGCTTTCTGTCCATGGTATAAAAGGTTGGTTTACACGCACCCAGATTTGTTGGCAAGATTTTGCAAAGTAAACTTGTCGAACGCCAAATAGCCATTACGGCTCTTAAATGTGATAAAAGATGATTACCAGTTTTTGAGTGTACATATGAGGCTATCAACTCGATGTAAGATTTGGTTCACTCTTGGGCTGTTTGCAAATTATTTTTCTCTAAAATCAGGTAGCCTTACCCTCAAAAGTCACATAAATGTGCTCTAAAGTTAACTGAATTGTGGAATTCGAATACAAGTTTATTGTTTAATTTAAATTATAAATTTACTAATGGGAGCCTCGCTTTTAGCCCTGGCTAAATCTATATATTACAGTTATACGCTTCAACATAATAAATAATTTATTATGTTTATCTTTTATCTAGTGGTTTTATAACGATGTGTAATCTTCAAAAGTCGACAAAAGCGTTTGATACCCTTGGCATTTTGACAAGTCCGGCAGGCGATGTTCATGAGGGACTGAAAACAAACGGACTACGAACTACGAACTACGCTCGACTTCATTAAATTACAAATAAAAAAAGAAACATCAAATAAATAATTACTCAGGCTTACCATTCGAGATGCACTGAAAACTATCAAGTAAGGCGAGAATCGCTTCAGACTTTTTAACCCTCTTACGCATCAAGCAAGGTGAAAAAAGAAAACGATGCTATCCGAACTCGGATTTCCGACTTTGACAAGCGACGTATTTCTCAACCAAAAACCCAATAAACAAACTAGCCATGAATAACAGAAGACTCTTGATAGCAGCTGAATTTCATTTTGTACATTCAGTGGAAAAAGACACTTAAAAACATCACAAGTTGACGCAAAACTCTGTCAGCTTCAGCTGTCAAAACCTTAAACAAGTTTCAAGATGCTGCATAAATTTTCCGCATGAACTCACCTGTCAAGTTTTGACCAATCAGAGCATAATAATTGGACGTAAAGCGTGACCAACGCGTGACCTTGGTGAGAAAAGTCAAAAGCAACTGGCATGTCTTCCCTGCCTGTAAAAACTGGCTGAATTTTAGCTTCCTAGGTCAGTTTGAAATCAAAACTTTAATTGTGCGGCACATATAAAACACAACATATTTCATATGAATTTAAAAAAATAAAGTTGAGCCTGCAATCATTTGAAAACTAGTAACTTGTCAGCGGATAACTTCAAAAAGATACTTGACGGCGATGGTTCGACACCTGAGCCCGCGATACGGTCAGTTGATACTGGTCAGCGGATACCCTCTTTTGACAGCTGTCAATTGATCACAACATTGATGTGCAATATATGTGCAATATCAGTCTTCCTATGCTCCCAAACTAGCTAGAAAGTGTGAGGTTGAACATTGGTTGCTTTGTGGAGCGGACGGACGGGCGGGCGGTGCACGGTCACGTGGTTGCCAAATTTTCTGGGATGAGTAGATTTACTTACCCATGGTGCTCCGCAGGCGCGCTTCGTGCGCCAGAGCTCCGCTATTAGTCATTGTTATTAGCTGAAAATTGTTACCAACAGCGTGTTCTCTCATTGGTTACCTCGAGGTCACATGACATCTAACAATGAAATTGTTTCGTGAGCGAGAACATTGCAAAATCTATATGACGTCAGTTACCCTCGGATGTTGACCGACGACCGCCATTACAGCGAAGTTTAATGAATTTTTAGCCATATAACAAATCGCTTTTAAGACTAATCCATCGGGAAATAGTTTTGTTTCCTTGGGACCACTCATTAAGGGTTTTACTATTTCATTCTTTCTATTCCTATTTCTGTTAAAACACTTGATAGACTACTGTATATTTATTAATGTATGTCTTTTTTTGATATTTAGCTCAAATGCCTTTTGGTTGGAATTTAACAGTGGAAAACATCACCTTCTCAAGCATATTAATTCGGTGGACAAACCTTACCAACATTCTCAGCCGTAAAGTTGGTCATTACGTTGTCTTCTTAAACAGGCGAAATAACACTGTCACATTATATCAGGTTGTCGATGGGGATCAATTAACCACGGAAATCAACGGACTCACTAATTCAACAAATTATTCTGTGGAAGTCGTTGGGGTTGACACAATGGGGAAGCCTTACAAAACTCCATCAGAAGCCATCGTGACGGCAAACCGTAAGAGAGAAACGCCACTGTTTTTTTGTTTTTGTTTTTGTTTTTTCCTCTGTGAACAGGGTCTGTACCATTTCAAAAAAGTCGTGAAATTAGCTTGGTAATTTTCCGTACCCGGAAAAAGTCTGGAAAATAGAGCTAAAGTCTTGAAAAAAGTTTTTTTGAAAGCTATAACAAATCTTTCACAAGTGAATTTTTTTCGTGTTGTTCGTATCTTTTTCAATCTTGCCTGCACGTTATGGAAAAAGCTTTGTTCCTTTGTTCCTTCGTTTTTTTCCTCAAGTCTCTATTGATCACCTATTTGATAACCTTGAGTGTGGAGAAAAAATATATTGTTTTAGAAAAAAAAATGGGAAAAGTCTTGAATTCTGGATCAGAAATCTGCACAAATTAACCCAATGTGTTAATACTCAGAAAAATTTTGAAATTAGCAACCTTTAACTTTTCAACTACCAAGAGTGACCAACATCAATTTTTCATCAATATTTTAGAATAAAAAAAAGTAATAGTAATTGCTAAAATTAACGCCGAAGGGAAAATGCTTTAAACAGATTGTCGGGTTGTCTTAATTCTGTAAAAAACTTTACGGAGATTAGTTTAGAGAATTTGTATGTGGATTGGGACCAAATGGGTTAACTACCGCGTATCTTGATTTCCTTATTGGTAGACAAGCAATGAAGTGAAATTATCGTATCTGTTAAATGATTAAACTTTACCGTTACCTTTTTCTTTATAATGGTGGATAAATTTGATGCAAATAGTATGCTACTTTCCAAACCATGATGGATTTTAGGCTTAGAGCTATCTCATTTACATCTTTTGTCACTTTTTTTGGAGAGTTTAACCGTAGAAAACGTCTTGAGCAAACAGAGAATTTTATTCTTATTTGCAACATTCGTATTTTTGTTTTTGTTTGTTAAGGAAAATATATGTTATTCATAGAGTAATTATATTATCATTACAGTAACATGCGGTATAAGGCCCAGTGTCTATACCGCAAGGATCGTCAACGGGTCCGAGGCACCTGTAAATGGCTGGCCCTGGCAGGCAATGCTACTATCAAGCAGCGGTAGTCAGTTCTGTGGAGGATCCTTAATCCATCCTCAATGGGTTTTAACAGCAACTCACTGTGTAAGAAGCAAGGCTCTGTCGGATGTCAAAGTGAGGTAAGAGTAGGAAGTCTAACTATACACGGCTTTACGATCAAGTGCAAAACCAGTACAGTTGGAAGTGCAACTCTAAATGTGCTTTCACTACAAGATGATATATAAAGTGGGAAGGAGGGGGCGGGGGGAAGGTTGCTGGTATATACCGTCCACAAAAAAGCTCGGACAGGACTTTATGGCGTGGCGTACTACTACAAAGAAGTATAACCAATCAATACCCAGTTCTTTATTAGCAGTTTGGTAGCCTGGAAAGGACATTCCTATCTTTAATTGAATCCCATCTGAGAAGAGTAATAAATTGTGGGATTTAGTGAAAAGAACAAATCCATACAAATTATCTACGTCTCGTTTGCATTCAAACGTCCAGCGCATTCACACATATCCATTCCGCTAAGTCCAAATGATACTTTTCTGTACGCTTTGGCAAGATTTGGATTCGTGGGGGGTCATGTAGCAGCTGTTCGGAAGAGAAGTCGCAAATGGTGCCTCACTCTAACCCCCCAAAATACTAAAACAATAGAAAGAATGACACGGCATGGTTCCTGCGACCCATTAGGGGAGACCGTACGAGCAGGTCCTATACTACCCCGCGTGGGATTTGACGAGAAGGCAGTTCATTGCAGTGATTTTGTGTGCCATGTAAGACCAATAATTCTGCTGAAATAATTTACTTTCCACCTTATTTAGCAACACTTATCATTCTAGAGGATGATGCACGAACAAAAAATAAGGTGTTATTAAGGAATGGGATGCTGTAACCAGTTCGTTATTATTATTATTATTATTATTATTATTATTATTATTAATATCATTATTATTATTACTATTATTATTATATTTTTAATTACTTTTTTTCTTTTATTATTATTTTTTTTCGTTTATATAGATTGGGAGCACATTACAGATTGTGGTCTTCCGTTGGAACAGAACAAGACTTTGACGTTACAAATATAATCCAACACGAAAACTATTACTCTCCCAACCGCTATAGCAACGATATTGCCTTGCTCAGGTTATCAAGACCAGCTAGCCTTGGCAAAGGAGTTGGCCTAGTTTGTCTTCCAGATATAAACTTTCAGCTTCCCTTTGATAATTCTAACAAGCCCTGTTGGATCACTGGCTGGGGAAGACTTTACTACCTAGGTCCACAGCCAAACGCACTCATGCAGGTTGATTTACCACTCGTATCTAAGCAACGCTGTCTCAGTTATTACCCTGGAAGAATAGACGACTCCATGATATGCATTGGAAAAGCGCAGGGAGGTCAGGGTGCCTGTCATGGTGATAGTGGAGGGCCGCTTGTTTGCGAATTTAATGGTAAATGGTATCTTGAAGGAGCCACGAGCTGGGGTGGCCTTCCTTGTGCCGCCCCTTTAAAGCCAACTGTGTACGCAAACATTCGTAACTTAAAATCCTGGATAATCAACAAAATGAATGGATTTGTTACCGCTTCTCCACCTCCATCTGGCGCCTCAGGTACAGTTTTCTTCCTGGTGTTTTCGTTTTCTTGTCCTTCAATAAATTCCTCTACTGAAGTTATATCTGCAAACCTTGAATTGCTCGAAGAAGACGCCATGGTTTTCCTTTTGCCTAGTGACGCCGTCAGTGAAAGGCGGGAAAATCGATACGATTTTTGTCACCAGTGAAAACTTTCGTCTGCGGGTTGTGATTGGTCATACGGTATTTTTCACTAGTGAGAAAAATCGTACAACCAATCAGATTGCGTGTACTCTGCAACGCATCATTTTTATTTGACATATTCATTTTGCAGTAAATCTCAGTACATATATAATAATAATATTTACTAATTCCCAAGTCATTATACTTTAAGGTCTTTTGAAACATACAGCCAAAAACGCTAGTAATGGTCGGTAATGGTAGACTTCAGATATCTCTCTGTCAATCACTCTGCCCAATCAACTCAAGGCGGACTTGTGTTTTTCTCGTTGTGCGAGCATCGAACAGGCAAAACGAAAAAAACAACAACAAACAACAACAACTTTATTTATTTATTTACATCTGAGCGGTTTACAAACTAAAATTAACGGTCTCCACTGAACAAACAAAAGTTTACAGTTTGTCAAATACATATTGTATTAAATGGCTTAAGTAAGATAGGAGAAAAATCAACATACCTTAAGTGCCAACGAAATAGGGTTCATTATTTCTGCCAAACCATAGTTAATTAAAGTGGAATGGTCGGGAAACCCTTTTTTATAGGTTTTTTGTTAGCGTTTTTGGACCTGACCGTGCACAACGTTCAATAGCCTTCCTATCATTTTGATGTTTTTGACTAATCGAAACATTGCATTAATTTATTCAGTCTTAATTTTTTGGACAGAAAACAAAGGATTGTGCACGGTCAGGGAGTTTTCAATATAACCTACAGCACCATTGTTAAACTATGGTCAAACACATTTAAAACTGGTATAAGCGTCTTGCACCCTTCGCCATTGCAGAAAGGCCGAGACAGTATCTAAAAGAATCAAAGGGTGCCCATGGCTAACTCGTGGATTAATTATTTTAGAAATGAAAGCTTAAAATGAACTTGCAATAAGTTAACAGCATAATGTAAGTCTGTAAATTTATGTATCCCAGGCCATTAGCGGTAGGGTGAGATCAACGGGTTTTAGGGAACTTAAGAACCACGAAGAAGTTCACGACGACGACGTCTGTTGACTGGGAAAAGACTGGAACGAGAATGTCAGTTTCGGCGGGGAAAAGAAAACTTAAGATGCAGTCGATCGGTCGACGACGACGACGACACTGAATTTAAACGAAATATAAACACAAAAGTAAAACTGTGTGGTTCGTTTGCAACAAAGTTTTTCGCAATGGCGTCTTTTAAAACAATGCAAGATCTTATTTTTTAAGCCTTACGTCTAATTTCATTGACGATGAAGAATTTTGTGTTGTCTGACCTTTTCGAGTGGAAAAACACCTGCTTTCCCTACGAAGATTATTCAACTTTCAACCTGATTGAGATGACTGAGTCCGAGTGTCTGTCAGAGTTTAGATTTGGAAAAAGAGACATTCTGATGTGATAGTGGTTTTCCATAGAAAGTTTATTTCCTCTGTATTGAAGATATATGATTTGCCTTACCTAAATACGTACAAATAAATTTATCACTTACGAGTTCGTTCGCTCGCTCGGCCTCCTCAGCTGTTGTCATTCTGCGAAGTAAAAACAATTCGTTGGTCAAATTTTCAATCAACATCGCTTGTTAGGAGAAAAAAAGGAACGATACCTGGATTTACGACGATAGGAAAATGCAAAGGACTTCAAAAATCGCTTAAACAGTGAATTCATACCTGCTGAACCTTGTGGATTGCAGGACGACGTGATTCTACTTTGTTTGGCGTCGTCGACGACACCACGACGACGAAATTTACTGGTCGCGCTTGGGCAGTACACTGTAACTCACTTCCGGTCGTCGTGGTTCTTAATTTCCCTATTAGGGAACTTAAGAACCACGACGACGGCTTGGTCGACGACGACCGGAAGTGAGTTACACTGTACTGCGCAAGCGTGACTAGTAAATTTCGTCGTCGTGGTGTCGTCGACGACGCCAAAGAAAGTAGAATCACGTCGTCCTGCAATCCACAAGCTTCGGCAGGTATAAATCCACTGTTTTAAGCGATTTTTGAAGGCCTTTACATTTTCTTGTCCTCCTAAATCCAGGTATCGTTCCTATTTTCTCCAAACAAGCGATGTTGATTAAAAATTCGACTAATGAATTGATTTTACTTTGAAGAATGGCAACAGCTGAGGAGGCCGAGCGAGCGAACTAGTAAGTGAATTGTGATAAATTTATTTGTACGTATTTAGGTAAGGCAAATCATATATCTTTAATATAGAGGAAATAAACTTTATATGGAAAACAGCTATCACATCAGAAGGTCTCTTTTTCGAAATCTAAACTCTGACGGACACTCGGACTCGGCCATCTCATTCAAGTTGAAAGTTGAATAATTTCGTGCGGAAAGTAGGTGTATTTCCACTCGAAAAGGTCAGACAGCACAAAAATTTTTTCATCGTCAATGAAATTAGACGTACGGCTTGAACAAATAAGATCTTGCGTTGTTTTGAAAGACGCCATTGCGAAAAACTTTGTTGCGAACGAACATCACAGTTTTACATCTGTGTTTACATTCAGTGTCGTCGTCGTCGACCTACCGACCGACCGCATCTTAACTTTCCTTTTTCCCGCCGAAACCGACGTTCTCGTTCCAGTCTTTTCCCAGTCAACAGACGTCGTCGTCGTGAACTTCGTCGTGGTTCTTAAGTTCCCTATTGTCTGCGTCACGACAACTGATGATACCAATTATGTTACATTAAGGTGACTCGACCCAGTTATTTTTTGGGGGGTACCATCCTACTTTGAAGCTCTCTGGTATCCCCACCTTTACTTTTATCGTAAGTCTAACACATAGAATGGATAACATATAGATCAATCTACAATATAACAAAAAATTTTTGGCGATCGGAGTAAATGTCACGTGGTTATAATGCCACGCCCCTTTAAGGTCTGAGTCGAAAATCTGCTGTTGCCGGCATTTTTTCGTGAAAATCTCTCGGCTACACATAGTGCGCATTAGTGCCTTGCGCTGAACAGGAGTTTCACCAAAATCGCAAAGACCCAATTCGAGAAATTCAACGGTTTCCAAATTTAGGTCAAAATTTATGCGAAAATGATAAGCAAACTTTACACGCATTATATCTAATAAACTATGAGATTCACCTCTTTATTTTGGGCATCCTTATAACAGATGGGTCCTTGCAAGTCAGCAAAACAATTTAGGGCCTTGTAAATGCGCGCGATTTCGAGCAAAGCAAACATACAGAAATTATAGTTTTCGCTATTTGTTGACGTTTGTCAGCGTTTAAGAGTCAATCTCACGAAAAAAGCATTTTCTTAAAAATTCGTAGTTTTTTTTCCTTCAATTTTTTTCAGGGCCACAATTGATTAACTAACTACCCGGACTCTGAATTTCATGGTCATTGAAAAACTGTGACATTACCTTCTATAAGCCCAAACTTGAGTAAACATTGAAGATTTTTAGCGTTTTGGCTGAGTTTGTGCTTTGGGAGTTGTCTATTATTTCTAGTCTGTCATGATGCATTCTTGTTCAGCACGCGTGCAATGACCGCGCTTGGCTGACTTCCGAATGCTCACCGAGGTATGATAATTTTGGTACAGTGAGACAGGCCATCGCGTGATACATACAGGTTTAACTCACAATTTTCAATCAATTCTCTTGCCTCTTGTGCCTTTGCAAAAAAAATCAAGAATTGCTACACACTAAATGTACTTACTGTTAAAAAATATCATTTTTTCATAGGTTTAATGCAAGCCAATAATTAAGCCACCTCGTGACAGGATCCCCTTCTATTTTCTTATACTAAATTATCATATCTCGATGAGCATTCGGAAGTCAGCCAAGCGTGGTCATTGCACGCGTGCTGAACAAGAATGCTGTATAATGACAGACTAGAAACAATAGCCAACTCCCAAAGCACAAACTCAGCCAAAACGCTAAAAATCTTCAATGTTTACTCAAGTTTGGGCTTATAGAAGCTAATGTCACAGTTTTTCAATGACCATGAAATTCAGAGTCCGGGTAGTTAGTTAATCAATTGTGGCCCTGAAAAAATTTGAAGGAAAAAAACTACGAATTTTTAAGAAAATGCTTTTTTCGTGAGATTGACTCTTAAAAGCTGACAAACGTCAACAAATAGCGAAAACTATAATTTCTGTATGTTTGCTTTGCTCGAAATCGCGCGCATTTACAAGGCCCTAAATTGTTTTGCTGACTTGCAAGGACCCATCTGTTATAAGGATGCCCAAAATAAAGAGGTGAATCTCATATTTTATTAGATATAATACGTGTAAAGTTTGCTTATCATTTTCGCATAAATTTTGACCTAAATTTGGAAACCGCTGAATTTCTCGAATTGGGTCTTTGCGATTTTGGTGAAACTCTGTTCAGCGCAAGGCACTAATGCGCACTATGTGTAGCCGAGAGATTTTCACGAAAAAATGCCGGCAACAGCAGATTTTCGACTCAGACCTTAAAGGGGTGTGGCATTATAACCACGTGACATTTACTCCGATCGCCAAAAATTTTATGTTATATTGTAGATTGATCTATATGTTATCCATTCTATGTGTTAGACTTACGATAAAAGTAAAGGTGGGGATACCAGAGAGCTTCAAAGTAGGATGGTACCCCCCCAAAAAAAGTGGGTCGAGTCACCTTAACTATTTTTAACAATTTGCCCATGAAATTGCGTCGGTGGACACTGTTTGAAGCTGGTAGAGCTTTTTTATGAAGAAATGAAAAATATATTCGAGGCAAATAAGCAGGGTTTTGACGTTAAAAGTCGTGCTTTAACTCATTTCGTCGCATTTGAAGAACGTATGGCCGACGAAACGAAATTTTAAGTGTCTCGCAAAACCGTCGTGAAGTCTCTTGTTGTCGGCGTTACAATTCTCTGCATTTACACGAGGAAAATCAAGTACGATCCAGCAACAATAATATTGATTGATATTCCCCTAAAAAAACTTGTGATTGGGAATCTTATCATGGGAAAACTCAATCGCGAAGAATGCAGAGACACCATTAAATACAGTTGACTCCCGCTAACTCGAACCTTCAAGGGAAATCGAAAAAGGTTCGAGTTATCGGGAGTTCGAGTTATCGGGAGCTCGAAGAAAATAGCCGGGAGTAAGGAAAAAAAACAGTTTTTACTGCACAGTGAGCATTTTAATCACATTTAATTGTAGAAATGTTGAGTGAAAATTGAAAGATACTTTTAGATTATAAATCAGAACGTAAAGTAACAAAACGTTGCCTAAATAGAGCATGCATTTTACTTTTTGCGAAGTAAAGCTATTTCACGTTAGATTTGTGACACACAACATCAGCCTCCACTATCGATCCACTAGTAAACTAGATGCCTACAACACGTCAATGGGAAATTCAAAATTCAATGCTTCGGAGGCAGTACACTGTTTTTTCCCGCCTTTTTAAGGCCTCAAAACATGGTTCAAGTTATCGAGGGTAAAATTATATGGAAGTGATCTGAGGGGAAACAACAATTACTTCGAGTTAGCGGGAGTTTCGAGTTATCGAGGGTTCGAGTTAGCGAGGGTAAAATTACAGTAAATGTATGACGGAAATCCAGGGGAAATCGATTTTCGTTCGAGTTAGCGCGAGGTTCGAGTTATCGAGAGTCAACTGCATTCATAATCAGCGAAGCGGCAAATTTGAATACGGGCTGGCTAAGAAAATCTCACAATAAGAGAAGAAAGGACTCAAATTGGTCAGGTAGCGCTGATAAAACTTGCTTTCCTGCATTCCAAAAGCCAAATCCTAACAAAAAAACCTACGCGCAGCTTTTTGAAGATGAATGGTGTACCTGCAAATTGAGCCTAAAATGAAGAAGATTGAAGAAGAGTAAGCATTATTCCTTTGAACTTGAAAATACAGTCAGTAAAAACGGACTTTTTGGTATGGAGGTTATTTTCGAAAGAAAATTTCTGAAAATTTACGCTGCGTTTCAAAAACCCACGTGCGGCAAATGAAAGAAGGGCCTTTTCTCGAACAGAATCTGTTTTAATTTTGAAAATCAGTTGAGTAGAACCAGGGGTTGTGTTCGAAAATGGCGCGTCTCGAGCAAGCGAGCTATCGTCTTAGGCCCAAGAGTGAATAACAATTGTTGTCAAGAATAATACAATGAGCATTCAAGAAAACCACTCAGTTGTAAAATAGTTCACAATTGCCGCCAATTTCAAAGCCAATACAGTGCAACATCTGACTCATGCGAACTGCCAGCCAGATCGCGTAATGAGCAACGCTAAGATCGACGATAACGTCAACGATCGAGAGCTTTTTTCAGGGCTCATAGACAACCCGATCATTCCCCTGCTAATCCACATGGTCCCTCCTTTTATGGATAAAAAAGATCCAATGTTCTCTCTACAAATTAACGGAGAAGCAGTCTGGGAATTGCGTCAAGTTCATGGTCACCCGATGAGGGCATTTGATGTGATCCAACGAAGCATTTTACCGTTAGGATACCAGCTTTTCGATTCATCCCGGGACCGCATTGGAAATGCAGTAGCCGCAAGCCTCAGACGCTTCTGCCAAAAAACACAAGCCACCACATACGGTAAAGAACGAAAACGATTGAAAGCAGAGACTGGGCTAAAACTAGCTATAAACCCGGAAGAAATCCAGCGCACACCTAATGACGTTATGGTGCAACTTATTCAACAAAACAGCAAGCTAAGCACGACGGTAAAAGAGAAGGCTTCCGACTTGTATGACGACTGAGATGCAAAGTTAAAAAATCGTGAGACTCATAACAGAATCGTCAGCTTGGACCAGCTTGGGGAGGCGAAGAGAAATTGCTGATCTCTTCGTCACGTTTATCGCCTGCACGAGTCAGAAAGCTTCAAAAATTCGTAAAACTTTTGTCTCAAAGTTGGCCATAGTGCTAATTTCAAACATTCGAAGTCCACATGAAGCCAACTTATCGTCCCGTGAAGCTATAGCACAAAATCATAACATCAAAATTTCTGATTACGGAACAGGAACGATCGATCTACGACAGTTGTCGTTTTGATATCGGGCGTTATCGTGCGAGCTGACAAATTATGAAAGCCGTCTAAACCCGAGTGACATATTTGCATATTGCGGTACCCACAATAAGGGTTGATTTCCACTGTCGCGTAATTTTTACGAGCGTACATGCATAAAGTTTACGTTGGCAAATAAGGTAGAGGCAATGCATGAACGGTCGCTCGTAAGCGTAAAAGTTGAACCTCGCTTAACTTGACGTTTAATCTCAACACTTTATATCTTGCCTTTATTTTATTAACGTGATGAAAATTTACCAGCGTTAACGTGCGTAGACAAAAACGCGTCAGTGGAAATCAACTCGTTCCTTGCGCTATGCGTAATCCACAAGTAAAAACAAACAAACAAACAAACAAACAAACAAAACAAAACACCAGAAATACATTTCACATTTCACTTACCCTTATTTTCTTGCACTTTAGGTCTAAGACTGGTTGGAGGATCTGGAAGCTGGGAAGGAAGAGTTGAAGTATATCACAATAACATCTGGGGAACTGTTTGTGATGACTCCTGGGATATAAATGACGCACGAGTCGTTTGTCACCAGCTTGGATTTCCTGGTGCGGTTAGTGCCCCAACGAATGCCCGATTCGGGCCCGGGAGTGGTCAAATCTGGCTGGACGATGTTGCATGTTCGGGGAGGGAAAGTTCCATAATCTATTGTCGGCACAGAGGTTGGGGCTCTCATAACTGCGTCCACAGAGAAGATGCATCGGTGATATGCTCTGGAGGTATGTTGGACGTGACAATATTCAATAGTCATATCATGTGCATTTCGCTTAGTAAGGGGGCCGATAATGTGGGAGAACCTCCTGATATGAATCGTTTAGAAAACTGATTACATAAATGTTTATTCAAAGCATTTAATCAATATCGTGGATTATACATAAGTAATAGAGTTTAGGAAAAAATCAAATAAGTTATGATTGGAGTTTGTTTTTTTGCTCGTTTGTTTGTTAGCGTACAGTACGAAGCTACAACCCGAATCTCAAAGCTGTGATTATTTGAAAAAAAAAAAAATAATAAGCGAATTCTCTCTACCAACAGCACAAACCTCGCCGTCTGTCCAAGCATCTTGTAACTTTGACTATGGATTGTGTTATGGATGGAGTCAGTCTTCCTCAGACGTATTTGACTGGACACGCCAAAGAGGAAGTACTTGGTCTTCAAATACGGGACCTTCGTCAGATCACACCACTGGAAACGGTAGAAACATTTATTACGCTGCAAATTGAAATGAATTCGAATTGATTGAAGCTTAATAAAAAAAAAAGTAGCTGTAAATACTAAGCTAAGTGCCTACGTGGTACGAGCAAAGATTTTAACTAAACGCGCGCGTTGTTCAGTTTGTTTAGAAATGTCATATAGTCAGAAAGAGCACATTGAACTTAGTAACATTTTCAAGATTAGTGTTTATCGGGCCTATATTGAACGAAATACAACAATTCAAAGACCCCAAAATTTACTAAGAAATGTATAGACGTCCGGACGATGTCTCCGGCCATACGTACATCTCTTAAAAATTGACAAGTTTGTAAAAAGCTGTGTCTTGTAAAGTATTGCCCCGATGGAAATTAAACTTCCAATTTTTCATAACCTCAATGTTCTTTTCTGACTATTTGGGTCTCGTGATATTTATCCCATAATAAACGAACTCCTTCCCAGACCCTCTCGATTTAAATATGAAAACTAGGTAGGGCTTATAAGCGACAGTTAACGTTTTCTTTTTTTCTTTTTTTTTTTTTAAATTGCCATTTTTGTTTGTTTAATTCGTTGTTGTTGTTTAATTATCTTTCTCCTTTATGCAGAATAATCCAGATATTAAAGACAAATGTGAACTGATTAACCTAGAACTAAGACAGCACTGATTTTCACGCCTAATTTGTTTATTTTTGCGCGCAGCAATAACAACCCCATACTCTTATCCTTAAAATGTTTTTTTCTTTGAAATACCATTTATTGACGTCCATACCGGGCATATTTAACTGTAAACGCTGTATTGTTAGCAAGGAAGATAGAGGATTTACAAAATGATTCTTATTGACTGTTTTGTTATTAATATTATTATTATTATGCTCTTGCAGGATACTACATGTATACGGAGACGTCGTCTCCTAGGCAGCAAGGTGACAACGCAAAACTTCAAGTGTCTGTTTCTGGAAATGGAGCAGCAGCTTGTCTCGTTTTCTATTATCACATGTATGGTGATACCATAGGAGCTCTAAATGTTTACAGCGGTAATGATTTGGTTTTCAATGTATTTGGGAACCAGGGTAACTACTGGATAGGAGCAATGGAAACAATTTATTTGCGAAACAGTGTAAGTTAGATAAAGGTGAATTTTTATTCCGGAACCCTGGAAACCTTTTATCTGTAGAATCCGGAATGCTGGCTTTCAATTTGAATCCGGAATACCGCTCTAGGAATCTAGAATCCCACTCAGATTGGAATCCGGACTCCAAGTTGCACTGGCAAAGGTCAGGAATCCAGTACCTGGAATCCGGATTTCATGGGGTAAAATCTAGAAGCCAAGACTGTTTTGGATCCTCTTTAATGGCATGAGCGACTGTTGGTCTTAAGTTTCAGTGGCTAAAATCTTTACACACAGAAATCTTTGAACATCTTCAGAAATTGGTTGAAAAACCTACATATAATATGAAAGGATCTATTCAGTTATTTTATTAAGTCCCCTTACGATAATCTTTTATCGAGATCAACGTGCTACCAATTCTTCATTAAAATTGGCCACTATTTGTAAATCTAGTTTGAGGGGAATATGAGTCTTAGTTTTCTTTGTGTTGATTACCTCTTTATCATAAGTCATGGCTTTATTTATTTGTTTATTTATTTTATTTCACAACGGTTTCCGCTTGCAGCGATCCAACTTGTTTGACTTTGCCTTTCTTTAAGTGTTTGAAGACCTCCCATTGCTTTGTACTTCATTTATAGATAACCTTCGAAGGTATTGCGGGGTCTTCATTTACAGGAGATATAGCTATCGATGATGTAGCAATCGCCAATGGAAGCTGTAATAATTCCACTGTGTTGCCGACAAATTCTGGCGCTGGAGGTACATAGTCCAGTAGTTGATTAGGCTTAAAAGTATTTGGTTACATTCCTTACGTGTATCACGTAAGGAATATCAGTATCAATGTATCAATAAGTTAAATTTCAACGAACACATCAACGACGTATGTAACAAAGCTAGTCAAAGGGTTGGGGTAATTATGAGATTGAGAAATCTAATTCCCACCACGGCAAAGTTAGTACTTTTTAAATCAGCTATCTTGCCATACTTAACATACTGCCACCTTGTTTGGCATTTTTGCAGGCAAGCGATACTCGTAGACTCAAGAGAAGCCAGGAACGAGGACTTAGGGCTGTGTATAACGACACTAAGTCCAGTTATCATCAGTTATTGAATAGGGCTAACTTGCCAACACTGTTGAATAGACGTCTTCGAGACATATGCCTCCTAATGTACTAGGTTAAACACACTAAAATGTGTTCCGAAGCCATCACCAACATTTTTAAACCCCGTGATTCATGCTACAGTTTAACAAATTCAGACTTTCTTTTACCCAGGTTTAACACAGTTTCATTTGGTAAGCATTCCCTTCGATATTTAGGTCCCATTTTATGGAGTAAGCTGGACAAAAATGATAAAACGTGTAAATCATTAAGTGATTTTAGAAACCGAATGCGTAATAAGGATCTGACATCTCTTACTGATGATGGATGCAAAGGATGTCTTCTGTGTGATAGTTGATGTCTCATCGGAAATAATTTTAGCATTTTAGTACTCAGCTTTAGTATTTTAGCTAACAATTTGTAACATATTGCATGGATTTTTTTATATCTACTTAATTATTGTATCTATTATATTTTAACTGTAGGTGTCCCCTATTAGTAGAGGGCCTGCCCCTCGGCTAGTTTTTCCTTCTTGACACATAAATAAAGTTTCTATCTATCTATCACCGCAGCTGCGTGTTATCCCCCATAAATTTAAGGTGGACAAACAAGAAAAGAATTTTTTATTTATGGGAGGCAGCATAGCAGAGTGGTTAATACTTTTGTCATCTGGCAGTCCTGGGCTTCAGTCCCGTTCAGACCACTATAGCTTGATTTGTTTTTCGGTCATCGAACAGTTAAATGGACCACGCTTGTAAATAGCTACAGATTGCCATTTGCAAATTGTTTTTGTTATTGTTGTTGTTATTTCTTTAAATCTGGCTTCTATTTGGATCATTCATTGTTGAGCTATTTTGAAAAAACAAATAGCTCATATGTCAATGGTCTTAGCATGTGTATCTGTGTGTTGCAGGGGCCAATAAGGTTAGGTACTAAGCGATACTATGCTAGCTACCAATGCGATTTTGGCATCTTAGCATGACATTGCTGCGCTAAAGGTCAAACAAGGGCATGTCAAGGCCGCCATTTTCGATCTTCACAATTTTGCCGTCTTTTATTACGGCTAAAGGTGTTAAGAAGCATAACGTTTAAATATCATCATGATTCAAACTATGAATACAGTGATGCATCTGTCTAAAGGTTCATATTTTAGTGTGGCTGCTGGTTCACGACATCGGTGACCTATTCTTGGCTATCGCGAACGGCACAACGTACGCGAATTATGTTTCACCTGCTTCAAAGTGAAGTATAAAAAAAATATTTACAAAGGTCTACAAATATCACGTTAGTAATTGGTAGTGTAGATAGTGACTTTAACTTGTAAGTATGCGGCGTAATTGTGTTTTTTAAAGTTTGAACAAGAGCTATTTTTTTAAGTTGTGCCGAGTAAATTAATTCCGGAAACATGCTTTATTCTCTCCCGTACAATGATCAACAGACCTTTAACTTCACGTTCCGGCGGCATACTGTATTTCGTGGACTCCACTGGACTGGACTGGACTTGTAAAATGAGGACTAGTAAGACGCGGACTTGTAAAACGTGGACTAGTAAAACGCAGACTTGTAAAACGCGGACCTGTAAAACGTGGACTAGTAAAACGCGGACTAGTGAAACGAGGACTTGTAAAACAGGAGGCTTTACTCTTTAAGGGTCCTTAATAGTCCAGGCATTTTATCGCGAAAAGTCGGTCAATCTGCCACTAGTTGCAAAACAAGGTTTTTTAACGGTTTTTGGTCCCGGAACATGTCCTCTATAACATATCAAAAGTCCCCGAAAATCCGAGCAGGGGAAGTTGACCAAAAACGAGTTTTTTAAGAGCCCTATATAGACTAATACTGCGCAGCATGGAAACGAGGTTGTATGTACTCCCTGTTGTATTGCTTGAGTTTGAAGCCCAGTGCAGCATGGGCTAGTAAAGACTGAGAGAATTTACTGTGTTTTCTTCCTAAGTAAGTGCATTTACGTAACGATTAAATAAAACAACTGTTGTGTATAAGATTCTTAAATCAGAAAAAAACACGTAAAACCTGTAGAAAATATCCACCATTGTTAGCCGTATCTAGGTGAAGTATTTAGCGAGGAATTATGTCTTACGCAAGCGAATTTAGAACTATAAAAGGATAATATTGAACTGAAAGTAAAAGTAACATCGTGTTCTAAGTTAATATAATTCAAGAAAAAATATTTGTCTTGAGTAGAGACTTCCAAAATGAACTGATCATTCAGCTCGGTGAAAAACCTGTACTTCACTCATCGCTTCGCGCTTACTTTTTTCGGGAGTCACAAAACTTAGTTTATTAGTAAATTCATTTATTTTTTTTTCTTCAAAATGTAAAGAAAAAAGTCTAGGAACCGTATCAGGTTTTATGAAACTGGTGACCATTTTCGCTAAAGTCGAAGGAAATTTTTTCGCTGACTTTCATTATTAAACGCGGACTAGTAAAACGAGGACTTGTAAAACGCAAAAAAAAATGTTTGCTTTATGAACACGATCATCTAAATTCAAAGAACTTCTCAACTGAAAATAAGAGGCACCATAACTCTTAACATTAATGTATACTATGCAAATAAATCTACAAATAAGATTCATAATCTAATTTAGCGTCATTGTTATCTGTGTCATATAATATTGTAAAGTAACAATCAGTCTTGATCTTGGGTCGTCTTTTCGTCCCACTTCCAAGCTGTTCTTTTATATCTATATCTCTCCATTCGAAACGCGG
The DNA here is from genome assembly GCA_942486035.1 of Porites lobata. Taxonomy (NCBI): domain Eukaryota; kingdom Metazoa; phylum Cnidaria; class Anthozoa; order Scleractinia; family Poritidae; genus Porites; species Porites lobata. The sequence goes on from CALNXK010000339.1 coordinate 274,561, forward strand.
AAAATTAACAGGAGGTTTTCGTTTTTTCACGAGACACGTTAGCTTGAAAGAAGCTGCCATCTTCGCCCGACAATTACAATGCAAATTTTGTTGAAAGTTGGCTCGAATCTTTGATGACGTCAAAGGTCACCAGACCATTTCCGTCTCCTGTAGTAAAATAAGTGACCGTCACGTACGTTTAGCTTAATACAATTTTACTCCGGGGCATCTACTTTTGAAGCTAGAAAAAATAAGGTTGTGTACTTTTTGCTGCGAATTCTTCCTTTATCAGAATGTCATTGCCAGAAATCGTGGACATTTCGCGCCCGTGATCAATTGTCAGCGGAATCTCATTTTTAAAATGGCGGACAAAAACTATCGTAGTCAGGGAAAGCGTATCCCTTGCGATTTTTTAAATAATTTGAGCTCTGTGGATCTGTTTTACGAAGAAAAAAGCTGGAATTAAACACCTTGCAAGAAAATGTTAGGTTTATACGCGGCCGAGCGGCTGATAGCAACAAAACAGTACGCGGATGTACCTTTCGTGACATTTTCGTGACAATTTTGTTTTAAAACCAAGCCTGGTAGGCTAATCGAGGATTTTTGAATGCCTGGAACCTAGTTTATATCCCGTGAAGCATCTCTGGAGTTGTAGCAACAAACAAAATGGCGATTCTGTGGGGTTTGGAGTTGTGAAGCTGTGTCCGACCGAAATGTGTCATTCGCAACCATGGCGTCCATTACTGGACTACAGATGGAAAACTGAGGGAAATAATGCGCCTTTGGAAGTATTTTGCAGTGCAAAAATCGTCCTTTTAACGACTGTTTTGGAAACATCTTCCATCGCAGAAGTGATATCAAGTCGGGCAAATTTACTTCAGTGAAGGGTTTATCCTCTAATCGACGAGTATTTCGCATGACTTCGGCAAGATTTTAAGACAATGTATGGAGAAATGGAGCGTACAACAAGGAATGAAAGTGGCCACGTCAGGAAGTAAGTAAACCTACTTCTAATTAGCTATTTTTAACCCAGATGCGAGGGATACACAGCACTTAACATGTTTCGAGTCGGGCACCGAACACCCGTGAGCTCATAATCGATATATTTGAAAAAGTTTCCTTATCTCCATACATTTTCTTATACGAATTCGCAGCCATTGTGGCCTTAGTGCGCACGCGCAACCGCCATCTTGTCCCTAATTTCTGGCAATGTTATAGACGTATTGAAGGGAACAAGCAAATCATTGGACATGCTGCGTGACAGAAAGCAGGCGATCCCAAAATAAAACTATTATTATCATTCTTGTTGTTGTTATTATTATTGTTATTATTGTTATTATTATTTATTATTATTATTATTATTATTATTATTCAACTGGCTGCTTAAAGATTCGATGGTACACAATTACGATTATGAACTGGTGATAAATAAATTTCTTCGCGGCCAAAACTTTTTAAATTGTTTTTAACTGGCGTTGTTACGCTCGCTAAACCGTCGGAATAAAACAGCCTAAAAATACATGAACAGAATTTTTAAACGTAAATTAGTTTTTGTAAAAGTCTGTTCACCGTGCAGTTTTATACGATTTATAAACGCACAAAAAATCAAAAATGAAAAAATAAAAATAAAAAAGAAGTCCGAAGGAGCCTATCCTGAGTCCGCGTTTTACAAGTCCAGTCCAGTCCACGAAATACAGTATGCCAGTTCTGGCGACTTAAATACAACTATATGTAATACATGTTTGCTGTCATAACAGTAATTAAAACGTACTATTATTCATTCAAAATGTTTATCCGTTTCTGATTGGCTAAAAGCACACGCATTATTCCCCATAACCGGCTAATATGGACCAAATTTGGAAGAATTTTGCAATTAATCAACCCATGACAAAAAAAAAATGTAGCACATTTGCAGGTTAATGCATCGTTAACCGAGAAGACCTGGGGACGAGGTTGAGTTGTTTAGGTTGTAAAAAGAAAAATGGCCGAACGGTCGGCAGAACATTTCATTCGTTTCACGACGAACTATTGTTTAAAAAGATAGCAAGAAGACAATTCGACGAACAACAAAACAGTATTTGGAGAATATTTGCAGACCTGAACAGCCCTTTCTCTTCTTAACATGCAGTATTGAGTTGAACTTAATATCGACGAAGGTAAGCATGTTTTAGCTTGTTTTTAAACTAGGAATTATTTTGAATGAATAATAAACCAATCAATGAGTTCGGCTTTCGTAAGGTATAAAGAATTACGCAGATCTCGTAGGGTGTTATCCATGCACCTCAGCCTTCGGCCTCGGTTATAACACCCTCCTCGATCTGCGTAATTCTTCATGTCCTAATCTGCCTCATTATTAATTGCTAAGTTAATTAATATTTTTACCCAGTGGCTAAGTAAAGATGCGTAACGTTTGCTTTAGCGAATAAACTTGGAAGTCGCCGATTGACAAAATAATTAGAGATTGTTTTATTGAGTGGAATAATATAAGATTAGTACTAAAAATCATTATTTCGGCAATGTGAATTTTCTGTCATAGATATTTGATTCCGTATTCCGTTTCCGTTTCCGTGATTCCTCTTCCTTTTCCGGATTCCGGATTCCATTTTTTAGTGCTGCCGCTAGGCAATGCTGCTAAGTAGTTAGCCAATATTTTTTTTACTCCGGATCCAGGTAAAAGGCCCTGAGTTCAAATCTCGCCCTGAAATCCTTCTGGATTTGCCTTTGGCATTGCCGAAGATTTTTTTCGTGGTTAATATATGTAGATACGTTATTCGAGTTAATCAAAATCTACCTCTGAAATTAAGTCGTGCTTCAGAGTTTTAATTAAACGTACGCGCCTGATTACTATCAACACCGCTCTCCTCTATTCCCCTTGAAAAATGCACCAGCTCTTAAGCATGGTCATGCTCGGATCTAAACTTTTTGTGTGTGTGTTTTCAGTCTTTCCTTTTACCGTTGTTAGGTTTACGGCTGGTTGGAGGATCTGGAAGCTGGGAAGGAAGAGTTGAAGTTTATTATCATAACATCTGGGGAACCGTTTGTGATGACTCCTGGGATATGTATGACGCGCAAGTTGTTTGTCGTCAACTTGGGTTTCCTGGAGCGGTAAGTGCTCCAGGGTCTGCCTGGTTCGGCAACGGAAGTGGTCAAATTTGGCTGGATGATGTTGCATGTTCGGGAAGTGAAAGTTCTATATTCTATTGCATGCACAGTGGATGGAGCTCTCATAACTGCGACCACAGTGAAGATGCATCGGTGATATGTTTAGGTATGTGACAATGATTTTTTCAGAGCGTCCTAATGTGAATGCTTAAAAAACGGGTTGGGAAATTTTGCTGTGATTTTGTTTGTATATTCGCTACCGCCTGAATTTAAAGTCGGGAAACGTTAAAAGAATATACAACTTGTCTATACCAACAGCACCACCAACTTCTGTTCCATGGACAACGTGGTCGCCCTGGACGTCGCCTTCTGCACAAACATCGTGTAGCTTTGACTATGGATTGTGTTATGGATGGCGTCAGTCTCGCTCAGACGTATTTGACTGGACACTGCGAAACGGAAGTACTCCATCTTTTAATACGGGGCCTTCATCAGATCACACGACTGGAAACGGTACATACACTAACACTGTAAATGATTTCACAATATCTGCATGTTATCAGTCAACTGTCAAAGCTACCACGCCATTAAGACCCTCGTAAATGAGACCTTACTATGCTGGTGTATTGGTAAATCTGGGCAGAAAGTTACTCCAAGATCTAAGCCAATGTCGTTATGAACATCACTATAATTATTTGTCAATCGTATTAATTTGTTTTGCTCTTTATGCAGTATATTCCAGGCATTAAAGAACTATTACAAATAACTGTCTTGAAACTGACAGCATTTTCATACCCAGTTTGCTTATTTATGTATACGGCAATAACACTGAGAATTACATTATTTAAATGACGTTTATGAACCGAGTCATTGAAAAACCTCGTTCTGTCAGGACAATTTTTTTAAAAATATGTTGTGGGAGAGGAGGTGGTACAAAAGGGGAGGGGCTGGTGGTGGTAGCGAAATAAGAAGGCGGTTAGCTATTCTTGTTTTGTCTGAGGAGAGAAAGACTGATTGTCTGGCATGAAGGCCTACAGATGTAAGTGACAATAATTTTATTGACTTTGTACCTTACTTTGATTGGTGTGTATGGGAGAAGCTTAAAAGAGACTGAGTACGTTTTTTTTTTTTTTTTTTTCGAAAAAAGTGTGTTTTGTGTTAAGAGAGGGAATTGCTTAATAGATAATTTACATTCTCATATTTTCATCATTACCAATATCAATAACATCATAATGCTCTTGCAGGTTACTACATGTATATAGACACGTCGTTACCTAGGCAACAAGGTGACAACGCAAAACTTCAAGTGACTGTTCCTGGAAATGGCGCAGCAGCTTGTCTCGTTTTTATTATCACATGTATGGTGTTACGATAGGGACTCTTAATGTTTACAGCGGGAATGAGCTGGTTTTCAATGTATCTGGGAATCAGAGTAACCACTGGATACGAGGAAATGAAACAATTTATTTGCGACACAGTGTAAGTTTAATGAGTTCGATTCTCAAGAAAACGCGATCGTTGGTATTGATTAAATTTCAGAAATCCCTGAAAAGCTCGAGAGATCATTTGAAAATCCTAAGCACGTAAAAGGATATCTATCAAATGATCTTGCCAAACCGTCCCACGATACTTTTAAAGATCCTTTTTTGCTTTATTCGCTCAAAACATAGGCTATTTGCATGCATGATAACGTCATTTCACTACTATGACCGGCATCCTTCAGGGTTTTGCTTTCTTGTGCAAATTAGCGGTTTTGTTATTGAAACCTCTCTGGGATTACAAAATTAAAATATTAAGGAAAAACGTAAAGGATTCTGGTCGTAGAGGTAAAACGACGTAATCGTGCAAATGGCCTATTGAAATTATGAGAAAGATTATAATCGTTCAGTCACTGACACGGGTGGCTTTGAGGAAAAAGTCCCAGTGCTTCCCGGCATTAAAAGTCAACCGCGACCCTATGACCCTTTGTTACTGGTCCAGGTGCTGTACCACTTAGCTACAGGAGGCCAAGGCCACTAAACTAGGTTCATGTGACAAACGTCCTGCATACTACTAGGGCTAACTTAAATCTACTTTAATTATAGATAACCTTCGAAGGTATTGCGGGGTCTTCAAGTACAGGAGATATAGCTATCGATGATGTGGCAATCACCAGTGGAAGCTGTAATAGTCCGACCGTGCTGCCGACAAACGAAAGCAGTGAAAGTAAATAGTTCTCTTGTTCATTAGACGTTAAAATACTCGGTACATATTTCGTTTAAAGCTAAGGTGAAGAACAAAAGCACAACATTATCTTCAACACGAGAGGCAGCTCTATGGCTGAGTGGCTATTGCTTTTTAGTGTAATCTGGCAGTCCCGGGTTCTAATCTCGCTCCGACTGCTAACTGGATTTATTTTTAGGCCATACCGAATTCAAATCCCCGGCCTCGATTCCAATTGCCAATTGTTGTCGCTGTTGCTGTTGCTGTCTTTGTTTTGATCCTCATATTTGCTTTTCAGATAATTTCTATTAGTTTAATTATTTTAACGGGGTGCTTGTTAGCTAGCTGGAAAGCTAAGTGCATTCTCACCATGAATAAACCCCAAGAGAGAATGAGCTTGATAAATCTTATTACTGTTTCAAAGTTATTGAAATTCGGCAATTATGGGACGAATTTCTCCAGTCCAGATTTTTGCGTGCCATTCGCCCAAACTGTGGACCAACCGGTTTGTTGATGTAAATGGTAAAAACCCTATGTATAGCCAACAAGTTCATTCCTTCCGTTTGGGGTTCTAAATTAGCACAACTTTACTTGTGGTTAATTCGTTTTCCTTTTCAGTTTCTGCTTCCCTAACTATGCAGCCTACAAAAATATACGTGGTTGCGCTAAGCAATATTGGAGAAAAAAATTAGCACTATTTCAAGAAATTTTAGCAAAAATTATTTTTGTTGTGTTTAATTTTTTACTCGCTCCTTTTGATTTCGCGATTTTGCTTGATGCATGGTCTTATGCATCGAAAGACTGTGGCCATGAAAAGGGTTGTTTAGTTTGAATGTGGCGTCTGAATTTAGTGATTTATCAGTCTGTAGGAGCCCGTTGAGTGATTGATATGCAAAATAAATTGTAAGGTTCATCCAGACCTGCTGATAATTCATTAAGAATGTGGATATTTAAGGGGAGACTTTGCATCAATAAAACCGACTCCAAACATAATGGTCAATTCTGTTGTTATTCGAGACTATATTCAGGCATTGAATGTTTCTTCCGGTTTGTTGTTACGGATGGCAAGTAAAGACATAATCATAAGAAAAAATGCTACGCCTGCAAAAATCACCAAAAGGTTATTACAGTTAGTGCGTCCCAAGGGCGGAGCTCTCTCTCGCGCGCGCAGCGGAGCACCATGGGTAACAAAATTTGGTAATCTATGCATCCAAGAAATTTCGGTTCTGAGAAAATCGTCCGTATGGGGTACGTCCGTACTCAGGTTCACCCCTTCATGTAAGCCGGGATGAAACTTTGCATTTCAAGCAGCCACTCGTTTCGGCGGTAAATCGCATAGCTTCACGGTCTTTTAGAGATAAAAACAACAACAATAATAATAATAATAACTTTATTTGTATAGCGGTATATACAAAAGCTCTATATTGCTTTACATTCAAAAAAGAAAATAACTAACAATAGCACTAAAACAAAAAGTCAATTGAAAGCGAGTCTAAAAAGATAAGTTTTCAATCTAGATTTAAAAACATCAACTGATTCACTTAATTTAATGTTTAAGGGAATATCATTCCAGTGCTTTGGGGCAGCGACCGAAAAGACCCTGTCCCCATAGCTCTTCAGGCGCACATTCGGTACTTCTAATAAATGAAACAACAAAAGCCGGTTCTTTCTTTCGACTTAAGGTGACTCGACCCAGTTTCTTGGGGGGTACCATCCTCCTTTGAAGCTTTCTGGTATCCCCACCTTTACTTTTATCGTAAGTATAAGTACAATTTAGGGCCTTGTAAATGCGCGCGATTTCGAGCAAAGCAAACATATAGAAATTATAGTTTTCGCTATTTGTTGACGTTTGTCAGCGTTTAAGAGTCAATCTCACGAAAAAAGCATTTTCTTAAAAAACGGGTTGGGAAATTTTGCTGTGATTTTGTTTGTATATTCGCTACCGCCTGAATTTAAAGTCGGGAAACGTTAAAAGAATATACAACTTGTCTATACCAACAGCACCACCAACTTCTGTTCCATGGACAACGTGGTCGCCCTGGACGTCGCCTTCTGCACAAACATCGTGTAGCTTTGACTATGGATTGTGTTATGGATGGCGTCAGTCTCGCTCAGACGTATTTGACTGGACACTGCGAAACGGAAGTACTCCATCTTTTAATACGGGGCCTTCATCAGATCACACGACTGGAAACGGTACATACACTAACACTGTAAATGATTTCACAATATCTGCATGTTATCAGTCAACTGTCAAAGCTACCACGCCATTAAGACCCTCGTAAATGAGACCTTACTATGCTGGTGTATTGGTAAATCTGGGCAGAAAGTTACTCCAAGATCTAAGCCAATGTCGTTATGAACATCACTATAATTATTTGTCAATCGTATTAATTTGTTTTGCTCTTTATGCAGTATATTCCAGGCATTAAAGAACTATTACAAATAACTGTCTTGAAACTGACAGCATTTTCATACCCAGTTTGCTTATTTATGTATACGGCAATAACACTGAGAATTACATTATTTAAATGACGTTTATGAACCGAGTCATTGAAAAACCTCGTTCTGTCAGGACAATTTTTTTAAAAATATGTTGTGGAAGAGGAGGTGGTACAAAAGGGGAGGGGCTGGTGGTGGTAGCGAAATAAGAAGGCGGTTAGCTATTCTTGTTTTGTCTGAGGAGAGAAAGACTGATTGTCTGGCATGAAGGCCTACAGATGTAAGTGACAATAATTTTATTGACTTTGTACCTTACTTTGATTGGTGTGTATGGGAGAAGCTTAAAAGAGACTGAGTACGTTTTTTTTTTTTTTTTTTTTTTTTTTTTTTCGAAAAGTGTGTTTTGTGTTAAGAGAGGGAATTGCTTAATAGATAATTTACATTCTCATATTTTCATCATTACCAATATCAATAACATCATAATGCTCTTGCAGGTTACTACATGTATATAGACACGTCGTTACCTAGGCAACAAGGTGACAACGCAAAACTTCAAGTGACTGTTCCTGGAAATGGCGCAGCAGCTTGTCTCGTTTTTTATTATCACATGTATGGTGTTACGATAGGGACTCTTAATGTTTACAGCGGGAATGAGCTGGTTTTCAATGTATCTGGGAATCAGAGTAACCACTGGATACGAGGAAATGAAACAATTTATTTGCGACACAGTGTAAGTTTAATGAGTTCGATTCTCAAGAAAACGCGATCGTTGGTATTGATTAAATTTCAGAAATCCCTGAAAAGCTCGAGAGATCATTTGAAAATCCTAAGCACGTAAAAGGATATCTATCAAATGATCTTGCCAAACCGTCCCACGATACTTTTAAAGATCCTTTTTGCTTTATTCGCTCAAAACATAGGCTATTTGCATGCATGATAACGTCATTTCACTACTATGACCGGCATCCTTCAGGGTTTTGCTTTCTTGTGCAAATTAGCGGTTTTGTTATTGAAACCTCTCTGGGATTACAAAATTAAAATATTAAGGAAAAACGTAAAGGATTCTGGTCGTAGAGGTAAAACGACGTAATCGTGCAAATGGCCTATTGAAATTATGAGAAAGATTATAATCGTTCAGTCACTGACACGGGTGGCTTTGAGGAAAAAGTCCCAGTACTTCCCGGCATTAAAAGTCAACCGCGACCCTATGACCCTTTGTTACTGGTCCAGGTGCTGTACCACTTAGCTACAGGAGGCCAAGGCCACTAAACTAGGTTCATGTGACAAACGTCCTGCATACTACTAGGGCTAACTTAAATCTACTTTAATTATAGATAACCTTCGAAGGTATTGCGGGGTCTTCAAGTACAGGAGATATAGCTATCGATGATGTGGCAATCACCAGTGGAAGCTGTAATAGTCCGACCGTGCTGCCGACAAACGAAAGCAGTGAAAGTAAATAGTTCTCTTGTTCATTAGACGTTAAAATACTCGGTACATATTTCGTTTAAAGCTAAGGTGAAGAACAAAAGCACAACATTATCTTCAACACGAGAGGCAGCTCTATGGCTGAGTGGCTATTGCTTTTTAGTGTAATCTGGCAGTCCCGGGTTCTAATCTCGCTCCGACTGCTAACTGGATTTATTTTTAGGCCATACCGAATTCAAATCCCCGGCCTCGATTCCAATTGCCAATTGTTGTCGCTGTTGCTGTTGCTGTCTTTGTTTTGATCCTCATATTTGCTTTTCAGATAATTTCTATTAGTTTAATTATTTTAACGGGGTGCTTGTTAGCTAGCTGGAAAGCTAAGTGCATTCTCACCATGAATAAACCCCAAGAGAGAATGAGCTTGATAAATCTTATTACTGTTTCAAAGTTATTGAAATTCGGCAATTATGGGACGAATTTCTCCAGTCCAGATTTTTGCGTGCCATTCGCCCAAACTGTGGACCAACCGGTTTGTTGATGTAAATGGTAAAAACCCTATGTATAGCCAACAAGTTCATTCCTTCCGTTTGGGGTTCTAAATTAGCACAACTTTACTTGTGGTTAATTCGTTTTCCTTTTCAGTTTCTGCTTCCCTAACTATGCAGCCTACAAAAATATACGTGGTTGCGCTAAGCAATATTGGAGAAAAAAATTAGCACTATTTCAAGAAATTTTAGCAAAAATTATTTTTGTTGTGTTTAATTTTTTTACTCGCTCCTTTTGATTTCGCGATTTTGCTTGATGCATGGTCTTATGCATCGAAAGACTGTGGCCATGAAAAGGGTTGTTTAGTTTGAATGTGGCGTCTGAATTTAGTGATTTATCAGTCTGTAGGAGCCCGTTGAGTGATTGATATGCAAAATAAATTGTAAGGTTCATCCAGACCTGCTGATAATTCATTAAGAATGTGGATATTTAAGGGGAGACTTTGCATCAATAAAACCGACTCCAAACATAATGGTCAATTCTGTTGTTATTCGAGACTATGTTCAGGCATTGAATGTTTCTTCCGGTTTGTTGTTACGGATGGCAAGTAAAGACATAATCATAAGAAAAAAAATGCTACGCCTGCAAAAATCACCAAAAGGTTATTACAGTTAGTGCGTCCCAAGGGCGGAGCTCTCTCTCGCGCGCGCAGCGGAGCACCATGGGTAACAAAATTTGGTAATCTATGCATCCAAGAAATTTCGGTTCTGAGAAAATCGTCCGTATGGGGTACGTCCGTACTCAGGTTCACCCCTTCATGTAAGCCGGGATGAAACTTTGCATTTCAAGCAGCCACTCGTTTCGGCGGTAAATCGCATAGCTTCACGGTCTTTTAGAGATAAAAACAACAACAATAATAATAATAATAACTTTATTTGTATAGCGGTATATACAAAAGCTCTATATTGCTTTACATCAAAAAAAAAAAGAAAATAACTAACAATAGCACTAAAACAAAAAGTCAATTGAAAGCGAGTCTAAAAAGATAAGTTTTCAATCTAGATTTAAAAACATCAACTGATTCACTTAATTTAATGTTTAAGGGAATATCATTCCAGTGCTTTGGGGCAGCGACCGAAAAGACCCTGTCCCCATAGCTCTTCAGGCGCACATTCGGTACTTCTAATAAATGAAACAACAAAAGCCGGTTCTTTCTTTCGACTTAAGGTGACTCGACCCAGTTTCTTGGGGGGTACCATCCTCCTTTGAAGCTTTCTGGTATCCCCACCTTTACTTTTATCGTAAGTATAAGTACAATTTAGGGCCTTGTAAATGCGCGCGATTTCGAGCAAAGCAAACATATAGAAATTATAGTTTTCGCTATTTGTTGACGTTTGTCAGCGTTTAAGAGTCAATCTCACGAAAAAAGCATTTTCTTAAAAAACGGGTTGGGAAATTTTGCTGTGATTTTGTTTGTATATTCGCTACCGCCTGAATTTAAAGTCGGGAAACGTTAAAAGAATATACAACTTGTCTATACCAACAGCACCACCAACTTCTGTTCCATGGACAACGTGGTCGCCCTGGACGTCGCCTTCTGCACAAACATCGTGTAGCTTTGACTATGGATTGTGTTATGGATGGCGTCAGTCTCGCTCAGACGTATTTGACTGGACACTGCGAAACGGAAGTACTCCATCTTTTAATACGGGGCCTTCATCAGATCACACGACTGGAAACGGTACATACACTAACACTGTAAATGATTTCACAATATCTGCATGTTATCAGTCAACTGTCAAAGCTACCACGCCATTAAGACCCTCGTAAATGAGACCTTACTATGCTGGTGTATTGGTAAATCTGGGCAGAAAGTTACTCCAAGATCTAAGCCAATGTCGTTATGAACATCACTATAATTATTTGTCAATCGTATTAATTTGTTTTGCTCTTTATGCAGTATATTCCAGGCATTAAAGAACTATTACAAATAACTGTCTTGAAACTGACAGCATTTTCATACCCAGTTTGCTTATTTATGTATACGGCAATAACACTGAGAATTACATTATTTAAATGACGTTTATGAACCGAGTCATTGAAAAACCTCGTTCTGTCAGGACAATTTTTTTTAAAAATATGTTGTGGGAGAGGAGAAGGTGGTACAAAAGGGAGGGGCTGGTGGTGGTAGCGAAATAAGAAGGCGGTTAGCTATTCTTGTTTTGTCTGAGGAGAGAAAGACTGATTGTCTGGCATGAAGGCCTACAGATGTAAGTGACAATAATTTTATTGACTTTGTACCTTACTTTGATTGGTGTGTATGGGAGAAGCTTAAAAGAGACTGAGTACGTTTTTTTTTTTTTTTTTTTTTCGAAAAGTGTGTTTTGTGTTAAGAGAGGGAATTGCTTAATAGATAATTTACATTCTCATATTTTCATCATTACCAATATCAATAACATCATAATGCTCTTGCAGGTTACTACATGTATATAGACACGTCGTTACCTAGGCAACAAGGTGACAACGCAAAACTTCAAGTGACTGTTCCTGGAAATGGCGCAGCAGCTTGTCTCGTTTTTTATTATCACATGTATGGTGTTACGATAGGGACTCTTAATGTTTACAGCGGGAATGAGCTGGTTTTCAATGTATCTGGGAATCAGAGTAACCACTGGATACGAGGAAATGAAACAATTTATTTGCGACACAGTGTAAGTTTAATGAGTTCGATTCTCAAGAAAACGCGATCGTTGGTATTGATTAAATTTCAGAAATCCCTGAAAAGCTCGAGAGATCATTTGAAAATCCTAAGCACGTAAAAGGATATCTATCAAATGATCTTGCCAAACCGTCCCACGATACTTTTAAAGATCCTTTTTGCTTTATTCGCTCAAAACATAGGCTATTTGCATGCATGATAACGTCATTTCACTACTATGACCGGCATCCTTCAGGGTTTTGCTTTCTTGTGCAAATTAGCGGTTTTGTTATTGAAACCTCTCTGGGATTACAAAATTAAAATATTAAGGAAAAACGTAAAGGATTCTGGTCGTAGAGGTAAAACGACGTAATCGTGCAAATGGCCTATTGAAATTATGAGAAAGATTATAATCGTTCAGTCACTGACACGGGTGGCTTTGAGGAAAAAGTCCCAGTACTTCCCGGCATTAAAAGTCAACCGCGACCCTATGACCCTTTGTTACTGGTCCAGGTGCTGTACCACTTAGCTACAGGAGGCCAAGGCCACTAAACTAGGTTCATGTGACAAACGTCCTGCATACTACTAGGGCTAACTTAAATCTACTTTAATTATAGATAACCTTCGAAGGTATTGCGGGGTCTTCAAGTACAGGAGATATAGCTATCGATGATGTGGCAATCACCAGTGGAAGCTGTAATAGTCCGACCGTGCTGCCGACAAACGAAAGCAGTGAAAGTAAATAGTTCTCTTGTTCATTAGACGTTAAAATACTCGGTACATATTTCGTTTAAAGCTAAGGTGAAGAACAAAAGCACAACATTATCTTCAACACGAGAGGCAGCTCTATGGCTGAGTGGCTATTGCTTTTTTAGTGTAATCTGGCAGTCCCGGGTTCTAATCTCGCTCCGACTGCTAACTGGATTTATTTTTAGGCCATACCGAATTCAAATCCCCGGCCTCGATTCCAATTGCCAATTGTTGTCGCTGTTGCTGTTGCTGTCTTTGTTTTGATCCTCATATTTGCTTTTCAGATAATTTCTATTAGTTTAATTATTTTAACGGGGTGCTTGTTAGCTAGCTGGAAAGCTAAGTGCATTCTCACCATGAATAAACCCCAAGAGAGAATGAGCTTGATAAATCTTATTACTGTTTCAAAGTTATTGAAATTCGGCAATTATGGGACGAATTTCTCCAGTCCAGATTTTTGCGTGCCATTCGCCCAAACTGTGGACCAACCGGTTTGTTGATGTAAATGGTAAAAAACCCTATGTATAGCCAACAAGTTCATTCCTTCCGTTTGGGGTTCTAAATTAGCACAACTTTACTTGTGGTTAATTCGTTTTCCTTTTCAGTTTCTGCTTCCCTAACTATGCAGCCTACAAAAAATATACGTGGTTGCGCTAAGCAATATTGGAGAAAAAAATTAGCACTATTTCAAGAAATTTTAGCAAAAATTATTTTTGTTGTGTTTAATTTTTACTCGCTCCTTTTGATTTCGCGATTTTGCTTGATGCATGGTCTTATGCATCGAAAGACTGTGGCCATGAAAAGGGTTGTTTAGTTTGAATGTGGCGTCTGAATTTAGTGATTTATCAGTCTGTAGGAGCCCGTTGAGTGATTGATATGCAAAATAAATTGTAAGGTTCATCCAGACCTGCTGATAATTCATTAAGAATGTGGATATTTAAGGGGAGACTTTGCATCAATAAAACCGACTCCAAACATAATGGTCAATTCTGTTGTTATTCGAGACTATGTTCAGGCATTGAATGTTTCTTCCGGTTTGTTGTTACGGATGGCAAGTAAAGACATAATCATAAGAAAAAATGCTACGCCTGCAAAAATCACCAAAAGGTTATTACAGTTAGTGCGTCCCAAGGGCGGAGCTCTCTCTCGCGCGCGCAGCGGAGCACCATGGGTAACAAAATTTGGTAATCTATGCATCCAAGAAATTTCGGTTCTGAGAAAATCGTCCGTATGGGGTACGTCCGTACTCAGGTTCACCCCTTCATGTAAGCCGGGATGAAACTTTGCATTTCAAGCAGCCACTCGTTTCGGCGGTAAATCGCATAGCTTCACGGTCTTTTAGAGATAAAAACAACAACAATAATAATAATAATAACTTTATTTGTATAGCGGTATATACAAAAGCTCTATATTGCTTTACATTCAAAAAAGAAAATAACTAACAATAGCACTAAAATAAAAAGTCAATTGAAAGCGAGTCTAAAAAGATAAGTTTTCAATCTAGATTTAAAAACATCAACTGATTCACTTAATTTAATGTTTAAGGGAATATCATTCCAGTGCTTTGGGGCAGCGACCGAAAAGACCCTGTCCCCATAGCTCTTCAGGCGCACATTCGGTACTTCTAATAAATGAAACAACAAAAGCCGGTTCTTTCTTTCGACTTAAGGTGACTCGACCCAGTTTCTTGGGGGGTACCATCCTCCTTTGAAGCTTTCTGGTATTCCCACCTTTACTTTTATCGTAAGTATAAGTACAATTTAGGGCCTTGTAAATGCGCGCGATTTCGAGCAAAGCAAACATATAGAAATTATAGTTTTCGCTATTTGTTGACGTTTGTCAGCGTTTAAGAGTCAATCTCACGAAAAAAGCATTTTCTTAAAAATTCGTAGTTTTTTTTCCTTCAATTTTTTTCAGGGCCACAATTGATTAACTAACTAACTCTGAATTTCATGGTCATTGAAAAACTGTGACATTATCTACTTGGCTGACTTCCGAATATGATAATTTTGCTACAGTGAGACAGGCCATCGCGTGACACATAGAGGTTTAACTCACAATTTTTAAGCAATTCTTGTGCTTTTTGTGCCTTTGCAAAAAAATCAAGAAGTGCTGCACACTAAATCTACTTACTATTAAAAAAATATCATTTTTTCATAGGTTTAATGCAAGCCAATAATTAAACCAACTCGTGACGGGAATCCCTTCTATTTTCTTATACTAAATTATCATATCTCGGTGAGCATTCGGAAGTCAGCAAAGCGTGGTCATTGCACGCGTGCTGAACAAGAATGCTGTATAATGACAGACTAGAAACAATAGACAACTCCCAAAGCACCAACTCAGCGAAAACGCTAAAAATCTTCAATGTTTACTCAAGTTTGCGCTTATAGAAGGTAATGTCATAGTTTTTCAATGACCATGAAATTCAGAGTCCGGGTAGTTAGTTAATCAATTGTGGCCCTGAAAAAAATTTGAAGGAAAAAAAAACTACGAATTTTTAAGAAAATGCTTTTTTCGTGAGATTGACTCTTAAACGCCGACAAACGTCAACAAATAGCGAAAACTATAATTTCTATATGTTTGCTTTGCTCGAAATCGCGCGCATTTACAAGGCCCTAAAGCGTTTTGCTGACTTCCAAGGACCCATCTGTTATAAGGATGCCCAAAATACAGAGATGAATCTCATAGTTTATTAGGTATAATCCGTGTAAAGTTTGCTTATCATTTTCACATAAATTATGACCTAAATTTGGAAACCGCTGAATTTCTCGAATTGGGTCTTTGCGATTTTGGTGAAACTCTGTTCAGCGCAAGGCACTAATGCGCACTATGTGTAGCCGAGAGATTTTCACGAAAAAGTGCTGGCAACAGCAGATTTTCGACTCAGACCTTAAAGGGGCATGGCATTATAACCACGTGACATTTACTCCGATTGCCAAAAATATTATGTTATCTTGTAGATTGATCTATATGTTATCCATTCTATGTGTTATACTTACGATAAAAGTAAAGGTGGGGATACCAGAGAGCTTCAAAGTAGGATGGTACCCCCTAAAAAAAACTGGGTCGAGTCACCTTAATTTCAATGTCTACATTGACGTGTCTAACAGAGAAAGAGCTAGGGCGAGAGATTAAAAGCAAAGGAGACCAATTTCGTTGGAAGAAAAACACAAAAAATTTATAGCGGTGGTGACAAAAAGAGAAAATGCTAGTTAGCACCGGGGTGAAAATGAGCGGCAGCGAAAAAAAACAAGTGAACGGAACACATACAACATTCTCCCTATCAAAAGGGTAACTAGGACGTTTCTGGAAATTTCACTTTGTAGTTGTGCAAAACAACGGTAAAGACAAATGCAAAAAAAGTAAAAAAAAATTTGTTTTTGGCTAGTTAAAAAAATAAGTGTGCTGCAAGTGCAAAGCTTTTTTTTTTTGGTTTTTTTTTTTGCTAATTAGGAGCGCTTACCATTTGTATGGAAAAGCAGGAATTTCCGGGGAAAATTCAAATGCAACAGTTCATTCCGGTGGAAATTTTCCGGACAAAAAGTAATACCTTTCGAGGTATTCCCTTTTTTCCCATTTTTACCGAAACAACCGAAATTTTCTGTACTATTTGTTTGGATTACCAGTGCCAGGCTTCAAGTCGAGAGAAAGCGAAAAAGTTATTTATTTTTTGTGAATGGTACAACTCAATCCCGTTCCTGTTTTTGGTACCAAAAAAAATACCAGTACCATTTTACGGAAGCTTTTTACCAAAATTTCCGCACAAATGGTAAGCGCTCCTAGACCAACTGATTTTTTTGGCGGTTTTCGTTGCCTTCGCCTCTTGGCCTTACACTATTTTATATTTTGTTCAGTAAACTGTAGATATTAACGAGAGTTTCACTTTCAGCCCTGGCTAAATCTAATTATATACTGAATAACTATACAGGGGCATTTTGTAATTGGGCATCGAGGAAAATCTTAATCAACCCTTACTGTTATTAAGGATTGATTTGGTTCTTTTTCTTTCATACAGGTTGTTTTGATCTATCCCCTAGCTTCTGTTCATCATTCGCTCATGGAAATTTCTGTGTGAATAGTTTTAACTTCTCTAAAAAATATTGCACAAAAACATGTGGTTTTTGTGGAGGTATGTATTAGGGACGCGAATATCTTGCCAAAAGCTGACATTATATCTTTAATTGCTTTTTTTTTTCTTTTTACTCTGTAAACAGATTCTTTACTGTTCATTTGTATTTAATTGTATGTATTTACCTTTTCTCTTTGTTTTACAGCGGGCTGCTTTGATAGTCAGGTTGTGTGTCCAGATCTCCCAAATGGCTTTTGTTCTGCTCATTTCTATTGGTCCTGGCAGAATTGCCGACGGTCGTGTGGTTTCTGTTCAGGTAAACATTCTACACCGAAGTTTTTGTCAGGTTAGTCAATTTATGATGGCTCCGAAGTTTAGGATAACAATATTAAAACTACTGATAATAATAATAATGATCATCATCATAATAATAATAGTAATAATAATAATGATAATAATAATAATAATAATAATAATAATAATAATAATAATAATAATAATAATACAGGAACCGCCACGACAAGGTGGCCCAGCAAGTTCACTGGGAGCTACAGGTGTATATTCAGAAAGTATGGGTTACAGTGTAACGGTAAGTGGTATGACCATAAACCTCAACCAGTTCCAGAGGATAGAGAAGTGAGGATAACTTAAGATATGACTATTTAGTAAAATTCAACTAGTGGTCTATCATTAATGCTGCGTTCTGATTGGTTGAGCTATAATAGGCTATATGTTATAGCTGACTAGTAGCGAAAAGCGCCGGCTTTTTGGCGGCAAAAAAGTGTAACCTCAACTAGCTAAAGTTATTTTGTCTCGATATTTTTGACCAAGTAGTTGGATATTACTAAAACAGTTATTCCTCTCGCCCTCGTGGCCTCTGAGTCAATAGCCCATGAGGCCCATTCAGGCTCGAGGAATAATTGTTAAATACAACGGATAATCGGCTGAAGCGCAATCGTCCAGATATCACTGTAGTACACAAAGACACACAGGAGTGGACAATTATCGACATTGCTGTGCCAGCGGACCAAGATATCCTTCTTACTACTTGGGACGAAAAGGTGGAAAGGTATCAAGACCTCGATCTCGAAATTAAAAGAATCCACAGAGCCAAGAGAGTGACAGTAATACCCATCCTAATTGATGCACTTGGAACTATCTCGGGAAATGCAAAGGCCTGGTATGGAAGGTTGAGTTTACCATATATCTTTGGAAGCGCACAGTTGTCGAACATCCTTGGTACTGCCCATATCTTGCGGAAAGTGTTATGTCTCTAAGCTGCAGGATTGCTGAATTCCCACAGAAGCAACTGGAGAGGATCACACCATAATAATAATAATAATAATAAGAAGAAGAAGAAGAAGAAGAAGAAGAAGAAGAAGAAGAATGAAATGAACTTGTCGAAATTAAGAGTGTGTTTTAATCGATATGAATTAAGTATATGTAAAAAGTAATTTCACTGGATAGTCTGGTTGGGTGATTCCTTAGTATGCGTAAAAAAAAAAAAAAAAACTAATATAGATTGTAGTTGAAACTTGGTACACTAATGTAACAAGTCCAGAAGCTGATAAAAAAAAAGCAATAAAAAGTGAGGGTCATCATGCTCGTTTTCACGTCACAATGCTGACGAATACGGCTATTGAGGACCCTTTGGAGAAAACCGCGCGCAGCCCAATCCTAGACAAAAAGGAGAGATTTTTTCTATGATGCATGATGTATCGCACAGAATTTTACTTAAATGTATTGTTTATTGTTATTGTTTAATGCCGTTGTTTTTACCTTACGCTTGAAAGTGGACTTAAATTGAACACGCGCTAGTCAACCCTTTACAGCTCAATCCATACGATTCTGTAGAATTGCCCAAAAAAAACTGAACAAAAGGTTTTAGTCAATTTTCCCCCACTGAAAGGAAGCACTCTTCTCATTAAAATCATGAAATAAAAAATGGGGGTCACCGTACTTGTTTTTGTGGTAGAGCTGCAGAAAGTGCGCACCAGGACTGGGGCGAGTTTCAAAATGGGATGTATGCGGAAGGGAGAAGAAAGCATTAAGAAAATCTGTTTTTACAGAATTTATAGCGGAGCTCCTCGCGCGCGCGAAGCGCGAGCAGAGCGGAGCACCATGGGTAAGAAAATTTGGTAAACTATCCATCTGAGGAAATTTGGTTATGACGTAGCGTATCTATCATGTTGAAGCGTAAATGGTAACTCTCAATCGCACTGCAAATTTGGTGCCTGTCAAAAGTGAGCCCCGTCCGGCTGGCCGAAAAGTGATTTTGGGAATTTGTTTATCGTTTTCATTAAAAGTCCATATTACCCTGCATATCACATAGGACCAGATTTTTCTAACTGAAAGTCCTAGCATTATAGAATTCTCTTCATGAAAACGTTTTATAATTCAATGCTATAATTTCTTGTGCAAAGGAAGGGCGTGCTTTGATCGTCGTGGATATTGAATGAGTGCAAATTCTCTTGCAAAATTGTGAAAAACTGCAGAATTATAGGTTTAAATAGGGCAAAAAAAGAACAAATTCTGTCCGAGGTCTGTATGATAAAAGCAAGGGCCTCATAGTACTGTTTACCTGAGACGTGATGAGAAAAAGTATGTTTAAAAGGCTGGTTTACACACCACCAGATTCGTCGCCAAGATTTACTAGTAAACTAAACTTGTCGAACACAAAAAAACCCGGCCTATTTTTTATTTTGGCCTCCCTTTTAGACAGAGGAATGCAACGTGTAAATTAGCTGCCACCAAGGACTATCATGGCGCGTGTGTTTCGTAAAATTATATTTCGGGGTTGTCCAATTATCCATAGTCTCTCAAACGGAGCAATGTTGGAGAGAGTGGTGAATGCCACATTATGATGCAACAGCTAATGCAAATACAATACACGAATAGGTAGGTCTATTTGTTTTCCAGCCCTAATCTACTGTGATCGAACATGATTGCTATTTTTGGGTGTACAAGTAAGACTATTTAATAACTCGATGTAAAAGCTGTTTCACTCTTGGACTGTCAAATTATTTTTCTCTAAAATCACTTAGCCTTTGCCTCAAACGTCAAATAAATGTGCCCTGATCTGTGGATTACAAGTTTATTGTTTGATTTAAATTATGAATTTATTAACGGGAGCTTCGCTTTTAGCCCTGGCTAAATCTATATATTATTGTGTATCACGGTTAGGACGCAATGTGATAAAGATAGCGCTTGAATAAAAATAAAAGTGAGTTAGCACAAGTTTAACATCCACCATCGAGGTTCTCGGTGAGGAAGTCGAACTCATCAAAACCAGTGAATCATCTTACGCGAAATTAATTTTAAATAGGAATTTTTTTTTTGTTTTTTTTGTCATCATTGTTCTTATTATTATAATTACTCTGCTACGCGCGCTACCGTGAACACCAGACCAAACTTTTGACATTTTTTTGACATATTTTTGACAAGTTGGGATGTCTGATGTCTGGCAAGTGGCCAATCACAGTGGAGAACATCTTGTAACAAGGCGCCGCCGAACAACAACTTGATCCTGGCGCTACGAAAGAGAGAGTTTTCAGTAAACAGCATGGCGGCTTATCAAGTGAAGGTAAAGTACGGCGAAGAAAGGTTTTGCACTTTCTTAATCAAGGATATCACTTTCGCGAAGCTTATGCAGGAGATAAAACGCAACTGCTCGCCACTTGCGCGCACTTACCCGCTTCAAACATTCGTGTACGTTATCGCGACGAAGAAGGTAATATGATCAATTTATGGGACGATTCAAGTGGCTTTTCTTTTGGAGAAATGCTGAGGAGTGCCAAAGAAGTAAAAGAACGGGATTATAAAAAAATATTTCTACAAGCAAGCGAAATAGATTCACCGCTACCCCGTAAAATGAGACGAACCGACCTGGGAATGCCGATTTCGGAAGCTGACAAAGAGCCGCTGCCACCGAAGCATTTGTCTTTCACAACAGACGCCGCGCGTCCCGCAGCAACAACAGGCAACTGCGCTGAAAAAAGTCCTTTGGACTTCCAGCGACAGGAAATTGAAGAAAATGTGGAGATTTTGAAAGTACAAGTTGCTAGCGCCAAAGACGAATTGGAGAAATTGAACTGTGAATCCAGGCACTTTCAGTCTCTAAGTGAAATTCAAGGCCGGCTGTGTAACAACTGTCATTGCTGTAGGCATACAAAAGTGAAGTGTTCAAAAGCTCCTTGCACGGACATAAACGCATGTAAAATAAAGGAAAAGCACCCCGAGCACAAAGCTAAAATTAGCCAGCTTCAGCGGGAGATAAGATCTCTTGAAAACAAGGCCCAAGAAGAGGAAGCCCACCTCAAAGGTTTTACAGCTGCACGTGAACGCGCAAAATCTTCGTTTTTCTGCGTAATGAGACCTAGATTGAAAAAGCAAAACCAAGTTAAATACTCAAACAGAAGTCGGTTGGACAGAGATCTTATAATTTTACAAAGAGCGATAAAAAAGGTTCCCGATTGGTCCGAAGGTGAAGATTGGAGACTTCCGCTGATTATAGAACAGTACGAGAACTCGAATGTAAACATTTATTTGAACGAATGAACTACTATTCCAAGCATTCTATGACATTTTTCATTTTTTGTGTTGCGTTTTTCATATTCCCTTTTCATTTTTTTAAAAGTAACTCGTGTAGGATGCAAACAAAAAGAAGTGTAAACTTATTTGAATGAAGCATGTTGTACGTTTATTAGCTTCGTCTGAGATTTTTAATCATATCAATTTGTTGGTTAGAAGGTTAGAAGACGTTTTATTATTCTCGGTCTCATTTAGCGTTGAGACTGTAAGAGTCATTTGTTCCGTTTCAGATGTTTCTTTCACTAAGAAATTAGTGGCGATTAGTTTGAGTTATGTACTATCTGCCCTGCTTCAGCGGTCTGTTCAACAATGCCAACATTCAACAGTGTTCAACAAATAACGAATTGATTTCGCTGAAAATATGTAAGTTGTGTTCAAAGGCATTACGTACGTTTTTTAACTTCAGTTTTCTGGACGTTATAATTACCAACTCCTAACTTAAAAATATCCACAGTGCTTGAAATACGCATAAGAGTTATCCGCGGTGATGTTGAGGATCGCCTGTGCTATTGCGATTTTTGTTTCATTGACAGCTAGCATGTTGTGGCGACGTAAAAAAGCTTTTATCGCATTAAAGCAATATTCGCAAGTATTAAAATGCGGTGAGTAAGGTGGCTGAAATAATAGTCTTACACCGCAATCCGCTAACATGGCCCTGAGCACTGGTTCAACACGATGGCCGTGGTGAAAGCCACAATTATCCATGATCACGCAATCTCCGCGCTCAAGCACTGCACTTCCATCAGCTCGCTGCTCTTGAAGAACTTCGTCAAAGAAATTAAGCATTTCTAACAAATTAGACGGGCCTTCCAGTATATTATAAAAGTCCACGCCGCAAAATGAGTGCAACGAGACGGACCAGTGTTTGAAAATGAGGGGTTCGATTTATAGTAAAATTTGCATTAGACGCGTAACGCTGTATTTCAAAAGCAGGCTCTCCGAGTGGAGCACTCCCATATTTTCTGTTTCCTGTAGTTTTGATTACACTGGATTCATCAAAGAAGTGCAGGGTCGTTGGGTTGATGTCAGCTATTTCGGTGAGAAAATCATCAATTGCCGCTGTTGTCTCAGGGGTTGTGGATTCAAGTGGAATGGCAGTAATTTTCTTTCTTGTCATCACAAGATCTTTGCGGATGACTTTATTGATCTGTGATACGCTAGGTAAATTAGCGGGATGGAAAACACCATCCAATAAAAGTCTCTGTTGTATTTCGCTCGATTAAATGCTTGGTTTTCTTACTTTCTGTACTTCTATATATTCTAAGGCTGCTTCATCAATTTTTGGCCTAGGATAGTCAACTCTTGCGGCTCTAAGGGATGTATTTTGTTCATTGTATCGATCTATCACTTTCTGCACAAAGCCAGGACTCGAACGAACTTCCCGTGCGATTTGGCGGTGACCGAATCCATCACTGGATAAAGGTCCAATACTCGTTCCCTTTGCATCTCAGAAAGAGGTCTGCCATTATCAAAACATCCACCGTACCTATTAAATCTCAGTTGAACAGTAGCTGGCGTAAAATAGTAAACATATCTTTTGTTAGGAGACACTGGCCGTAATGGTTTCATCTATTTATAGCAAAGGCAAAAAAACGGTGCAATCTCTACTTACAAACATTTGTAAACCGAGCGTGTAGCATTGTAGAAATTTCAAGAGCCTTCCTTGATTAGTGTTATAGTAATTACAAAGCTTATATTATTCCACAAAAGGTGAACTAAAGGAAAAACGACAGAGTAAGTCAATTGCTGGTTCACCGCCTAACTTTCCCGCCAATATATCGCCGGTCATCAAACTTGTCAAAAATATGTCAAAAAAATGTCAAAAGTTTTGTCTGGTGTTCACGGTAGCGCGCGTAGCACAATAAGAATGCAAGACTTTCGCGCCAAAATTCAAGTAAAAATAATAATAATAATAATTACCATTATTATTATTATTACTATTAATTTTCTAAATCGTTTGTCATTTAATGAACATATTGAGAAAGTATGTAAAAAGTTGGCCTCTTGAATCGCAATACTGCGTAAGATTCGACCCTGTCTACCTCTTAAACAGCGACTTCAGTTTTATAATAGCATTATTCGCCCTGTTATGTCTTACGCTAACGTTGTTTGGGCAAATTGCGATAAAGAGTCGGTTTATAGGGTCTTAAGATTGCAAAAACGTGCGGCACGCGTTATTTCTTATGCCGATCGCATGACACCATCAGTTGCTTTGTTTAACAAGCTAGGTTGGATTCCGTTTTATGAGCAACACAAGATAGATAAATGCATAATAATGTATAAGCGAATTAATGGGTATTTGCCGAATTATCTAAATGAACACTTAATTTTGAATACTAAGCGGCACTCCCGCAACACTAGATATTCAAGCATTAATGCTGTTTGTCCTAAATATAGAAGAGAAACAGAGGGAGGACGCTCTTTCGCTGTTTCGGCAACAAGACTGTGGAATAGTACACCAATTGAAATTAGGAAACTAGATTCTGTAGCATGTTTTAAAAAGAACATGTTTGCCAAGATTTTTAAGGAACAACAATGTTTGCATCATTTTATCATTTAATAATTTTTTTTTTAAATATAAAAATCGAATCTTGTTTTATTTTAAATGTTTATATATTGTAGCTTACAATATTTATTAGATTGTAAATAGTTGTGTATTTTATGAGAGCCACAAGTTTATTAGCCTTTGGCTATTAGGTGCTACCCTCTTTAAATAAAGGCTCTACTTACTTACTTACTTACTATCATAACAGCGGCCATATTGGTGTGCCAAAACAACAAGACGGCGGCCATGTTGATTCCCCCCCCAAAAAAAAAAAAAAAAAATGGTTTATCCTCCTTACTTATTTTAACATAAACCTTCTCTAGCTTTAACCTTTCCATACTTTACATCTTTCAGCTAATGCTCATTCGACGCCCACTGCAGATGGTTCAACGTTACAACCAAGTACTAACACACCCGTTATACGAACGCCATCAGAACAAGTGATGAGAGAATCAGTTATGTTGAAGGTTAATAATATGGATTTAGAAAAGGTAGCTCTTTTCATGTCAGTGAATTTAGTAGTACCCAAAATACATTGTCCATACACTGCAGCTCATTGTTTTTTTTTTCCTTTTTTTTTTTTAATTGATAATACAGCAATAACACAAGTTGCTTGCTCACTATTATGTCCCCAGCCTTAAAAGGAACTGTGGGTATTTAATGTAAAAAATAGCAAAGAAGGCTTCTAAGCTTTAAAAAAAAGATATCTTCACCGCTTAACGGATGGTCTAGGTAAATTAAGGACTGAGTCATCTAAAGTACGTAAAAAAAAAAGAAAAAAAAATGAAGGGGGTGGTCTATCTTCGTAAATATGCAACTTATTGACACGAAACTTACGTGAGAGTTGAAACTCGTTGTAAGTATTAAGTCTGACTGTGTAGTTCCAGAAAATATCCGTACTCCACCTCCTCCTTTCGATACAATAAAATACAATACAATACAATACAAATTTTATTGTCAACTCCCCATAGGGTCTTTTCAGAGACAAATATTAATAGTACAGGTAATCAAAAAACAAACAAACAAACATATACTCAAGAATTGTCAATAAACAATTATTAAGAAACTATTTGCATATAAATTTATGACATTAAAAATTGATTTAAAAGGAAGGCTTTCATTTTACGTTTGAAAATGATAGGAGATTCACTTAATTTAAAATGGGGTTTTAACGCATTCAACAATGTTACAGTTCTGTAATAAAAGGTCTCTGTCCCGACTTGGTTTTAAAATGCGGTATATTAAGCTGGGAAAAACCACTGATAGTCCCTCTGGAGATAAAATTTGAACTGAGGTAGTTTGGTACCTGACCTGTCATAGATTTAAAGGCCAAGATGGCGTCTCTTAGATACAGGTGGGACTTAACTGGTATCCATCTCAGGTCTTTCAGGGCTGGAGATACGTGATCAAACTTCCTTGTCCCAGAAACTATGCGAGCAGCGAAATTCTGTACTCCTTGTAGTTTGCGTATATTGCTGACAGAAGTCTTCGACCAGACGGACGAGCAGTAATACAACTTACTAAACGCGAGAGAATTAATTATTGTAACAAGTATGTCTTTTCTAAATATATGTTTAAGACGCCTAATTTGCCTTAGGACAGATATACAAGATGATGACGTTTTAATTATGTGGTCGTTCAATGAGAGTTTACTATCAAACACTACACCCAGGACCTTAACAGAGTCGACGGGTAAAGGGCAACGGAAATTCAGAGGGGGGGGGGGGGGGGGTGTCCACATAGCAAGCAGTTTCTGAGATATTGAGGGTGGCCTCTCGAGTCTTTTTCCCAGGGGCTCCGAGTAGATTGATTAGCAAGCGGTAAGTTATTTTACTGTTAATCGCAGTTTCTAGGCAAGAATCGATGATCTTTTATTTGCTGTCGGCTGAGTGCTGTTTTCACGGCTTGCATAGTAGTTTATGTAACACGATTGTCGTCGGCTCATAAATAAACTTCCGGTTATCTATCTGTTGCTTTTTTACACAATATATTGTGGTGTTTAGTGTAATATGGTCATGTTCTCATAAGCCTTCTTCTAACATGTTTTTTTACTGGGTGAAGTAATTGAAGTTCACTGGTTTATGAGATGGCATCACTTGTGTCGTGTACGGCCATACCGCCCCCATTGTTCTTATAGTGACTTACCGTTAATAATTGCCCCTGCAGAGATTTCGCGCAGAAAGCGAAATCCCGAGAAGGCACTCTAGTAACTCGCGCTAAATATATTTCAACTGTAAGTACTTACAGTTGAAGTATACAGTCAGTATATGCCAGAAAGTAAGAGATGGTTATAATAACGTAAAACAAAAAATCCCGAAGGGACCGCTTTGGTAGATTTTGTGACATTTATCAGCGTTACGTGTTATCAATGACACTCGGTGGACCAGCTGTTTTTAAAGGTTATGGACCAAAAGACACTCGTTAAGTACATATGAAGTTATACCGTGCGCATAACTCAGTGTTTATATAAACACTTGAAGAGTTTGCCAGACACGAGTTTACAAATCTTTGATTGGAAACAATTTCCCACACACTCTTTCTCTCTCTTTGGAGGAATAAGACTCAGTCCCTAAAAAGGAAGACGAGTAAATCAACGGCTAGCTTATCACTAGCAGAACGATGGACTATAACAGAAATTCGCCGACAATGAAATTCTGTGCTGACTTAGTCCTTGCTCACAGATGTCTGTCTATAAAGTTTAAAAAAAGGACTAGAACGCGCGAGCGTGAATTGATCAAACCTTTAATTTCTAAGGCTTACCTTCCGGCAAATAAAATGAACTGAATGTAAAAGTGAAAGAGAAATAGCGAAACATTCCAACTTCTAATGAAATCTTTTCTTAAGGAGGAGAATGGAACTTCAAATTCAAAGTTGTCAAGTAAGGATCACGTGACTCATTTAGGTGTCCAATTACAATTTTTAACTTAACAATTAACGCCAAAAATGTTTTGCGTTTCGAGATGTGCACGAAACTAACTGAAAGGCATGTCCAGGTCACGCGGTCATTGAAATGTTACGATATTTCTGTCACGTGATGGCTAGAAAACATTCATTAAAAGTAGGCAAACCACCATTCAAGTTATATTTGGAAAGTACTTTAGAGAGGTAAAAACATAACCAAGAAAAACTCTCAGTAAACGTTTCCAACCCTGCCAGCAGAATCCTTAAAGAAAAAATACGGAAGTGAAGCGTTACGTGGTCACGCAACAAGTTTCCATGCTGATGTTAATCTTAACGGGGATAATGCAATGTCCACGACTCACCCTTGCTACGCATTTTCTTTTGAAGATAGACCAAGCCCTTATATTTCAGAGCAAAAAATTAAATAAAATAAAAAATAGCAGAGCCATGCCTTAAAATATACCTGAGGTTAGAAGGATCAGGTGAGAAATTCCCCACCCCCGGGAATTTTCATAGTCTAAATCAAGATTCCCTGGATTTCTATGGTATAACATTTACCTCTTTAAAGGATAAAAAAATTATTAGTACTAGTAGTCATTACTATTATGTTGTTTTTTTTTTTTTTATTCTTTCGTTTGCTGTTTTTCTGCCTTTTACTCATGCCGGAGTGTTTTTGTTTGCTATTATTATTATTATTATTATTATTATTATTATTATTATTATTATTTATCAGTGGGACCAAAACATGGAACAGTCTTTCAAAAACCGAGTTGCAGCAGCAGCAAGGGAATATTGTGCAAAAGTTCAATGTTTCCCAAATAAATCAAGGTGAATGGTTTTTATTTATTTTTGTTTGCCAGACACGAATGAACTGTTAAATCAATCACTAGATAACAATCGAATTTTAAATAATTCGATATACGTTTAACGCATTTAAAGCACCCACATGTTACAGTTTAAATTATGTAAATGCTGTCTTTTGTCGCAATAAATTCACATAGCTGCCAGCCACATGAGTGAAAAAGCTCTATAGCTTAAGAAAAAAGCGAGAATTGAGCTAACGCCCAGGATAAAATGGCCCTTAAATGGTCCTCAAAATCCTTTTGTGAACATTTCCTTTCGTTAAGTTTGCAGTTGCTTAAATTGCAATTACCATTGTGACGAACACATCTTCATTAACGTCCTTAAATTCCTTTTGTAAACATTTTCTCCCTTTAAATCCTTGCCAAAGGGTTTCGTCAAGTTCCTCGTTCATGCTTTTATTCTTATAAATAATAGCTGTAATTTAACATTTTAATTATTGGTGGCAACAAACAGTATCTATATAATAAAGCAATAAGAGCATTATCAAAAATAAGAGATTGCTTTAATATCGGCCATCATCATCATAATCGTCATCATCACCACAATTATTTTGGACAGTTTGTTAATCTTTATATTCCAATGATTTTACCTTTATATTGATTCGTTTTTATTTTCTCATTATTTACAAGTATGATATCTTTATTTTTTTAGACGAAGGCGGTTGTCTTTAGACGTCAAATTTACGGCTGACATGGTTCATATTCTTCCTGGTTATCCCAAACAGTCAGACGATTCTCCTGGTGTAATCTTACTGGCTTTCTACTTGAGTCTTCCACAAGGAATTTCTAAAAGCAGTGTTGTCCCTCAGACAGTATTGAGTAAGATCGTGATGGACCATAAAGAGAACATTCAAACATCTCTTGGAGGTGAAATATTAAGTGCCGATCCTTTACCATCGGACACAGAGGAACACAAGGCAAACGACGGACAGTCGAAACCACTGAACGTTATTATCGGGGCGTCGTTGGGTGGTGGACTGCTCTTAATCATTATTGCTGCCGCTCTGATCGGATGCAAAAAGGCTGGCAGGTACTTCTAGTTTCGAGCGTGTTTTTCGTTTTTTTTCCACTAACGCGTTCAAATGCTGTTTATAATCTTTGTCGTTTGCTTTTAGTGAAGAAGGTGGTCTGAAAAAAAAAATGTAATCATGTATTGATTATCAAATTGCATTTCTCCAGATTTAGTCATAAAAGACATGTGAAAAGACGAGGATATTTAGAGCACCGCGATGCCGCAAATAAGGGTCCTATGAGTACTTCTTCCAGAGGAAACGATCACATTCATGCCGTTGAGCAAGCCGTGGAAATGGAAAATAGAAGCGAGGATGTCGGTTCGTCTTCTCCAGACCAGATTCAGCATAAGACAAATCGATCTTTTAGTAACCCGATCTACGATGAGCCAGCATCTCCTCTTTCTCCATCATTGCCTGGGGATCCGTCTGGGGTAGCACTTGGGGAAAAGACAGATGATACGAAACCAAGTAAATCAAAACTCAGTTATAATCCAGTCAAGAGACAACAAGTATCCCACGTTAACGAAGCATTCGAGGAATCCGATGTTGCCGACGTTGGAAATCAAGACAATGGGTCTAACTCGTCGCTAAATAACGCTGCTGGCCCAGAAAACCTTGAACCCAAAAAAGCGTCAAAAGAATCACCTGTAAGCAACTTCAAAGTACAACCAAAGGACGAGAAACAAAATGTTGCTGGCGAGTCATCAGCCGACACGTACTGGGAACACGAGTCCCGACCAAAGTCTGGACATTCCACTTATTACTTACCCAAAGGACAGAGCCCACAAGAGACTACTTCTTGCTAATCTTTTTTGCAATGCAGTTCGTTAAATTTGATAAAGTCAAAACAGTGAATAGCCAAGGATATTCCGAGTTACGGGAGCCAATCAAAACGAGCGAAAATTGCTATTCACTGATTTGGTAAATAGTAATTATGATTAAATGCATTATCTTTCTAAGTCTTATTCTATGGTCTCGTGTCGAATAACCGTGAAGACAGGGCTTGTGCATGCGTCCCAATTGATATCCACCCAACCTGTAAAGGGTAGTCCATCAGGGTCTACGCCCTCTAGATTTCATAGGAAGCAGCGTTTTTATGTTCTACAACAATCAGTCAGTTGCGAAAGAGACTGGGCCTTTCGTCCTTTCTGAGAAAACTAGAATGTCTAAACGTTTGGGCATGTAGATGTCAGAACAACGGCAGCACACAAATTAACCGGTCATTAACAACACTAAATGAATAAAATGAAATAACTCGCGCCCTGGAAATTCGAAAAGACTTTGATGCTGTGATTTACGACTTGAATGTTTCCAAATGTTATTCCTCATTCCAATGGTATATCGTTCGAACTGCAGTAATATGAATAAGCCTTGTCTTTACTTTCCCTTTCTATTACTTTCGTTCTCCTTGCGTTCACAGATTTAAGAAAGCTAAGGGAACTAAATTTAGAATCAGCTAGAAAATAGCAGTGATGCCATTGGTCCCTATGCTGATTGTAGGAGTACTGTAAAGTGCTTAAAGTCTTTGTGAAAGACCTTTGTAGTCACCATTTACATGCAAGTGAATTGGCAATAATGTTGTCACTTAATCATTAATGACACTGGAATGCTTTTTCGAACACTTACAGTCTTGCAGCGTAAGCTTATTTACGATAAGGCTGCGCTGATTTAATTGACAATTAATGAATGAGGCTGAGTATCTTATGAAGAATTTATTACCCTCCGAGACCTCAAAATTCTTCATATGATTCGAAAGCCGAATTCAAATCAATAATTGTTTTATTATTCATTGAAAATAATTCTTAGTTTAAAAACAAAGCTAACACATGCTTACCTCCATCGATGTTAAGTTCATCTTCGATAGTGCACGTTTAGGGTTGTACAACTCCCCAAATACTCTCCAGATCTCCAGATGTCGCTCTTTGAGTTGTGTTCTTGCTGTTCTTGCCATGCTTTTAGCTATAATTTCGCCTAGTCCTTACTCTTGAAACGAATGAAATGTCAGCCATTTTTTGTTCACAACCCAAACAACTGAATCTCGTCCCCAGGTCTTCTCGGTTAACCTGCATTAACCTGCAAGAAGGCTGCACTTTTGACTTCATCGGTTCATTAAACGCAAAATTTTTCCACATTTGGTCATCAGGAGCTGGTTATGGTGAATTATGCGTGTGCTTTTAGCTAATCAGGATCGGGGGAAATATTTTGAATAAATAATAAGGGTATTTAATTATAATACATTATATTTACTTCCCAGAATGATGGACGCTAAGTCAGGAAATAATAAAATAAAACATCTTTGTTTGTAACTATTGTCTACAATGCTTTATTGTGTTATCTGCTGATAACAGTGAGGCAGGTTTCCCACTTAAATGTATATGCATGGGGGATCTCTCATGGAGAATATTTTTTTGAACAAATATTCCGTTATACAGATTGGTGAACAAATCCACATACACTTGAACTATACTTAATATTTCAGAAATTGAACAAATGCCACTAAACATATGGACAGTCATCCAGCTTTACAACCATTTCCATTGGAAAATTAGTGGCAGGGTCAAATGGGGTGAACCCGAGACCTATGCAACTTTGGCTACTATTACGTAACAATATCAGCAACCCTAATACTCACCAGTTCCAGATCTCATCCCTCTCATTTTCCAAAAGAAGATTGAAGATTGATTATTGCGGTTCTTCAAAATTAGAGCCTTGCCTCCCGATGAAGTACTCAATTTACGATATTTTTCTCTCTCCCCCATCCCTAGACTTTTACGGGCCATCCCCACCTCCTCCCCCCCCCCCCCCCCAAAGGTACTCGAGGTTCTGCGATGCTCGTATTTCTAGCAACCTTAGTAGTCTTGTACTGTGCACGAATCGATAAAACTAAGTACATATATCGAATCAAAATTGTAGTACTCTACTAAAATAATCGTTTAACTCGCTCTCTCCGTCGCCAACAAATAGAGCAACTCCATGCTAACTTTTGGAATACCAGTCCACAAACGAGAGGTTAGTTATTTATTATTATTATTCTTTTTTTCGTGCTTGGCTACTAAAATTCCGTATTCCAAGGCTTAAGAAAGGAGATTTGGTTCCCTAACGACAGTTATAAAGAGGTAGTTTTCTTGGTGATACGGAAACATGTGATCACAAAATGACGTAATACATATTGAAGAGACACTGAACAACATCCACACCACAAAGCAATACCTACCGCACAATATTACCCCACAGTGGTTTCCGAATGAATTAATGCGATGCGTTTCTCGTTTAAAGTGTAGAAGAATTTTGGTAATAAGAAACGTATTCACAAATGTCAAAACTTAAGCGGTTCAAGCACAGAGGAGAAATCCAGGTGTTTGATCAACCTAACTAGGTGCACGTACAGGATGTGCTTCGTTACACGGTGCATGTGCAGCTTTTATCACGTTTTAAAGTAGAAGTATGGTACCTAGTGTCGAATCTCGGGTATTGACTATTATTTTTATTATTGAGCTTGAGTTATCGCTCTTACATTTTCCCCTACTGCCCATGCAGGGCGCAGCCAAAATTGTTCGTGTTCTTCTTTAAGAACCATCCTGGGATTCCAATTCCAAGGCCAATGTCGCTTCCGAATAAACGCAACTATTTGTTACTCCCCAATGGTATTTTAGAACGTTTTTAGATAAATAGTTAACGTTGAGTGTAGTATGTCTTATATCGGACTTTCAACTTGCCTTTTTCGGACTCTCGACATATGACTCTCGACTCTTGACTTAATACTCTCGACTCTCGACAATTACTCAAACTCAGACAAAAATGCAGATTCAAAAATATCCGGATACTTGTGGACAGGGTCGAAGACTGCGATGTTTGTAATCCTTGAATACGATTGTTTTCCAGCTATTGTGACCGGAAGTTGCCAAGCCTGCATGACAGGCTGGACGTTACCATGCATACGCTTACAATAGGCTATTCAGTTCCAAGTTACCCTAAAGCCTCCTTTTCAAAGCGAAGCTAAGTGCGAAGCCATTGATATGAAAATAACTTTTTATTCTCATGCAAAATGAAGCTCATTATCACAAGGAAAAGTTTTGCACTTAGCTTCGTTTTGAAAGTGAGGGTTCTGGAACTCGCAAATGGTCTCTTTATTGTTTTTGGCTGAAAGAAATGCGAAACTTTGCCCTTTGGATGTAAAAAAAGTGGCAAGTATGTAAAACATGTTTAGGATACGGCACTAATATGCAGATATAATATGAGAGGTTTCAGCACGTTTCAGGCCAGTCAGGGCTTACAATTTCCTGTCTTTGAAATATCTCTTAAATCGTTTTCGGATGCACCTTAACAGTTAACCACAAGAGAAATATTTAGTTCGCTGTAATAGTCAACAAATCTCATTGGCTTACTAACTAGCAAATTCAAATTGACCAAAGAATAATTTTAGCGTCTTTAACCTTTCATTCCAGCTACACGATTTATGGAGACGACGAACATTCTATAATGAAACGTTTCATCGATGATTTGTAGTTATGTTATATGAAAGGTAAGACTAATTAATCAGTTGATTTATTTATTTGTTATGATCGTTAAAACCCTCACTTTCTCTATGTCTTTTCGGTCACTCCATTTCCAAATATAACGTCCGCTAATTTCCGCCACTGAATTTCCCTCTTTTTATTAAAACGATATTTTAAAGTGTGCTCGGCTGAATTATGTATATAAATAATTTAAAAAAACGGAAAAAGAAAAAAAAACTAAAGCTTTCAAATCTAAAGCTGCTGGATATTCCTATGTGTCTTACCGGTTTTCACAAAAACAACACAACCCCGCATGCAAATCAGAAACAAGGTTATTAGGAACAGAGACATTTGCAATACTTCTAGTAAGCCGACTGCCATTCAGTAAAAGGTTTTTTTGCACATTACTTAGATGTGCACTTAGCATTTTATTAAATTAGTAAGTTTGATTCAGAGGCAGTCTCACCTTATACTTCGAAGCTTTGCATTTCTTTCCCACTAAGGTTTGCTTAACCCGAAGAGAATAGAGTGTGAGTAAAACTTGAAAGTAGTTTTTATTACACTTATTTTTTGCCTACAAAACTGTATATAGAGAGTATTCCTAGATATGCTTTCAGTTTGTATTAGGCAGGGTTAACCATTCGTGCTCTTGTATCATAAACGCTAAATATTCTGAATATTGACGAGTAAGCACATTTTGTAATGGTTGTGGTTTTAATGCACATAGTTCAGTCTCAAGTTACGAGTGTTCTTTACATTTTTCTACCTTACCGATTGAACCTATTTTATTGGAGCGTCAGTGTATATTTAGCTCGGATGTGGTACTAGAGACACTGTTGTTTAAACGTTTCGTTTTGCAGCATTTCGTGTCAACCGAGCTTCGCGAAGGTCTAGTCTTTTACATTAAAAAGGCATGCCGTCACCTCTCTGTTATTGAAGGACTTTTAGACTTAGAAAATTGATCCCACCCAGAAGATGCGACGTAATTCTCTGAGTAAAGGTATTTTAATGGTCATTCTCGGGGTATGCGTCTTGGGCAGTTTCCCAGAAAGCTAAACTGAGATCAATCTAAGTTTCTGGGAAACTGCCCAGCCATTGTCAGACTGTAAAATTATATTACATTCTTTGGCACATATCAATAAAAGCCCTCCCGCATGCATGCAGTTAAAGCAACACGGACTGGCAAATTAGCACCGACGTAGAAAACCACTCAAGATTCTTGCTCAGAGCGTGGGAAAACTACTTTTACCTGTTCTCGTTTATTAAACATATGTTGAGTTACATTTTAAGATCATTCTCGATAAGCTAACCTTTTCTGTATCTATAACACTTCGTGACATATTTACTTGGCCAATATTGCAAATAGGTGCATTGACGCCATACAAGGAAGTGCGGAAAAATACTGATTATTTCACGGACTGCGGGTTTTTCGATGAAATTTGCTTTTAGAACACTGAATGAAATCTGTCTCTCTTTCAAAAGAAAATAAAAAAAGAAGATGAAAAAAGAAAGTTATCAAGTGGTATGTTTATCAAGTTAAAGAAAACAAATATATATATATACCGCGCCTATTGAAAGCATTATATTTTTGTGTTCTTGCGCTTGTTTCGTCCAGTTTTTCGCAGTAATTCTGCAATTTCTTCCATTTTCTTGAATTCGGCACACATGCCAAAACAGCTTGATTACCGCATCGCTGCCTTGAAACCACAAGTTGCGAATGCATATTGGGGCAATCAGTGTTCCAGTATGGAATATTGCCTCAAACTTCCAAATATGGTAAGGACCTTCTGGTTATAAAGAGTAAGCCTGGGAATTTGAGCCAATCCGGAAAAGGAGATGAAATGATGAAAAATAAGTTCAAATGTGATCCGTTATAAACTTGTTTTTTAACATGCGTAAGCTTTGGTTTCGTGATGTCAAAATTGAACCCTTAAATGTTAAGTGCATGTTTATAATATGGCGTAGGTCTATGTTGTTTCGCCGGCGTCCCTATATAGTTATTAGGGAGCTCAAGCAAATACTACTGCGACGGCAACGAGAACGGCAGAAAAGCAACAGATTTAGATTGGCAAAACAACAACTTCGCACGTGAATCACGCCTTTTTGTATATTTCTTTGCCGTGGTTGCACGACTACAACGTGAAACTTCCTATTTTCACGTTTCGTGGAGGACGTGAACACAAGACAACAATTTTCTTTTTCTTTTTCTGAACTTTGATACACTCATTTAGAATTCAACTCCAGAAAAATTCACTGTTATTTGCCAAATTGAACGAGATGGAGTAAACGCCATAAAGTTTGAAGCAACGCGAACATACTTTTCAAATGACGTTTTTGTAGCCGTCGCCGTCGTTGTTTCTTACGCTCTCTTCTTTTAGGATAAATAAAGAAAATGTTAACATGCCAGTGCACTTGAAGTTTTTAAACTTAAAAGAACTGAGACAGTGCTGCCTATTTGTCTGAAAGTGCAGCTTGCAAAAAATTAGTTGTACCTTTAATAGCATTTATATTTGATATTGCGCAGATCAACAAAACTAAAACATGATGTAACTCGCATACCTTTCCAAAGCAGCTGCTGCAAAGACCTTAGTCAAAAACAATTTTAGATCAGTAAGCGGTTTGCTTTTGATAAAACCATACTAAAAACGACGTACAACTCAACAGGCAAATTTTTTGCTGTTATCTACCTCGGCCTTCTACCTTGAGGTAAACATGAACAACACTCCCCTCGTTCAGCACAATTCTTCATAACATACTCGGCATTATAATCCACTGATTGATTATCATGCAGGATAAGGAAAATTACACCTTCTACAACCGACAAAACTGCTATCTTTTTCATTCATTCTATAAGGAAACTGATTTTACTCGTAAATCAGAAGTTATAACTTTTGGTTACTAAAATAAGTCAGGTATTGACGACGCCTTCAAGCAGTTGATCATTTAAGGCTTAATCTGGAGTGCCTAACCTGCAGTATGTTATGCTTCTCAACCGACCGACTTACAGATCTAATAAGTCTGTATGCAAGGCAGACTGCATGCTTAATTCTAAGCCATGTCAGAAATGTGCCAGAGTACCCAGGATGCGTTGTTATAGAACAGTGCAAACACACGGTTCCCAGTGCACACAGGACAAGTTGCGCGAGACTGTATGGAATGAACTTGAAATTGGTCCAAAGAGGTTTGTCAGCAGATTGTTCTCTTTGCTATTGATTAACAGACCTACTCTTAAACTGACGCCGTTTAGCTGTTTGCTGCAAACTTTTGAACATCAGAATGTTTGAAACATGGCTGAGCCGGCTACACTAACCAGGATGTTCGAAAAAGTCTATCTTATTTTCACATCTGGTAAGCGCAATCAGTGAAAATAAACGTTGTAGACTAATTGTTGCTTCGGAGCGACCGTAGGGAGCGAGCAGCAACATAATCAAGATTTAAGGGAAATATATAAGGGGCGACGAATTCTCGAATTCATCACTTTTTACCACAATGCATTGCATTTAGCCACACTTTTTTACCACAATGCATTGCATTTAATCAGAGTGCATTGCGCCACGAACAGCTCAAATAAAAACACGGGAAGTTCGCATCGTTCGCTGCCCAGACTCAGAGTCAGTTCTTCGTAGCAAATTTTCTACAGCACGGTTACAGGTCTTACCAAATTTAAGGCACGCAGGAGTCTTTCGGATGAGTACGATGCGTAACTTGGGAATTGGATTTCAATTCAAGAGCCTTTGACTCGTCCAGGTGTTAAACCTGACGAGAAGATGAGCATTTGCTCTTCGACTCCGCAACATGGGGGATATACAAATTCCAGCTTGCTAGAAGGTGATGTGAAAGTGAGAAAATGTCTTGCCATGCTACTCTTAAGAACTTGTATGAGCCGAAAATGGATGTGATTTTGACCATTCGCTTCAAAATAACCGTAGGGGAAATCGAGATAACAAAACATATGTTTTGTGTCCTACGTTGCAGACGAGGACGTGTATCGGCGTTTTGAAAAGCATAATTATGTTCTTTCATTCATTCATTGCCATGGAATATGCGTTTACATTGTTTTTTCACTGTTAAGAGCGGATGTTAGTAAATATCGACCAGAGGTCTGCAAAAGTGAAAAATCGAAAATTCTCAAAAAAAATCACAAAGTAGCACTAGGTAAGCTATTAACATAAATGTAATTTTTACTTCGATCCGATTATTATTTTCCACGTACGGGGGGGTTATTGGTTTCGCGGCTCTCGGACCGGGTTTTCCAGGCCCGAGACCATGTGTCACAAAAAAATCGTTTCAAAATTCAAATCCATTGTAATGTGGACAACAAATAACTTATTTAGAAGAGTACTTAATTGCACACATTCTAAGTGGTGATTTACCCAGTTTGAACGAAAGTGTAATATTTTGGAGATTTTTCATTATTTTCAATATTTTGATCGTTTTCGTTCAATGAAAAAAAGGCAAATTTCAAAGCCCAAAATCGTCGACTGGTACCTCGATTTCAATAATGAGTCTTATACCACGTTAAAGAGCGTTATCTCTTCTTTCAAAATCTGTTTTCAAAACTACGGGCAACGTAAAAGAAAATTTTTGAGGCCAAAAAATACAAGTAGTACTTTTCTGAAATTTGAGCTTTCTAGACTCAGCGGGCCGATGCTAAAAACTTGGAAAAATACAGTAAGAAATCAGTTTGAGCAATAGTGGTTTCATGTTATCAGCTTTCAGAAACCAAAACGTGTTTATACAGCGATCTGATATAAATTAATGCCGTTTGCTATCAAGAAAAGCAGATTTAAGCTGTCAACTCCTGCCAAGTGCATCAGTCACGTGACATTTAACTCTTGAGGGTGGGGGTGGGTGATTTCTGGTCATCAAGAATTTTTTTTTCTAGCAATATGGTGGGCAGGATATTTTTTTCCTTTTCTTTCCCATAAGCTCTCTATTACATTTGTGCTGCATGCAATTTTTTTCTTCCGACAAGCGCTTGCAGGAAATTTTTTTTCAAAATCACCCACCCCCCCCCCCCCTCAAGAGTTAAATGGTCAGCCCCTAATATAAAAAATCTTAAAATTCAAAACGTTTTACGTCCATGAAATCAGATTTTAGCGTACAAAACAATGCTGTGAATGTCTGTTGTTCGTACCTTAGCATGGTGTTTCCATATATTGGAAATGTCAAGTATCCACACGGGAGAACATACCAAACAACAACGTTTCAAATCCAAGCGCCCAAAGATCGTAAACGGCAAAGATTGCGTTACATTTCACAGAACGACCGCTTACCACTGTTGTCACTCCTTTTTTCGCTGGAAGTTACGAGGAGTTTTCATTCCGTCATGAGTGATTCTTGATCAGCGTTTCCTTGAAAGTACGACGCCGGACAGGTGATAACTGAGGACGTTTCGTCAAGACTCCTGTTGTTCAGTTTCAGGCTTTAGCAGGTGCGTAGTCAGGATTTTTCCGGAGGTACGCCCAACTTTTTCTTCTTCCCCACCCCCCCGCCGCCCACCCCAAATCTCAACATTTTTTTAAGGTGCCTTTATTAAAGGTGGGGTTAACGGTTGTAAGCGTAAGCATTTTTGCTGTTTATGAATGGTTATGTTTCTGTCGGCTTGTTATGTTCATTGACGTCAACCGTTTATCATTAATTCAGCTATTAAAAATCAACCTTGTAGTACCTCCGACTTTAGTTTACAAATGACTCTTTTTACCCCCTTTTGTCACATTATTTTGGACCGACAAAAGCACCACACGTTGACGTAATTGTGCCCTACTTCGTCTACTCCGAAGACAGGTCGTGGAGAAAAGAATGCGTTCACGCTTTACATCATCAAGCTTGCTATATAAATAAATCATCCAAGATTCGGTTCTCCAATTAATGTCGTCGCTTCTCTGGAAACCGATTTTTTTTTAGTTATGTTTATTTCATTCTATTTTTTTTCCTCAATGTTTTCGGGTACGCACGTGCAAACCGTGCGTACAAGTAGCTACGCCCCTGTTTAGTCTCCTTAGCGCTGAGCGTTCCTCTCTTGCGGTTTTCGCGGGAGTTCAGGATGTGGTCCACCCAGTATTTCACGTCTCTTTTAAATAAGAGGCAGCACTTCTTGTTTACCGTTTCGTTATCAGACAGCGCTTAGGCTCTTAGCCTTTCATTTAATTTTGATCAAATTTTTCTCATTTAGTTACTCAGTATACGTTCGATCCTTTCCATGTAAACTTATACTTTCATACTTTAGGGGAGCTTAATTCCTATATTAATTTTTC
Organism: Porites lobata; assembly: GCA_942486035.1. Lineage (NCBI taxonomy): Eukaryota > Metazoa > Cnidaria > Anthozoa > Scleractinia > Poritidae > Porites > Porites lobata. The sequence continues at coordinate 314,385 of CALNXK010000339.1, forward strand.
TTCGTTTAGTGTCGTCCAGAAGACCCAGTTTTTTGGCATTTTTTAAAAAAGCAAGAAAAAGAAACGACAAGGTTTATTTTTTTTTGGACTTAGATTAATTCTTTTAATCTAAAAAATTAGCATTATAACATAATCTCGAGGCATAAAACGTTCCGTGGTGTATCCTCTTTGCGTTTTACCCTTCCTGGGCCTTTTTTATGAAATTGACCATCAAATTTTCCGCCATATTAAATTTGCGTCGATTTGGTGACCATGTCTTGTTGTTTTCAGTCTCCGCGGCAATGATGCTGGTGTTTCAGGCCTCCCGTTCTCAGATTTCTTGTAATTTTTTTTTTTTTTCACCCCACCGACCGACCCACCCAAAACCAGGAAACCTATTCGACGCTAAACGAACAAAAGGGGATGACCTAAGCCTTATGGTTTCTTTTTGGGCTTCCTCACCACATTGCTTCTGCCTGTTTCTGTATACTTGTCTTTTACTTTGTTTTGTTCTTTTTTGTCGGTAAAATAAACTCAAACTGTACAAAGACCCTCAATATTCCTTTTGGAGGTTCTCGAACGCGCATTAAAAAAAAAAAATGAAAAACGCGATGATTTATTGACCGCAAGGGCAATGGGGTGGGGTTAGGGCTCGTTACTGCGCTCCAGTTCACTCGTACGCTGTCAAACGGTCCCGAAATACAAAATCAAAAATGACCGTGGACAGACTATTCACGTCTAGACATCAAGCATCTTTTAAGATGGGACTTATCGCCTCTCCCTGTTCATGGAGTTGATTCAAGGTGTTGACGTTAATTTCGTGATGCCCTGCATGTTGCCAGGACATGTTTCAAAAGGGCCTTTCCAAAGGTACGGAGTCCGCCGTCACCTTGTCAACCGTGCGAGAAATGATGCACTTCACAAAAACGAAGAATCACTCATGACGGAATGAATACTCCTCGTAGCTTACAGCGAAAAAAGGAGTGACAACAGTGGTAAGCGGTCGTTCTGTGAAATGTAACGCAATCTTTGCCGTTTACGATCTTTCGGCGCTTGGATTTGAAACGTTGTTGTTTGGTATGTTCTCCCGAGAGAAGTTATTTTCGATTTGCCCCGCCCCCTATCCCCGAAAGTCCCCGACAGGACCGCTTCAAAGTACTACCCATGTGGTTGCGCGGGGGATAGTAACAGGTCTAATTAATTGCACCGTGCATCAATGACAGTTTAGCTCAATCAGAAGCCCCTTTTCCCTGGCTAGTTCAAGGTGTGTGCACCTCCTTTAAGCTGTTGTTTTCGGTTCTTACTGAAATTTTTGATCTTGAGGAAATTCACAACGACAGGAGCAGGTTATGGGCTTTTTTCCTAGCCCTAATCCTACTTCAGGGAAAATCCCTCAGGTTAGGCAAGAATTCGATAATCCCTCCATAATCACCCATTTTTTCACCGCGTGAATTGGGTATTTTTAGCTTATTTCGAGTAAATACTTTTTGCTTCAAATCCAGGGTGGGCTTTTAAACACATTTCTTAAGCCAAATGGTTTTTGCGAGAATCTGCTTACCCGAACTTTTCGCATAAAAAACGACAAATACCCGAAAAAAAGCTCATGTTGTTGTTGGTGGTGGCATATTTCCGATAAATTCAGCTCAATGTCTCGTGAAGAAGAGTTCAGATCCGTGCCCCGCGCCTCTCGAGGCAAGCGTTCCGTCGAAATGCGAGCCCAAAAACAGGTGGTAAGCGGTCAAACTGTGAAAAGTAACGCAATCTCCGTCGTTTGAGAGCAGCCGAAGATGCTCTTGTCGATGCTGTCCTTGATGTTTTTTATTTCCAGTATCTAGGAAACCCATGCTAAGGTATGAAACATACACTCGTAGGCATTGTTCTGTCCGCTAAAGTCTAATTCCTGGACGCAGAAACGTTGTGCTTTTTGAAGTTTATTATTGTGCTTTGCCCTTTGACAACCTTACGTCACTCGTGCGTTTGGTAGCAGAAGATGGCTAAACTCTGCTTTTCTTGTTGGAGTACGGCTTTAAATTTTATCAGATCGCTCGATAAACACGTGTTGGTTTCTGATAGCTGATAACGTTAAATCACTGTTGCTCAAACTGATTTCTTATTGCATTTTTCTGAGTTTTTAGCATCGACCCGCTGAGTGTGGAAAGCTCAAATTTCAGAAAAGTACTACTAGTATTTTTTGGCTTCAAACATTTTCTTTTACGTTGCCCGTAGTTTTGAAAACAGATTTTGAAAGAAGAGATAACGCTCTTTAACGTGGTATCGACGATTTTGGGCTTTGAAATTTGCCATTTTTCATTGAACGAAAACGATCAAAATATTGAAAATAATGAAAAATCTCCAAAATATTACACTTTCGTTCAAACTGAGTAAATCACCACTTAGAATGTGTGCAGTTAAGTACTCTTCTGAATAAGTTTTTTGTTGTCCGCATTTCAATGGATTTGAATTTTAAACCGATTTTTTTGCGACACATGGTCTCGGGCCTGGAAAACCCGGTCCGAGAGCCGCGAAACCAATAACCCCCCCGTACGTGGAAAATAATTATCGGATCGAAGTAAAAATTACATTTATGTTAATAGCTTACCTAGTGCTACTTTGTGAATTTTTTTGAGAATTTTCGATTTGTCAGTTTTGTAGACCTCTGGTCGATATTTACTGACATCCGCTCTTAATAGCTTGATTAATGCGGCTGGCGATCATCTTGCCGGAGGAGGTTTCATGGAAAAGGGATTAAATTAATGACTTTTTCCAATATCACGTGATCAGTCTCTGTGGTGTAGTGGTTAGATGTGGTCGCGTCGAGCCGATGTTGCCGGGTTCGAGTCCTACCAAATTCTTTAATTTTTTCCCTCTTCCTTTTTTTTTTTTTTTTTTTTTTTTTTTTGGGGTTGTTGTTTTCTATAAACATATAGCTAAATAACTGTTGCTTAATAAAGTGCAATAAACAGCAAGAAAAGTATCATGTTTCCAGAGAAAAGATAGTACACCTTATATTAAATATATGGATAAACAATCTGAATTTCTATTATTTCCTACGATTTACTGTGGGAAAACCAGAGTTGATGACCACTTGATCATTTTCTAAACAACGTTCCCACGAGTTCTATCTATAGACTGATAGTAATTATTCTAGTGCTTTCCAACATGTAAATAGGACATTCAATGTCATTTTCGATTCTTTTAAGTCCCACTGCCTAACTAATGCCAGTATCAACAGAATGTGCCGCAGTATTACTATCTTTTACATACCCTAGTATATTATTTAGGAAGATCAGCCGGAGTAATGTGTCAGTGTTAGGTGGCCTCTTTTGTGGGGGCCCCAGTTGTTGAAAAGGTGGATAAATCTCGATCTAGCGGGTATCGGAATTGGTTTCCGTAATATCTATCCGCTGTATGTAGTACCTTAACCGATGGACAGCATGTATCCAGCGTAGGAACGAACCGACCGGGATTCCAGAAGCTTCGGCGTGAACGTCGTCGCGAAGTTACTAAATGATTATCATAATATTATTCGCTTTATGAAATCAAATATAAGGTTATGCGTCTGCTCCTAGTAGTCTTTTGTTTGTTTCCACTGTCACGAGCTTGAGTTTTCTTGTCATTATAGGCAGCTACTCTCGAAACTATTTTTAATTGGCCGGGGTCGATAATCTTTACAATGAAGCCCAAGGAAGGAGACAATATAATCAAACTATACAATTTAAAATTGACATAGAGTACATAAAATAACAGCTTAATATATAAGTTTGTTTGATGTTCATGAAAAAAGAAATGTACATGAGGCAAACTCAATATTCTGTTGTGGTCATACAGCTGTTTTGCTATGACAGGAATTAAGTGCGTGTATAGTCTTCCAAAAACTATGCAGCCCTCTCTGCAATTATGTCATCGGCCAGGTTCGCCCATTTTGCAAATTAATTCTTTTTGCAAGGTAGAAAATTAAAACAACCGTCATATCCTATTTTATAATTGCCATATCTTGTCTTTGGGAGTTAAATTTTTTTTTTTTTTAATGAAACCCCATATCCTTTTTGTCTACGTTCGATACTTTCGCTTATTAGCAGCGCTTTCCGCTTAATTTCACAACGTTTTTTTACATTTGCTCTTGGGGTGTTTGATCTTTTCTTTTTCTTTTTTCTTTCTATTTTTTTCTTACTCCATTTCCAAATATAACGTCCGCTATCCGCCATCCCTCTTTTCATTAAAACAATATTTCAAAGTTTACCTGGCTCAATTAAGTTTATAGATATTTCCGGTTATAATAACGTTTTATCTTATAACGATAAAAAACTAAAGCTTTAAAATCTAAAACTGCTGGATATTCCTATGTGTCTCACGGGTTTTCACAAAAACAACATAACCCCGCATTTGCAAATCAGAACACAACCTTACGTTATTAGGAACAGATACTAAGTTGGACCAGGCAGCCAAAGTCTTCACCTGATTTACGCTTCGAAGCTTTGCATTCTTTCACACTTAATTATGAATGCTCTACCCGTCGAAGCGACTAGAGTAGAAAAAGTGTGAATAAAAAGTTTAAAGCAGTTTTATTAGACTTGTTTGACCATTGTCTATATATAGAGAATTACTAGACATGCATTCAGTTTTTTTGTAGTAGGCTAAGGCAGGGTTAGTCATTCGGGCTCCGTTGCTTGGTAGACGGCAAATATTGACGAGTAAGCACATTCTGCGATGGTTGAGGTTTATGTGGTTTATTGTCACTATTGTCTCAAGTGAGCGTATTCTTTACATTTTTCTACCTTCCTAGCTAAACCTATTTTATTGAAGTGTCAGTGTATTTAGCTCTGCTCGAATGAAGTTAATTGGAGACACTGTTGTTTAACGTTTCGTTTTGGAGCATTTCGTACAGGGGACTCCGGACCGTGTCTGCATGGTCAACCGAGCTTCGCGAACTGTCTAGTCTTTTGAATTGAACAGGCGGCATACCGTCACATCTCCATTATTTTAAGATTTTCAGAATAGTAAATTGATCCGAACCAAAATATGCGACCTAATTCTTTGAGTAAACGTCTTTCAATGGTCATTTTCGGTGTATGCGTCTTGTAAATTTGCGGATCAATTTAGCTTTCTGGAAAACTGCAGACCTACCCCTCCCCTAAGCCAAAATTTTTTGACTAAGTGAGAAGCATGTTGGCTTTTTTTTAGGAAGGGGCAGGAGGGTAGTTTCACAAAACACTAAATTTGGGACCAATTTAAGTTTCTGGGAAACTTCCCAGCCAGGGTCAGAATGTAACATTACATTCTTTTGCGCATATCAATGAAAGCTCCTGCGCAGTTAAATCAGCACGGACAAATAAGGACCGACGTAGAAAACCAATCAAGATTCTTGCTCAGTGCTTCGGAAAAATACTTTAATTTACCTGTTCTCGTTTAGTAAACATATGCTGAGTTACATTTTAAGATCATTCTCGATAAGCTCACCTTTTCTGTATCTGTAACACTTCGTGACATTCAGTTTTTACTCGGCCAATATTGCAAATAGATGCATCGACGTCATACAAGGAAGTCCGTAAAAATACTGATTCGCCAAAGTTATATCACGGACAGTGGGTTTTGGGGTAAAATTTGTCTTGAGAAATTAAATGTGTCTCTGTTTCAAAAGAAAATATAAAAAGAAGAAGAAGGCCTTAACAAAGAAATGTACACCGCGCCTATTGAAAGCAATAAAAAAAAAAGAAGGAGAAGAAGAAGAAGAAAAATCACTTTATTTGAGTGTCAATTTAATCAGCACGAAAGTACTAATTGGGGACACTATTTTTTACGTCTCCTACTGGAGACGGGACCGCCATTTTACGTGGTCATCCGAGCAACGTGAAGGACTACTCGTTTGCAGGGCAAGGAATGTACCTTCATTTCTCAGTTATTTTAAGACCTTGAGTTTTGGTCCGGGCTCGTGAATCGAACCCGCGACCTTCCGCTCTGCAGTCAAGCGCTCTACTAGCCTCCCACGCAGGCGTTTTTAGGGGAGCTCGTATTTCTTCCCTCGCCCATCATTCGCAACTTTTCAAGGTACAAATTAATTCGCCTGTTTTGCAAGCCAGAACCATTCCCAGTCCGATTGTTACATTGTTGAAAATTAATGGAGCTAACAGATGTCACGTAGTCTTAGATTACTCCGTGAACGGTATTAATTTTCATGGTTGTAGTGAATATTTCACTGCTCGAAAAATTGGATTTAGACAAATTTACTCGGTGTAAATATGGTGCAAAAAAGTGCGAACGAGAGGTAAATTAAAAGCAAAGATGGTAAATACCGCATTTGCTTGCCAGTTTACATGGGGGTGTAAATTTTAGGGCAAATGCGGTATTTACCATCTTTGCCCTTTATTTAACCTTAATTTACACTTTTTTGCACCAAATTTGCACTGAGTAAATTTGGTGTAAATCCAATTTTTCCTGCTGTGGAATTTGTGGTTTGTGGATAGATTAATTTCGCGTATGCCGTTTGGGAAGAACGGCGTGATTAAAAGTCTGTCTTTTTTTTCAGAAAGCAACGAGCTGCGGTCCTGTCATATCTTGTCTAGTTAAATAAAACTCCGTTTTATGTGCGTCACTTTCGCTTATTAGCACAGCTTTCCGCTTTCTCAATTTGAATATATTTCCTCGGGTGTTAGATCATTTTTTTTTTCTTTTTTTTTGTTGGTTTCCCCTTAAAAAAAACCTACCAGCACACACAAAACATATCTTTTTGGATAATTCTTGCTGTGATTATATCTAAGCTTTAATTAACCGGCTTTGAATATCTAGCTATCACCAATGTACATAACAGAAAATAAACAACAACTGTAGAGTTTGAATTCGTAGTTGTTACCATGATGTAGGCATTTTTCTCGCGAGTCCATTAATTGTCACCCTTGTTCATTGGAATGTTTAGCAAATTCCAATTAGTCATAAAAGCGTGAGTTCAAGAGTTAACATATTCTTGGTCAGTGGCTATTGAATCATTAAATGCAGCGTGTGCATGCTGAAGTTTTAACGGTCGCTATCAGTCGAGAATTGACAAAAAATTCAAATGTTAGTAACAACGCTAGTGGTTTAGAAGACTGAAAATATGTCCTTGCAATTTGTTTTTTCCAAGGTTGGAAATGTGTGGCTTTTACCAGGTAAGCGGTTTGACTGTTTGACGGCAGCCTAACAAACTAAGGGTCATTTCTTTGTTAGAATATAATATCTATAGTGCTTTCGTAATTGTTACTACGTCCGAATAACAACCATGTATAGAACAACATATCAAATGCAGTTAAGCCTGACACTGGGTATATATTTATAATCATTATTCCTTCCTTCATAAAGAAAATTGTGCAAATCTAACACCAAATTATCCAACAAAGCCTTTGTTGTAATGATGATGACAAATGCAAACGAAGCATCTGAAGCTATCCTTGCTTAAGAAATACCAGGAGTTAGCAAAGATTACATTATTATTTTTTTATTGATGATATAATTTAGATTAAACACGAGAGAAAAAAAAAATAGTAAACAGAAGAGACTATGCACTGTAAGCTATCTGATGACAAGATGCATGCATCGTATATTAGGCCTTGTATTAACAAAAAAAAAAACTTGTTGGTCGCGCAAAGTGATGCATTGCAATCTTTCGCTTTTCTTTTACATAACGGTTTAAAATAACTCAATAAGTAAAAATGATTGGTGGAAGTTGACATAAAGTTGAAATTCTTTTAGCCGTTATGAACCATTGTTACTTTTTTTATACTTTCATAAAGAGGTAACGCGTGGCTAACATAACTTCTTTGCACCCATTTTTTGACCGATTTTTACAAGGATATTAGACAATGAATAGCCAAGGAGTAGAACTCTCCCGCTCATTAGCGATAAATATACAAGGCCATTTTAGCCCCATACTAAACTTGCAGAACCTTTTATCTGGCTCAGCGCTTTGATGCCCTCAGCCGCGCGCGTAGACAAACGAGCTAAGCAAACCACCAATGCTCAGTCGGATATATGGCGTATCCGGACTAAACCACCGCCATCATTGTCTGCGAAGCAAACAAGCCAAGAGAGTCACTTAGGTGTATGCGAATAGACTTAGCCATTCACTATAACTGAACTAAGACAAGCAGAGTCAAAAGTGCCGCACAAAGTGGCCTTTCCCACTGACTGTGAGTCGCTGTACATTTGGTGTAGGAGAAAGTGTATATCTAGCGTTGCGCCGTTTTTGATTTGAAGGGTATCCATAATCCATAATGCTGGATATTCCCATGTGTCTGACGGGTTTTCACAAAAACAACATAACCAGGCATTTGCAAATCAGAACACAACCCTTACGTTATTAGGAACAGAGACATTTGCAATACTTTTAATAAGCGACTGTTATTTTTCCAGACCTTGGAACTTGTGGACATTTGGTGTTGATAACACCTTCCAAAAGAGTTAATTTGCCGCAATTTAGATGTGCATTTAGCATTTATTTAGTAAGTTTGATTAGGCAGCCTAAGTCTTCACCTGATTTAGGCTTCGAAGATTTGCATTCTTTCACACCTAATTAGGAATGCTCTACCCCTCGAAGCGACTAGAGTACAAAAACTGTTTTTAGTAAACTTGTTTGACCATTGTCTGTATAGAGAGAATTACTAGACATGCATTCAGTTTGTTTGTAGAAGGCTATAATGCAGGGTTAGTCATTCGGGCTCGGTTGCAAGGTAGACGCCAAATATTGACGTGTAAGCACATTCGGTGATGGTTGAGGTTTGTGTGGTTTATTGTCACTATTGTCTCAAATTATCGTATTCTTTACATTTTTCTACCTTCCTAACTAAACCTATTTAATTGAAGTGTCAGTGTATTTAGCTCGTTTCGTTTTGGAGCATTTCGTACAGGGGACTCCGGACCGTGTGTACATGGTAAACCGAGCTCCGCGAAGGTCTAGTCTTTTGAATTGAATAGGCACAATACCGTCAAATCTCTGTTATTTTAAGATTTTCAAAATAGTAAATTCCTCCGACCCAAAAGATGCGACCTAATTCTTTGAGTAAACGTCTTTACATGGTCATTTTCGGGGTATGCGTTTGCGGATCAATTTAACTTTCTGGAAAACTGCAGACCTACCCCTCCCCTAAGCCAAAATTTTGGCCTAAGTGAATAGCAAGTGTTAATGTTGGCTTTTTTTTTAGGAAGGGGTAGGTGGGCAGTTTCCCCCAAAAAATAAATTTGGGATCAGTTTAAGTTTCTGGGAATCTTCCCAGCCAACGTCAGAATGTAACATTACATTCCTTTGCGCATATCAATGAAAGCTCTTCTGCAGTTAAAACAGCACGGACAAATTAGTACCGACGTAGAAAACCACTCAAGATTCTTGCTCATTGCTTCGGAAAACTACTTTTACCTGTTCTCCTTTACTAAACATATGCTGAGTTACATTTTAAGCTCATTCTCGATAAGCTCACCTTTTCTGTATATAACATTCGTGACATTCAGTTTTTACTTGGCCAATATTGCAAATAGGTGCATTGACGTCATACAAGAAGTCCGGAAAAATACTGATTCGTCAAAGTTATATCACGGACTGTTGGTTTTGGGATGAAATTTGTTTTTAGAAATTAAGTGTGTCTCTGTTTTAAAAGAAAATTTAAAAAGTAGAAGAAAAAAAAAAAGTTATCAATTGTTATGTTTTAGAAAGTTAAAGGAAACCAATTACGTGGTCATCGGAGCTATGCGAAGGTCTACTCGTTTGCAGGGCAAGGAATACACCTTCATTTCTCAGTTATTTTAAGACACTGAGTTTTGGTCTGGCCTCAGGAATCCAGTCAGGAATCCTCAGTCCGGTATGGAGTCTATGGACAGCGCCTTCAAACCGTAGATCATTTAAGGCTTAATCTGGGTGACTAACCTGCAGCATGTTATGCTTCTTAACCGACTAACTTACAGATCTAATAAATCGGGATGCAAGGCATTCTGCATTTTTAATTACAAGCCAGAAATGAAATGTGCAAAAGCACCCGGGGTGGGTTAATATGGAAACACTCGGTGTGCACACATGACGACTTACGCGAGACTATGGAATGAACTTAATGCTGTCATTGGTTACTGTTGGTCCAAACAAGATTTGGCAGCAGATTGTTGTCTTTATTAACAGACCTACTCTCAAACTGACGTTTAGTTGTTTGCTGCGAACTGATGAGCATCAAACTGTTTGAAATATGACTGAGCCGGCTGCTCTAACCAGGATGTTCGAAAACGTCTATCTTATTTTTACATCTGGTAAGTGGAATCAGTGAAATATGAATTATACATATTATTTTGGAAGATCAGACAGAAATGTAAGTAAGGTGACCTCTTTTAACGTGCAGGCCCTAATTGTTGAAAAAAGTGGATAAATGTCGATCCAGCGGGTAACGCAAGTGGTTTCCGTAATATTTATCCGGTGTATATAGCACTTGAACCGGTGGACAGCATATATCCAGCGTATGAACGAACCGACCGGGATTAGAAGCTTCCGGGTGGACGTCGTTGTGAAGTTATTAGGATAAGGTTATATGTCTGCTCCTAGTAAGATACAGGTTTCCTACTGTGTATGTTGTCAAATGTTTTAACTTTAATACGCGTGTTTTCTTTGTTTCCACTGTCACAAGCTTGTCAGTGAGTTTTCTTGTCATTATAGGCATCTACTTTCGAAACCACATTTAATGGGGTCGAAACTCTTGAAAATAAGCCCAAGGAAGGAGACAATATAATCAAACTAAACAGTTTAAAACTGACATAGAGTGCATAATATAAGAACTAAATAAGTTTGTTTGCATGGTTTCACAATTTTTAATGTGGATATTAAGTCCTACAACATGTGCAAAATGTACGCAATGTTCTGTTGTGGTCGCCATAAAAAAATTCGTAATGGGTAGAATTTTAAGCAACAAATGAATGGAGTATCGTACCAAAACAATCACATGCAATTATCAATTTAAACTGCAATGCTATGTACAGGAATAAACTTCGGGTATAGTCTTCCAAAACATATGCAGCTCTTTCTGCAAACGTTATGTCATCGGCCAGGTTCGCCCATTTTGCAACTTTTCAAGGTACAAATCAATTCGCGATCGCCTTGTTTTGCAAGCCAGAACCATTCCCAGTCCGATTGTTACATTGTAGAAAATTAATGGACCTAACAGATGTCACGTAGTCATAGATTACTCCTTGAACAGTATTAACTTTCATGGTTGTAGTGAATATTTGTGGTTTGTCGATCGATTAATTTTGCGTGGGCCGTTTGGGAAGAATGGCGTCATTAAAAGTTTGTTTTTTAAAAGAAAAAAACGAGCTACGGTCCTGTCATATTTTGTCTAGTTAAATGAAACTCCGTTTTATGTGCGTCACTTTCGCTTATTAGTAGCGCTCTCCGCTTTCCCAATTTTAATATATTTCCTCGGGTGTTTGATCTTTTCTTTTTTTTTTTTTTTCGGTTTGCCCTTAAAACCACTACCAGCATACACAAACATATTTTTTTGGATATTTTTTGCTTCGATTATATTTAAGCTTTAACCGGCTTTGAATATCTAGCTATCACTAATGTACATAACAGAAAATAATCAATAATTGTAGAGTTTGTATTCGTCGTTGTTACCATGATGTAGGCACTTCGGGTATAGTCTTCCAAAACGTATGAGGCTCTTTCTGCAAACTTTATGTCATCGGCCAGGTTCGCCCATTTTGCAACTTTTGAAGGTGCAAATCAATTCGCGATCGCCTGTTTTGCAAGCCAGAACCATTCCCAGTCCGATTGTTACATTGTTGAAAATTAATGGACCTAACAGATGTCACGTACTCTTAGATTACTCCTTGAACAGTATTAACTTTCATGGTTGTAGTGAATATTTGTGGTTTGTCGATCGACTAATGTTGCGTGGGCCGTTTGGGAAGAATGCGTCATTAAAAGTTTGTTTTAAAAAAAAAACAACGAGCTACGGTCCTGTCATATCTTGTCTAGTTAAATGAAACTCCGTTTTCTGTGCGTCACTTTCGCTTATTAGTAGCGCTCTCCGCTTTCCCAGTTTTAATATATTTCCTCGGGTGTTTGATCTTTTCTTTTTTTTTGTTTTTTTTTTTTTTTTTTTTCGGTTTGCCCTTAAAACCACTACCAGCACACACAAACATATTTTTGGATATTTTTTGCTGCGATTATATTTAAGCTTTAACCGGCTTTGAATATCTAGCTATCACCAATGTACATAACAGAAAATAATCAATAATAGTAGAGTTGGTATTCGTCGTTGTTACCATGAAGTAGGCATTTCTGTTCTCGCGAGTCCATTAATTGTCACCCTTGTTCACTGGAATGTTAGCAAATTCCAGTTAGTCACAAAAGCGTGAGTTCAAGTTAACATATTCTTGGTCAGTGGCTATTGAATCATTAAATGCGGCGTGTGCATGCTGAAGTTTTAACGGTCGCTATCAGTCGAGAATTGACAAAAATTCAAATGTTAGTAACAACGCTCGAGGTTTAGAAAATTGACAAGATGTCCTTGCAATTTGTTTTTTCCAAGGTTGGAAATGTGTGGCTTTTACCAGGTAAGAGGTTTCACTGTTTGACGGCAACTTAACAAACTAAGGGTCATTTGTTTGTTAGAATATAATATCTATAGTGCTGTCGTAATTTTACTACGTCCGAATAAGAACCATGTATAGAACCACATAACAAATATTAGTTCTCGCGGCATATTGTGAATGACGCTGGGTATATATTTATAATCTTTATTCCTTCCTTCTTAAAAAGAAAATTGTGCAAATCTAACGCCAAATTATCCAACAAAGCCTTTGTTGTAATGATGATGACAAATGCAAACGAAGCATCAAAGCTATCCTTGCTTAAGAAATACCAGGAGTTAGGAAAGATTACATTATTATTATTTTTTTATTGATTATATATTTTAGATTAAACAAGAGAGAAGAAAAAATGTTAAACAGAAGAGACTATGCACTGTAATCTATCTGATGACAAGATGCATGCCTCGTATATTAAGCCTTGTATTAACAAAAAAAAAAAAAACTTGTTAGTCTAGCACAGTGACACACTGCAATCTTTCGTTTTTCCTTTACAAAGTTAAAATGATTGGTGGAAGTTGACATAAAGTTGAAATTCTTTTAGCCGTTATGAACCATTTTTACATTTCTTATACTTTCATAGAGGTAACACGTGGCTAAGAAACATAATTTCTTTGAACCTATCTTTTTTACCAATTTTCACAAGGATATTAGACAATGAATTGCCAAGGAGTAGAACTCTCCCGCTTATTAGCGATAAATATACAAGGCCATTTTAGCCCCATACTAAACTTGCAGAACCTTTTATCTGGCTCAGCGCGTTGATGCCCTCATCCGCCCGCGTAGGCAAACGAGCCAAGCGAACCACCGATGCTCAGTCGGATATGGCGTATCCGGACTAAACCACCCGCATCATTGTCTGCGAAGCAAACAAGCCAAGAGATTCACTTAGGAGTATGCGAATAGGCAGCCATTCACTATAACTGAACTAAGACAAGCAGAGTCAAAAGTGCCGCCCAATTGATACGCACCCCTAAGAGGGCCCAAGGAGCTAAAACTGATGTGTCATATGTTTGCTAACGGTGAGACCGCTGCCAAACCAAGCCAGCCGTGCGATCAATCATATCTCACCTGACCTAGCGCGTATCTAAAATTTTAAGCATTCTCAGTTTTGTTTTTGATGTTCAGTTACTGCCACTATCGAGCCCAAACAAGACAAAATATTCAACTCACAAAGTGGCCTTTCCCATACTGTGAGTCGCTGTACATTTGGTGTAGGAGAAAGTGTATATCTAGCGTTGCGCCATTTTTTGATTTGAAGGGTATCCATAATCTTGTTATCGCGCGAAACACAGCTCTGTTATATAAACTGAGGCAAGCTGAGAAGGGCAAGACAATAAATTTTGCTATGTTCAAAGCTGCAATACACTTGCGTGCAAATATGTGGATTGTGGTAGATAGAAATGTTACGCATGGCCAGTTAAACTTCCTCAACTTAAGTTGCGTCTTTAAAAAAAAAAAAAAATTGTCAAGTTTGACGCCTCCAGATGATTATAAATGCATTTTAAGGGCTTCCTTTTTGTCTCAAGCGAGGTCTTCTTAGACTGTGGCCCTTGAGCTAAGACCTTGCTTAAACTTATATTTGTAAACTTTCTAATATAATTTCTATGGAATTAATTCACTATCATGCATAAAGGATAGGTGCCGTTTCGATTAACTTTATTCCTCAAACCACGATACTCACGTTGCTTCTTCTAATTACACCGCAATTTAGTTTTCTTTATAAAGTATCCATTTATCAATAGCTGTCGGTCGACGCGCGGCTCTATCTACTGCTCCGTCAAATAAGACCTCCGGCCTGAAATCTTTCTCTGTCTTCAGAGTTAATTTCCGTAATCTTACTTTTTCCGAGCATTGTTTTTCAGATAAAAACACGATATGAACGTTAAACTTAATTATTCAGATTGATGCTATTTGGAAGTTATAGAGGGTTGTGGCAAAGACTGGTAATCAACAAATCAAGTGTAAAAAGAGTAATTTTAATAGCTTCTTTTCTTTATTTGCTTCAGTTTTAGTTTTCGCTTTGCTTCAACTGGCCAAGGCGCAACACAGTAAGTATCTCCTAGATTTCACTTGTGTCATTATTGTTATTATAATCATAACTATAACTAAATTGTCAATTCTGGTTGGCTATCAACTGCCCTGATTTCAGCCTTCATTACATTCACTTTGAAATCACTGGCGATCCGTGAAATCTGATTGGCTCTCAGCAATGTGATTTATTCCCAAATCGCACCATTATTTGCTCTAAATCGCATCGTTTTCCAGCCAATGAAAAAGGAACACTTAAACAGCACAACCAAACATATTTCAAATCTTGTTCAAAGTAACAAATCAAATTGCAGCCAAAATGGCTGTAATACATAGCAACTGAACTTCGTGTCCTGCAATTCTGGCCTGAAATCATACTTTTGATTTCAATTCGACTTCAA